>CANTUR010000268.1:0-600000 GCA_947683625.1 Mallotus nudiflorus
TGTGCATATATCAAACTACATGCATAATTATTTAATATGCATATATATAAGAATGCAACCCTAGATATACTAAAAATATTATAATTTAAATCATTTTTTTTTAAAACATACAATGAAAATGAAAAATTCTAAATAATGCACCCTATATGCAGTGCATATATATACAGTATAATAACTCACATGTTAACGCTCCACGAGACAAACTCGGCGGGCCTGATCCATTAGGCCTCGGTCTTGGCGCAGCTAGACAAACAAATGATAACATGAAATCAGAATAAATTTAACAAAAATTCTAAAGACTCGATCTAGAATTTTAGACACAGCTTTAGAATAGGAATTTGATCAGACAATCACGTTTTACGAGAATTCTACCGAAAATCCGACAGAACCTCCCCTGTAAAAACGGACATCTCTCTACTCAAAGAGTAGAGCCGATTCTGCAAAGAATACACTTCGGAATAAACACAGGATTACAATCAAAATCCCTCGGTCGGACTCCAAACTACAATTCACCGATCAAGGTTCACAATTCACAGAATATTTATAAAATACCGAAAATGCCCTTATATAATAAAAATACATTTTATAAATCCAGATTACGTAATTAACCCTAAAACATATTAAAAATCAATAAAAACTCATTTATTTAGAAAAATAGTATATTATATATAATTTGAAAATAATTTACGAAAAATAGTTTTAATTAGTTAAAAATACTAAAAATTTTCAGAAATCATTTTTATACCCTAAATAACTATTAAAACCAATTTAATTACATTTTTAACCAATTTAGTGTAAAATTACCAAAATACCCCTATATATATATATTCACTATAAATGTTCAAAAATTCACCAAAAATTATATAATTACTCAAAAATTAATTTCTCAACATATAATTCAATAATATCAATAAATATACTCAATTTACCAATTTATTTCAATTAAACACATAATTAACCCTATTTTTCAAAATTACCTAAACTTAATAAATTCCAAATAAATACATAAAAATTCACAAAAATTACAAATAAATTTCTATAATTCATTTAAACTCCTATAATCACCATAAAACACAATTTCATAATTTAATTAATTAATTTTCGAAAATTAGAAAATAATCAAAAATTCACAAAAAGTAAAATAAATTCCAAAAATTCTAAAAAATTACAGCATGTAGATTAAGCTTCCAGGAACAAAGTTTGTGAAGTAAGTTTTCATGAATCAATCAAATTGAAGCTAAAAAAAATTCGAAACCCCAAAATGGCTGATTTGAAGAAATTAAAACCTAAGCAATTCTAGACCAAATCAAGTGAAACAAAGCTTGGAATCACACTCACCAAAGCTCAAGGAGAAGATAATGGCCGACGGCATCAAATTTGGTGGCCCGGAAAGTGCTTGGTCGGAGTTAAGTTGATTTTTGGCTCTTTGAAGAAAATCCGGCCAAAACTCACCGGAAAAGAGTGTTTTAAGTGGTGGAAATGGCTGGGGGTGGAAGAGGAAGGCTGAAAGGTATAGTAACAGGAAGAAAACCAGCTTGAAAGTGGCTGGAAATGGAAGAAAACGTTTTGGGAGGAAGAAGATGAAGGAGGGGCAAAACTGTAAATAAATGAAAGTTTTGGTTTTTTGATAAAAAAATTATGTATATATGTATATATATATATATTTACACTATATATTATAATAATATAAAATTTCACACACATTAAATATACACCACACACATATTTTAATATGTTTAATAATTTATAAACTTAAAATTAATTAATACAAAAATTAAATAATAAAATTAAGAAAATTAATTAACCTCTAATTAATTTAAATAAATACACATATATACATTTTATTTTAGCACTTTAAAATTATATATGAGTTCATGCAAATTCATAAAACTAGTCAAAATAAATAGTATTAATTTATTTACGTGTCAATTTTCCCGAAAATATAATTTCTGGGAAAATTTTACGTAAAGTACTTAAAATAATATAAAATAATTAAAATTAGCTTTAAACAAACACAAACTCATAAAATATCATAAATATATATACAAATATTATTAACACTGCATATCCCGATGCAGTATAAAAATATTTAAAAATTCGGGATATTACAATTATTATTATTATTATTATTATTATTATTATTATTATTATTATTATTATTATTATAATGCATTATTGCATGATTATAATATGTGTTATTACATATATATATATATACATGCATTAGGGTTATTATACTACTTTATTGTGTGTAAATGCATGTATGTGGGTATATATATATATATATACATGTGTAGATTAGTGTGTGTGTGTGTGTCTGTGTGTGTGTGTGTGTGTATATATATATAAATATATATATATATATATATATATATATATACACATTAAGTTAAAAAAAAAAATAAAAAAAGTCTTCTTCTTCTTCTTTTTCTTCCCGCGAGCCACCTCCCTCCTCCATCACTGTCACGCCGTTTAACCACCGTCGAAGTGCCTCACCATTGTCCAGCCACCTCTTGCTGTCCTCCCCATCTCCTCCTTCCTCTTCGGCAAGTAACTGATCGGCGGTGACTGACAGAAGCTGAAACTCAAGCTCATCGGCGTTCCAAGCGATTCCGATTACAATTCTTCGTGTTTCTGGTGTTGTTCAACTCTTAGAGCTCTGGTGAACTCGATTCTCAGCCTTGGTTTGAGCTCTAACCCCTCCATTTTTTTTATTTCTTAATTTCTTTGATTTGGCCATTTAGGGTTTCGATTGTTTTAGGTGTTGTTAGTTGTTCATGGAAAATTCCTTCACAAAAGTTATTCCCCTTAGCTTAAGCTACTCCTCATAATTTTTGTGTGATTTTTGGAAATTATTTTGATTTTTGTGAATTTTTTAATATTTTATTATTATTTTATTAATTTTTGTAAATTAATTATATAAATTATGAAATAATGATTTTTGGTGTTATTAGTAGTTATTATTAATTTTAGAGTTGAGTTTATAATTTTTGTGATTTTTGTGTAATTTTTATAATTATTTTTAGTTTATGTCAAATTTGAAAATATAGGTTAAATATATATTTTGTTAGAAATAGTTGGTTAATTATATGTTTTTGTTGATATTATGGAGATATATGTTGAGAAAATAACTTTTGTGCATTTATATAATTTTTATTGAATTTTTTTAGTATTTGTAATATCCCGTGTTTTTAAATATTTTAATACTGCATCGGGATATGCAGTGTTAATAATTCTGTATATATATTATGATATTTTTACGAGTTGATATGTATTTAAAACCTATTTTAATTATTGTGTATTATTTTAAGTGCTTTACGTAAAATTTTCCCGGGATTTGCATTTTCGGGGAAATTTTCACGTAAATAATTTACTACTAATTATTTTAAATAGATTTACAGACTTGCATGAACTCATATATATTTTTAAAATACTAAATAACGTATGTTTGTGTAATTATTTATATAATTAGGGTTTAATTAATATTACCCTAATATTTTATTATTTGTTTATTTGTTTTAATATTATTTAATTATTTTTAGGTGTATTAAATTTTTAAAATATTAAATTTTATGTGTGTGGCGTATATTTAATGTGTGTGATTTTATATTATTTTAATATATAGTGTAAAGTATATATATATATATATATTATATATATATATATATATATTATATATACATATATACATTTAATATTAACAAAATTATAAAGTTTGGTATAATTACAAGATTGCCACCCGAACTCCTTCTTCCCCAATCACCTTCCCCACGCAAATCCGGCTGCTGCCATCCCATTTCCTTGCCATGGGTGTGCCTCCCGGTGTGCCACCTCCTTCCTCAGCCTTCCTTGCCGCCTGTTGCAGCCGTTTCCGGCGTCTAGAAGTCGTTTTTGGCCGAAAAGCCGAAAGTGGAAGCTAACGTCGTTCACGGTGATTCCGACCACCGTCTTTGACACCATCAGTCTATTTCTTCTCCTTGAGCTCTGGTGAGTGTGATTATAGCTTTGGTTTGAGCTTAAATGGTCTTGATTTGCTTAGGTTTTGAATTTTCGATTTCGGCCATATTAGGGTTCTTGAATTTTTTTGAACTTCAATTTGATTGATTCATGAAAAATTCCTTCACAAATGTTGTTCCCATTAGCTTGATCTACATCTATGAATTTTTTTATAATTTTTGGAGATTATTTTGATTTTTGGGTATTTTTGAATATTTTAATATTATTTTCTAATTTTCGAAAATTAATTAATTAAATTATGAAATTGTGTTTTATGATAATTATAGGTGTTGAAATGAATTATAGAAATTTATTTGGAATTTTTATGAATTTCTAAGTATTTATTTTGAATTATTTAAGTTTATGTAATTTTGGGAAAATTAGGTTAATTGTGTTTTTAATTGAAATTAATTGGTAAATTGAGTTTAATTATTGATAAATATGTTGAGAAATTTAATTTTGGATAATTATATAATTTTTTGTGAATTTTTGAATGAATTTTAGTATATTTATATATATAGGGGTATTTTGGTAATTTTACATGAAATTGACTAAAAATGTAATTTAATTGGTTTAATAGTTATTTAAGGTATAAAAATGATTTCTACAAATTATTTGGTATTTTTAACTAATTAAAACTGTTTTTTCGTGAATTATTTTCAATTATATACATAATATATGATTTTACTAATAAAATGAGTTTTTTTTCGGTTTTTACTGTGTTTAAAGGTTAATTATGTAATTTCTATGTATAAAATGTATTTCTATGTTATAAGGGTATTTTTGGTATTTCTGAAATTGTTCTGTGTTTATGGACCCCGGTCGGTAGATTGTAGTTTGGAGTCCGACCGAGGGGTTGTGGATGAATTGTTGAGCTTGTTTTTGAAGTGTGTTCCTTTGCAGGGTCGGCTCTACTCTTCGAGTAGAGAGATGTCCATTTTACAGGGGAGGTTCTGCCGAATTTTTGATAGAATTCTCGTAAAACGTGATGTCCGGTCGATCCCTAATCTCGATTCTGTGTTTAATATTCTAGATTGAGTTCTAGGATTTTCTGTTAGGTTTATTCTGATTCTGTCGTTATTGTTTGTTTAGTTGCATCGAGACCGAGGCCTAGTGGATCAGGCCCGTCGGACCCATCTCGTGGAGCGCACTAAGTGTGAGTTACTATTTTATATATATGTGTTTAGGATGCATGATTTTAGAAATATATGTTTTATTTTGATAAAATATGCATTAATGGTTTAATAATTATTTAGGTTTATTTTGGTATATTTTCGGTATATTTTCATATATTTTAAACTATATGCATGTTTAATTAATAAATTATTCTTAAAATGTTTTTAGGTATATTCATAGTTTAGTTTTAGTTTATATATATTGGATTTATTTCACGTATATATACTCGAAATATACCTGGTTTACTTTTGGTATATTTCCAGTATATATATGGTTTATATTGTTATGTTATTTAAATTCATGCATCATTTAATTGTGAATGAATGTTTTATATTTATTAATGAAGGATATCGATAGAACGTGCTACCTAGTGGGCAGCACTAGGACCGAGTACGTACCGGTGCACTTATAGCGTTTAGGCTATATTACTAACCTATTTGTGGATATTGACTGTATATGAGTATTTGATGTGTGAGATATGATTTGGGAGTGTCTCGGGGCCAATCACACTGACAGTCAGACTGCTAGAGCTCGGTTGACTTAGTGTCTCGGGGCTAGTCTACTGTCCAAATAGAATAAGTGAATATATTTGGAATAAGTGAGCCTGTATGGCTAGAGTGTTGTCTAACACTGTTTTCGAGGTTGCGATATTCTAGGGTTCTATGTGATCCTTCATAAACGATGATTTTCAATGAAATATATATAAAATGATTTTATTGCATCTGTGTGTATTTGCCTGTATATATACATATTAGATATATACTTTGTTTGTGTGCATTGACATTTAGTATGCATGTATATATATTATAGTAATTCACTCAGTGAGGTCTGACTCCCCTCCGTTGACTAATTTTTCAGGAGAGTCATCATCTTCAGACCTCAGTAGCAGGCCTGTACGCTGGATTTCTTCCGCCCCGGCTTCTTTGTGTAAACTGCTTCCCTGAGTCCTGAGTTTTATTTTATCTAGACACTGCAGTAGTCATTAAATTGATAAAGAGATGTTGTATTATATTTGAACTAGATTTGTATTAAGATTTTATATATATATGAGATGAGTATTTAATTTAAATCCAGTTGGTGGAAATGTTATTATGTGATATTTATGATTTTTATTTCTGCTGCATTATATATTGTTATTACTATTGCATGTTTTATTTTATTTTTAGGCTTGCTACAGGTTCCGGATTTGAAAGAATTTCCGTTCCCTAGCGCCGGTTATGGCCCCTGTTTTGGGTCGTGACAGTATTATTAGTATATTATGTGAATTTTTAAATATTAGGGTTAATTTGATAATTTTGTGGTAATTTTAGTTAAATATTATGTTTAATTGGTTTTTATAATAATTGGGGTATAAAAATGATTTTTATAAATTATTTACTAATTTTAACTAATTAATACTAATTTTCAAAAATTATTTTCAAATAATGTATAATATACTATTTTTATAATAAAATGGATTTTTAGTAATTTTAATATGTATTTGGACTAATTAAGTTATTTGGATTTATAAAATGAATTTTTATTAATATTTTTGGAATTATCGAGAAAATGGATTTTTAATAATATTATATTATTATTTAGGGTTTTTAAGTAATTATTGGAAAAATAATTATTTTAATGTTTTAATGATAAATATACTATATTTTGATGTTTTGAGGGAATTTATGGTATTTATTGATTTTTAATATATTTTATCGTATTATTGAATTTTTGGTATATTGTGGACCTCGTTTGGGAAATTTTTGTAGTTCGAGATCCCAGCCGATGGTTGTTTGAATTCTGGAATTAGAAGTGTATTTTTCTTGCAGGACTGGCTCTACTTTTTAGTAGTGAGATGTCTGTTTTACAGAGGAGGTTCTGCTGAATTTTTGGTAGAATTCTCATAAAAAGTGACGTCGGGTCTAATGCTAATTATGTGTCTGTTTGTGTTTAGAATTCTAGATTGAGTCTTTAGAAGCCTAAGTTAGAGTTATTCTGATTCATGATCGTTTTTATTATTTAGTTGCGTTGAGACCGAGGCCTAGTGGACCAGTCTTGTGGAGCGCATCCCTGTGAGTTATTATTATATATATACATTGTTTTAGGTTGCATTTTTTAGAATTATATGTTTTAAATGTAAAATTTTGCATAATTGTTTTATTAAATGCTTAAGTATATTTTAGGTATATTTTTAGTATATTCTTGGTATATTTTGAAATGAATGCATGTTTTTCCTTTTGGTTTATATTCAAATTATTTTTAAGTATATTATTGGTTTATTTTGAGTATACTTCATAATTTAATTGAATTTATTTTACATATATATATTTGAAATATACTTAGTTTATTTTAGGTATATTTTTGGTATATATATGGTTTATGTGATTATTATGCACGACTTTATACATTATTTATTACTTGAATGTATATTTTAATGTAAATAAAGGATATCGATATAACATACTCGGTCCTAGTGGGCAGCACTAGGACCGAGTACGTATCAGTGTGATATATTATAGGTTGAATTACTAACTCATTTGTGGAAATTATGACTTGATTGATTTGATTGATGTGAGATGTGATTGATGGTATGATTGCTGGAGCTCAATTGACCAAGTGTCTCGAGGCTAATCACACTGACAGTCAGACTGCTGGAGCTCGGTTGACTTAGTGTCTAGGGGCCAGTCTAGTGTCCAGTTGGATTAAGTGAATTTACTTGGAATTAAGTAAGCCAGTATGGCTAGAGTGATTTCTAATGTTAATTGAGGTTGCAATCACTTAGGGTTGTATTTGATCCTTCATAAACTGATGCTTTTTCAGTATTATATATAAAGAGATTTTCAGCATCTGTGTGTACATTCCTGTATATATATTTATTAAATACATATGATTGTTTGCATTTTTCATTTAGTAATGCATGTATATATATTATAATAATTCACTCAGTGAGGTCTGACTCCCCTCAGATGATGTTTTTACAGGAGAGTCTTCTTCTTCATACCTCAACAGTAGACCTATCCATTAGATTTCTTCTGCCCCGGCTTTATTATGCAAATTATCTACTTAATTATCTATTATTGTATTCTAGAAAACTGTAGTAGTTGTCTATAGATTAGTCGAAAGTTATACTCTGTATTATGTATGTTGATTTTAATTCAGAGAGGTATGTCTCTGAATGTTGTATTAAAATATTTTATTTTATGATACGTGGAGATTATTTTTTTCATAATTATTGAGTTTTAAATTTTGAGGTATTTTTAATTGTTTTAATTTATTTATTATTTGTTATTATTCTTTTGAGGCTTACTATGGGTTTCAGATTCAAAAGAATTTTCGTTCCCTAGCATCAGTCATGGCCCCTGGTTTTAGGTCATGACAACAGTTCTTTTCCAAGATTGATTTAAGGTCGGGTTATCATTAGTTGACAAGCAATGAAGCCAATGTTCATAAAACGACATTCCACACTTGATATGGCCATTATGAGTTTCTGATGATGTCTTTTAGTTTGACTAATGCACCGGCAACTTTTATAGATTTGATGAACATGGTATTCAGACCAGTTATGGATCAGTTTGTGGTAGTCTTCATTGATGATATATTGGTGTATTTGAGGAGTATGGAAGAACATGTATATCACTTGATGATTGTACTAAAAACACTGAGAGAACATCAGCTTTATGCTAAATTCTTAAAGTGTGATTTTTGGATGGAGAGTGTTGCTTTTCTTGGACATGTGGTGTTTAAAGAGGGTATCCAGGTTGATCCACAAAAGATTAAGGCAATGTCTGAGTGGCCTAGACTGACTTTAGTTATTGAGATTCGTAGTTTTCTGGGTTTAGCTGGGTATTATAGGAGGTTTGTATAGGATTTTTCCAAAATTGCAGCTCTTATGATTCGCTTGACTCAGAAGAATGTAAAGTTTGAGTGGTCAAAAGCTTGTAAGAATAGCTTTCAGTTATTGAAGGAGAAGTTGACCACAGCTCTAGTTTTGGCTTTACCTAATGGAGTAGACAAATTCACAGTGTATTGTGATGCCTCTAGAGTTGGCCTAGGTTGTGTGTTGATGCAGAATGGTAGGGTGATAGCCTATGCTTCGAGGCAATTAAAGAAGCATGAACAGAACTATCCTACCCATGACCTAGAGATGGCTGCAGTGATCTTTGCTCTCAAGATCTGGAGACATTATCCGTACAGGGTGACTTATGAGATTTTCACGGATCACAAGAGCCATAAGTACATTTCTAGCAGAGACATCTGAATATGAGGCAGAGGAGATGGTTGGAATTGTTAAAAGATTATGACTGTGAGATTCTTTATCGATTCTATATCATCCAGACAAGGCTAAAGTGGTAGCAGATGCCTTGAGTAAGAAGTCCTCAGGTAGTCTTGCTCACATTAATGTGGAGAGGAGACCATTGATCCAAGAGTTGCATCAATTAATGGATCAAGGTCTGATGATAAAGATGAGCAGATCAGGTGGACTGCTAGCTCAGTTTAAGGTGCGATCTGTGTTGAGAGATAGGATTAAAGTAGCTTAGAGCCGAGATCCTATTTTAGAAGAGCTTGCAGAGAATGTTCGAGTAAGGAAGTTCACTAATTTCACACTTAATAATGATGGTGTTTTGTGGATCAATGGTAGATTGTGTGTTCCTAATGTGGATAATTTAAGAGAAGAGAACCTTGAGGAAGCATATTCTATAGCTTACAGTGTACATCTAGGTATTACTAAAATGTACCATAGTATTAGAGACTTATACTGGTGGGAGGGACTAAAAAAGGATGTTGCTAAGTGTTTGACGTGTCAACAAGTGAAAGTTAAGCATCATAAGCCTTCTGGGAAGCTTCAGCCTCTTCCTATTCCTAAGTGGAAGTGGGAAAGGATTGCTATGGATTTTGTGGTTGGTTTACCTCGTTCCAAGGATGGATATGATTCCATTCGGGTGATTATGGACAGGTTGACCAAGTCTGCACATTTTTTGCCTATGAAAGCCACTTATAATTTTCTACGTAAATATGCATTTTAAAACTTATTATTTTGGAATTTATTTACGTTATATTTACTACATTGAAAAGAAGTATTTTAATAATAATATTTAAGTACTAATGTTATTTTATTTTTAAAATGATGTTTATTATTATTATTATTATTATTATTATTAAAATGCATTATTGCATGATTATTTTATGTGTTATTACATATACATACATACATATATTAGGGTTAGTATTATTTTATTTGTGTGTGAATATATATATGTGTGTGGATATATATATATATATATACACACACACACACATCAAAATATAAACATATTTTCTCCTTTTTCCCCCAAAACAACCCTTCTCCATCTGTCACGCCGTTCCTCCCCTGTCAGTGTGCTGTCTGGCCATCCAGCTCCACCAGCAACTCCACCGTCCTCCTCTATCTTCCCCTGTGTCAGCAGTGGTAGAAACTACCATTTTTGGCCAAAAGTTGATCTTCTGGTTGTTCTCCTCCCTCCAGCCACCATTCTTCTCACCACCGGTCTCTTTCTCTTCCTTGGACACCAGTGAGTGTGAATTCAAGCTCCTTTTAGCTTACAAACTCGATTTGGTAAGGTGTTGATTAAGTTTTAGAATTCGATCACTTAGTGTTTTTTATTTTTTTTAGGGTTTTAATGGTTGATTCATGAAAAATTCCTTTATAAATGTTGATTATACTAGCTTAAACTACTCCCATTAATTTTTGTGTGATTTTTGGAATTTCTTTTAATTTTTATGAATTTTTGATTATTTTATTATTATTTTATTAATTTTCATAAATTAATTATATAAATTATGAAATTGTGATTTTTCATGTTATTAGTAATTATTATTAATTTTGTAGTTGAGTTTATAATTTTTGTGATTTCATTGTAATTTTTATAATTATTTTTAGTTTATGTCAATTTTGGAAAATTAGATTAAATATATATTTTGTTAGAAATAATTGGCTAATTATGTGTTTTTGTTGATATTCTTGAGATATATTAGATAAAATAATTTTTGTGTATTAATATAATTTTTATTGAATTTTTTAGTATTATTAGTATATTATGTGAATTTTTGAATATTAGGGTTAATTGTGTAATTTGGTGATAATTTTAGTTAAATATTATGTTTAATTGTTTTTAATATTATTTGAGGTATAAAAATGATTTTTACAAATTATATACTAATTAATACTAATTTTTGAAAATTATTTTTAAATAATATATTATATACTATTTTTGTAATAAAATGGATTTTTAGTAATTTTTAAAATGTATTTGAACTAATTAAGCTATTTGGATTAGTAAAGTGAGTTTTTATTAAATTATATTGAATTATCGAGAAAATAGATTTTTAATAATATTATATTATTATTTAGGGTTTTTAAGTAATTATTGGGAAAAATAATTATTTTTATGTTTTAATGATAAATATATTATATTTTGATTTTTATGGGTATTTATGATATTTATTGATTTTTAATATATTTTATTATATTATTTGAATTTTTGGTGAATTGTGGACCTCGGTTGGAGAATTTTGTAGTTCGGGATCACGACCAAGGGTTGTGAGAATTTTTATATTCGAAGTGTATTTTTCTTATAGGATCAGCTTTACTTTTTAATAGAGAGATGTCCGTTTTACAGAGGAAGTTCTGCTGAATTTTTGGTAGAATTCTCATAAAATGTGACATCGGGTCTAATTTTAATTCCATGTCTGTCTGTGTTTAGTAATTCTAGATGGAGTCTCTAGAAGTCTAAGTTAGATTTATTCTAATTTCGTGATCGTTTTTATTGTTTAGTTGCGTTGAGATCGAAGCCTAGTGAACTAGGCCCGTCGGACCAATCTCGAGGAGTGCATCCCTGTGAGTTGTTATTTTATATATACATTGCGCTTAGATTGCATGGTTTACAAATATATGTTTTATATGTATTATTATGCATAAATGTTTTAATAAATGCTTAAGTATATTTTAGGTATATCTTTAGTATATTCTTGGTATATTTTGAAATAAATGCATGTTTTATTTTTGAGTTATGCCTAGATTATTTTTAAGTATGTTATTGGTTTAATGTAGTATATTTCATGATTTGTTTGAATTTATTTTTACATATATATACTTGAAATATACTTAGTTTATTTTAGGTATATTTCTGGTATATATATGGTTTATTTGATCATTTTGAATGCCATTTTACATTATTTATCTTCAAATGCATGTTTTATTTTTAAATGAAGGATATCGATTGAACATGCTTCCTAGTGGGTAGCAATAAGACCAAGTATGTACCGGTGCGATAGATTATAGGTTAAATTACTAACTTATTTATGGGATCATGACTTTATTAATTTAATTGATGTCTGATGTGTTGAGGGTGTGATTGCTGGAGCTCGATTGACCAAATGTCTCAGGGCCAATCATACTAACAGTCAGACTGCTGGAGCTCGGTCAACTTAGTGTCTCGAGGCCAATCTATTGTCTAGTTCAATTAAGTGAATTTACTTGGAATTAAGTGGGCCAGTATGGCTAAAGTGTTTTCTACTGTTAATTGAGGTTGTGATCATTATGGTTCTATTTGATCCTTCAAAAACTTGTATTTTTCGATATTATAAAATAAAGTGATTTTTAGTATCTGTGTGTACATGCCTGTATATATATTTATTATATACATATGATTGTTTGCATTTGACATTTAGTAATGCGTGTATATATATATTATAACAATTCACTTAGTGAGGTCTGACTCCCCTCAATTGATATTTTTTTACAAGAGAGTCTTCTTTTTTAGACCTCAGCAGTAGACCTATCTGCCGGATTTCTTCCGCCCTGGCCCTATTATGTAATTCATCTACTTAATTAATTATATTTTACTTTAGAAAACTGTAGTAGTTGTATTTGTAGCAGTAGTGAGTATTATTTTATTTTTGTTGTATGAGATTTTAATTCAGATGTTTAATCTGAATATTGTATTAATACATTATATGATATGAAAAAGTTTTATTTTATCTTATTAAATTGAAATTTTAATTATGGTATATTTATTTTATTTTATTTATTGTATGCTTTATTATTTTTAGGCTTGCTACAGGTTCCGGATTCGAAAGAATTCCTGTTCCCTAGTGTCGATCATGGCCTCCCGTTTGGGTCATGACACAGGGTATGTCTGACCCTAAGGCAATGTTGTTTTATGCCATAGTTGGTAGGATATCATTCGATTGGACGTCAGACCCTTTAGATTTTCTACATGTTATTGAGATGAGGACTTAGACTGCTCACACCAAGTATTAGTGGATCATGATAGTCAAGCTATCTATCCAGGGACCAACCTTGGATTGGTTCGTTCAGATCATTTAGCCACACATGACTACACTCACCTGGGCTCAGTTCCGAGAGAGATTCATGAGGCATTCTACCCTGAGCCACTACAAATGAGCTATAGTCTCAAATTGACTAGCATCACTAGAGGTGACAAATCTATAGAGGACTACACTAGAGAGTTCCTCAGACTGGGTCAATATGTAGAGGACCTAATGTGAGATTAGTACTTTGCAGTTATGACATATGTCACTGGACTGGGTTCTACATTCGCTGGGATACCTAATGTAAGACTTACTCTTGAGTCGATGATAGAGTTGGCAATGAAGATAGAGCTCAAATTGGTTATGCAAGGAGTTATGCCTGATTATTATCAGTTGAGAGGTGTTTAGTCAAAAGGATTTCAAAGCACACCGTTCTAGATATTTTAAATTAGCTCTAACAATCATTAAAGAGGATCTTATCAGTAAAGCTAGAGACCTCAGCAAAGCCAAAAACCTTAGTAGAGAGTTTATTGAAGTAGTAGACATGGCTGTGGAGGATTGCATAGACCTATCAGATTTAGTTCTGGTGCTTTTAATAGTAGTAGTGGTCAGAGTTCAGGTTATGGTAGCAGGGGATCATGTAATATCCCGTGTTTTTAAAATATTTTTACACTGTATCGGGATATGCAGTGTCAATAATTTTTGTATATTATATGATATTTTTACGAGTTAATATGTATTTAAAACCTATTTTTAATACTGTGTTTTATCTACAGTATTTTACATAAAATTTTCCCGGGACTTGCATTTTCGGGGAAATTTTCACGTAAATATTTTAATATTAATTATTTTAAATATATTTTCAAACTTGCATGGACTCATAAGTATTTTTAAAATACTAAATAAAGCCTACGTGTGTGTATATTTATTTAATTAGGGTTTAGTATTACCCTAATATTTTATTTATTATTTATTAGTTTTATTGTTATTTAATTATTTTTATTTAGTATAAATTATTAAAATATTAAATTTTATGTGTGTGGTGTATATTTGATGTGTGTAATTTAATATTATTTTATTATATAGTATAAAGTATACATATATACATATATACATTAAAATTTGTCAAATTACAAAAGATTTGAAAAATTACAAAACTGCCCCCGACTACTCCTTCCTCCCGATCCTTCTCCTCGCCGTCTGGATGCCTGTCACGCCTTTTCTTCACCGTGGGTGTGCCGTCCAGTGTGCCACCGCCTTCCCCAACCATTTCCGCCGCCTGAGGTAGCCGTTTCCGGCGTCTGGAAGTCGATTTTGACCGGAGAAGTCGAAAATCGATCCACCGTCGATCACGTCGATTCCGGCCACCGTTTTCGACACTGTCGGTCTCTTTCTTCTCCTTGAGCTTCGGTGAGTGTGATTCTAGCTTTGGTTTGAGCCGAATTGGTCTAGATTTGCTTAGGTTTCGAATTTTCAATTTCGGCCTATTAGGGTTTTTGATTTTTTTGAGCTTTGAATTGATTGATTCATGAAAAATACCTTCACAAATGTTGATCCTAGTAGCTTAATCTACATGTATGAATTTTTGTAGAATTTTTGAAGATTTTTGGATTTTTGGGTATTTTTGAATATTTTAATATTATTTTCTAATTTTCGGAAATTAATTATTTAAATTATGAAATTGGAGTTTATGGTTGAATTGGGTGTTGAAATGAATTATAGGAATTTATTTGGAATTTTTATGAATTTCTAAGTATTTATTTTTAATTATTGAAGTTTATGTGATTTTGGAAAATTAGGGTTAAATGTGTTTTTATTTGAATTTAATTGGTTAATTGGGTTTAATTATTGATATTATTGATAAATATGTTGAGAAAATTAATTTTGGATAATTGTATAATTTTTGGTGAATTTTTGAAGTAATTTAAGTATATTTATATATATATGGGTATTTTAGTAATTTTACCCTAAATTGTCTAAAAATGTAATTTAATTGGTTTTAATAGTTATTTAAGGTATAAAAATGATTTCTACAAATTATTTGATATTTTTAACTAATTAAAACTATTTTTCGTGAATTATTTTCAATTATATATATATTATACGGTTTTTCAAATAAAATCAGTTTTTATCGATTTTTAATATGTTTAAAGGTTAATTATGTAATTTCTACGTATAAAATGTATTTCTGTGATTTAAGGATATTTTTGGTATATCTGGAATTATTCTGTGTTTGTGGACCCCGGTCGGTGGACTGTAGTTTGGAGTCCGACCGTGGGATTTTGATTGTGTTGAGCCTATTTCTCGAAGTGTATTTCTTTGCAGGGTCGGCTCTACTCTTTTGAGTAGAGAGATGTCCGTTTTACAGGGGAGGTTCTGCCGGATTTTCGGTAGAATTCTCGTAAAACGTGATATCCAGTCGAACCCTAAATTCCGATTCTGTGTTTAATACTCTAGATTGAATTCTAGGATTTCTGTTAGAGTTATTCTGATGTCGATTACTTATTTCTTGTTTAGTTGCGCCGAGACCGAGGGCTAGTGGACTAGGCCTGTCGGACCTGTCTCGTGGAGCGCATTAGGTGAGTTACTATACTATATATATATGCTTAGGATGCATGATTTAGAAATATATGTTTTATTTTGATTAAAATGCATAAATAATATGATTTGTATTTAAGTATATTTTTGGTATATATTAAATCATATGCATGTTTTGTAAATAAAATATATTTAAAATGTTTTTAAATATATTTCCAACTTAATTTATGATTTGATTGAATTCATTTGACATATATATACTTGAAATATACCTGGTTTACGTTTGGTATATTTTCGGTATATATATGGTTTATATTGTTGTTTCATTTAAATTCATGCATCATTGATTATTATGAATGAATGATTTATTTATTAATGAAGGATATCAATAGAACGTGCTACCTAGTGGGCAACACTAGGACCGAGTACGTACCGGTACGCCTATAGCTTTAGGCTATAATACTAACTTATTTGTGGATATTTTTTTGATGTGATTATTGATATGTGTGAGATGTGGGTTGTGGGTGTGATTGCTAGAGCTCGGTTGACCAAGTGTCTTGGGGCCAATCACACTGGTAGTCAGACTGCTGGAGCTCGGTTGACTTAATGTCTCGGGGCCAGTCTACTGTCTAAATGGATTAAGTGGATATATTTGGAATAAGTGAGCCTGTATGGCTAGAGTGTTGTTTAACACTATTTTTCCGAGGTTGCGATATTCTAGGGTTCTATGTGATCCTTCATAAAAGATGATTTTTAATGAAAATATATAAAATGATTTTATTGCATCTGTATGCAATTGCCTGTATATATACATATTATATATATACTGTTGACCGTATGCATTATCACTTAGTGTGTATGTATATATATTATAGTAATTCACTCAGTGAGGTCTGACTCCCCTCCGTTGACTATTTTTCAGGAGAGTCAACTTCTTCAGACCTCAGTAGCAGGTCGATACGTCAGATTTTTTCCGCCCCGGCTTCTTTGTGTAAATTATCTACTTGAGTCTTATTTATTTTATCTAGACACTGCAGTAGTTGTGAATTAAAGTATTGGATTTCATGTATTTTATTTAAAGAGATGTATTATGTTGAAACTGGATTTGTATTAAAGATTATATATCTATGAGATGAATTTTGATTTAAATCCAGTTGATATGGATAATATTATGATATTATGATTTTTATTTTCCGCTGCATATTATATTGTTACTATTATTATGGCATGTTTTATTTTATTTTTAGGCTTGCTACGGGTTCCGGATTCGAAAGAATTCCCATTCCCTAGCGCCGGTCATGGCCCCTGTTTTGGGTCGTGACAAAGTTGGTATCAGAGCAGAGTTTTGTGTCAGGGCTTAGTTGTGTGAGTTGTGGCCCTAATTTTAAAGTTGTGTTTTCTGTTGGTAACTACTGCAGTGTATTAGGTTCGAGTACGTCTTGATAAGTATTCCTTGCCTTAGTTTTCAGCGTTATTCCTCCGTTGTCTGTTTTGTCTGAATCTTTCCGTTTGTCTTTTCAGTATGAGGAGGCGAGCGCGTGTCGCTCCACCAATCGTTGAGGCCGAGGATGATAAGTCTTTTCAGGATGAGGTTTTACCTCTTGAGCCGCCAGTTAGGCGTAGAGGTCATGGCAGAGGTAGACCTCGAGGAGCGGCAAGTCGCCATAGGCAGAGAGAGTTACAGGATGAGGAGCCTGTAGAGCCTGAATTTGATGTTCCTGTTCCTCCAGTTGTTCAGCCTGCCTATCAGTAGGGTATGTCTGACCCTAAGGCAGCTTTGTTCTATGCCCAAGTTGGCAGGATTGCTTTTGATGGTACTTCTGATCCTTTAGACTTTTTGCATGTGATTGAGACTAGGACTCGGACTGCTCATACCGAGTACCAACGGATCATGATCGTCGAGTTGTCTGTTGAGGGACCAGCTCTAGATTGGTTCATTCAGATGATCCAGCCTTATATGATGACGATGACATGGGCTCAGTTTCGAGAGTGATTCATGAGGAGATTCTGTCCAGAGCCTCTTCGTTTGAGTTATCATCTTCATCTGACCAGTATTTCTCGTGGAGATCGATCAGTAGAGGAGTATACCCGAGAATTTCTTCGTCTGGGTAGATATGCTGAGGATCTGATGCGAGATCAGTACTTCGCAGTTACTACGTATGTTACTGGTTTGGGTTCAGCTTTTGCTGGTATGCCTACATCAGGCCTTACTCTCGAGTTTGTGATTGAGCTAGCTAAGGAGATTGAGCTGAGGTTAGTTAAGCAGGGAGTGATGCCTGATTACTACCAGTTGGGAGTTCAGTCGAGTGGATTGCAGGCTACTCCGTATTCGAGTTTTCATGTTGGATCGAGTAGTCAGCAGCGAGGTTCGACTCAGTAGAGTCAGAGACAGCAGCAGCGAGTGCATCGGAGTAGTAGACATGGCCGTGGAGGTCAGCGTAGATCGTTCAGATTTGGGTCAGGTGCTTCGAGCAGCAGCAGTGGTCATAGTTCTGGATCAGCTGCCAGCGTTTGCCAGACCTGTGGTAGAGTCCATCAGGGACCGTGTTATCTGACACCACTGACATGCTTCAGATGCGGGCAGACAGGACATTTTGCCAGATCATGTCCTTATTCTGGGTATCAGCAGCAGCAGATTCCGCGATTCCCACAGCAGTCGATTGCTAGTGCAGCACCCGTGCCATTTCAGTTACCACCAGCCCAGCATCAGAGTTCTACTCAGTTTGTTCCACAGCAGAATCATGGTAGAGGTACTAGAGGAGGTGCCAGAGGTATTGGCCAGGCATCTACCAGTCAGCAGGGAGGTCGAGGTCAGGCCAGAGTTTTCCATCTGACTCAGCAGGATGCTCAGGCATCTAATGCAGTCGTGGCAGGTATTGTTTCTGTTTGTTACCTGGATGCATGGGTTTTGTTTGATCCGGATGTCACGCATTCATTTGTTTCTCCTGTTTTTGCTTTTAAATCTTGTTGGCAAGCTTCGAGGATGGCTTTTCCTTTGTCTGTTGCCACTCCTCTGAGCGATTCCTTGGATACCGATATTGTTCTTTCTGGTTGTCCAGTTCTCGTGGGAGATAGAGAATTATCTGCTGATTTGATTTTGCTGGATGTGATGGAGTTTGATGTTATTTTGGGAATGGATTGGTTATCTCAGCACTTTGCCGTGGTAGATTGCAGGAATAAGGAGGTGACTTTTAGAATTCCTGGTGAAGAAGATTTTAAGGTTGTTGGTGACAGGAGTTCAGCACCTCAGAATCTTATTTCTGTTATTACGGCTAGGAAGTTGTTGAAGAAAGGTTGTCAGGGGTTTTTGGCATTGGTTAGGGATACGTCAGTGGAGAAGTTATCACTCACAGATGTTCTTGTTGCTTGTGAGTTTCCTGATGTTTTTCCCAAGGAGTTGCCAGGTTTACCACCTCATAGAGAGATTGAGTTCTGTATTGATATGGTACCAGGTACTACTCCTATATCTATGCCACCCTATCGTATGGCTCCTGCAGAGTTGAGAGAGTTGAAGGAGCAGTTGCAAGAGTTGTTGGATAAAGGTTTCATTAGACCTAGTGTTTCTCCTTGGGGTGCACCAGTCTTGTTTGTGAAGAAGAAGGATGGTACCCTGAGACTGTGCATTGACTACAGAGAACTGAATAAGGTAACGGTGAAGAACAAGTATCCTCTCCCGAGGATAGATGATTTGTTTGATCAGCTCCAGGGTGCACAGTTCTTTTCCAAGGTTGACTTGAGGTCGGGTTATCATCAGCTGCGGATTAGTGAAGCTGATATTCCTAAGACAGCATTCCGCACTAGATATGGCCATTATGAGTTTCTGGTGATGTCTTTTGGTTTGACTAATGCACCAGCAGCTTTTATGGATCTGATGAACAGGGTATTCAGACCGTATGTGGATCAGTTTGTAGTAGTCTTCATTGATGATATACTGGTATATTCAAGGAGTATGGAAGAGCATGTATATCATTTGAGGATTGTACTACAGACATTGAGAGATCATCAGCTTTATGCTAAATTCTCGAAGTGTGATTTCTGGATGGAGAGTGTTTCTTTTCTTGGACACGTAGTGTCTAAAGAAGGTATTCAGATTGATCCACAGAAGATTGAGGCAGTGTCTGAATGGCCTAGACCTACTTCTATCATAGAGATTCAGAGTTTTCTGGGTTTAGCCGGGTATTATAGGCGGTTTGTGCAGGATTTTTCCAGAATAGCAGCCCCTATGACTCGCTTGACTCAGAAGAATGTTAGATTCGAGTGGTCAGAAGCTTGTGAGAATAGTTTTCAGTTGTTGAAGGAGAAGTTGACCACAGCGCCAGTATTAGCTTTACCTAATAGTGTGGATAAGTTCACAGTTTACTGTGATGCCTCTAGAATTGATCTTGGTTGTGTGTTGATGCAGAATGGAAGGGTGATAGCCTATGCTTCGAGGCAGTTGAAGAAGCATGAGTAGAACTATCCTACACATGATCTTGAGATGGCTGCAGTAATCTTTGCTTTGAAGATTTGGAGACATTATTTGTACGGGGTGACTTGTGAGATATTTACTGATCACAAGAGCCTTAAGTACATTTTTCAGCAGAGAGATTTGAATCTGAGGCAGAGAAGATGGTTGGAATTGTTGAAGGATTATGATTGCGAGATTCTTTACCATCCGGGTAAAGCTAATATGGTAGCAGATGCCTTGAGTAGGAAGTCCTCAGGTAGTCTTGCTCACATCGGTGTTGAGAGGAGACCATTGATCCAAGAGTTGCATCTGATGGTGGATTAAGGTCTGATGATGAAGATTAGTAGATCAGGTGGACTGTTAGCTCAGTTTAAAGTACGATCTGTACTGAGGGATAGGATTAAAGCAGCTCAGAGCCGAGATCCTATTCTGGAAGAGCTTGCAGAGAATGTCAGAGCAGGGAAGTTCACTGATTTCACACTCGATGATGATGGTGTGTTGTGGATCAGTGGTAGATTGTGTGTTCCTGATATGGATGATTTGAGAGAAGAGATCTTAGAGGAAGCACATTCTACAGCTTACAGCGTTCATCCGGGCATTACTAAGATGTACCACAGTATCAGAGATCTATACTGGTGGGACGGATTGAAGAAAGATGTTACTGATTATGTTACTAAGTGTTTGACGTGTCAGCAAGTGAAAGCCGAACATCAGAAGCCTTCTGGGAAGCTTCAGCCTCTTCCTATTCCCGAGTGGAAGTGGGAAAGGATAGCTATGGATTTTGTGGTTGGTTTACCTCATTCGAAGGATGGATACGATTCCATCTGGGTGATTGTAGATAGATTGACGAAGTCTGCACATTTCTTGCCTGTGAAAGCCACATATTCAGTTGCTAGATTGGCGAAGTTGTACGTGAAGCATATTGTGTGCCTTCATGGAGTACCTGTGTCCATTGTGTCAGATAGAGGTTCGGTGTTTACTTCTCGTTTTTGGCAGAAGTTGCAAGAAGCGATGGGCACTAGGTTGAATTTCAGTACTGCTTTTCATCCTCAGACAGATGGCCAGTCTGAGAGGATGATCCAGACACTGGAAGATATGTTGAGGATGTGTGTCTTGGATTTGGGAGGTAGCTGGGATGATCATTTGTCGCTTGTTGAGTTTGCATATAATAACAGCTACCATAGCAGTATTGGTATGGCACCGTATGAGGCGTTATATGAAAGGAAGTGTAGATCCCCGTTGAGTTGGGATGAGATTGGTGAGAGAGCTTTGACTGGACCAGAGATGGTTCAGGATGCTGCAGAGAAAGTCACCGTGATTAAGCGCAGATTAGAGACCGCAGTAAGCAGACAGAAGAGTTATGCGGATCCTAGGTGCAGAGATGTGGAGTTTCAGATTGGAGATTTTGTTTTTCTGAAAGTATCTCCGATGAAGGGTGTGATGAGATTTGGCAGGAAGGGTAAGTTAGCACCGAGATACATTGGACCGTTTGAGATTCTGGAGAGAGTTGGCACTGTTGCATATCGATTGGATTTGCCTCCGAGTATGTCACAGGTGCATCCAGTATTTCATATCTCGATGTTGAGGAAGTATATCTCAGATCCTTCACACGTGTTGCAACCTGACAGTGTGGAAGTGAGTGAAGATTTGACGTTTGTGGAAGAACCTGTGGCGATCGTAGATTATCAAGTTCGACAGTTGCGATCGAAGCAGATTCCGATGGTCAAGGTTCTGTGGCGCAGCGACAGAGTTGAAGAGCATACGTGGGAGACTGAAGCTGAGATGTGAGCTTCTTACCCATATCTCTTTCCTTCTTGATCTTGTTTTCTGGAATTCGGGGACGAATTCTTGTAAGGGGGGAAGATTGTAATATCCCGTGTTTTTAAAATATTTTTACACTATACCGGGATATGCAGTGTCAATAATTTTTGTATATTATATGATATTTTTACGAGTTAATATGTATTTAAAACCTATTTTTAATACTGTGTTTTATCTACAGTATTTTACGTAAAATTTTCCCGGGACTTGCATTTTCGGGGAAATTTTCACGTAAATATTTTAATATTAATTATTTTAAATATATTTTCGAACTTGCATGGACTCATACATATTTTTAAAATACTAAATAAAGCCTACGTGTGTGTATATTTATTTAATTAGGGTTTAGTATTACCCTAATATTTTATTTATTATTTATTAGTTTTATTGTTATTTAATTATTTTTATTTAGTATAAATTATTAAAATATTAAATTTTATGTGTGTGGTGTATATTTGATGTGTGTAATTTAATATTATTTTATTATATAGTATAAAGTATATATATATACATATATACATTAAAATTTGTCAAATTACAAAAGATTTGGAAAATTACAAAACTGCCCCCGACTACTCCTTCTTCCTCCCGATCCTTCTCCTCGCCGTCCGGACGCCTGTCACGCCGTTTCTTCACCGTGGGTGTGCCGTCCGGTGTGCCACCGCCTTCCCCAACCATTTTCGCCGCCTGAGGTAGCCGTTTCCGGCGTCTGGAAGTCGATTTTGACCGGAGAAGCCGAAAATCGATCCACCGTCGATCACGCCGATTCCGGCCACCGTTTTCGACACCGCCGGTCTCTTTCTTCTCCTTGAGCTCCGGTGAGTGTGATTCTAGCTTTGGTTTGAGCCGAATTGGTCTAGATTTGCTTAGGTTTCGAATTTTCAATTTCGGCCTATTAGGGTTTTTGATTTTTTTGAGCTTTGAATTGATTGATTAATGAAAAATCCCTTCACAAATGTTGATCCTAGTAGCTTAATCTACATGTATGAATTTTTCTAGAATTTTTGAAGATTGTTTGGATTTTTGGGTATTTTTGAATATTTTGATATTATTTTCTAATATTCGGAAATTAATTATTTAAATTATGAAATTGGAGTTTATGGTTGAATTGGGTGTTGAAACGAATTATAGGAATTTATTTTGAATTTTTATGAATTTCTAAGTATTTATTTTTAATTATTGAAGTTTATGTGATTTTGGAAAATTAGGGTTAAATGTGTTTTTATTTGAATTTAATTGGTTAATTGGGTTTAATTATTGATATTATTGATAAATATGTTGAGAAAATTAATTTTGGATAATTGTATAATTTTTGGTGAATTTTTGAAGTAATTTAAGTATATTTATATATATAGGGGTATTTTAGTAATTTTACCCTAAATTGTCTAAAAATGTAATTTAATTGGTTTTAATAGTTATTTAAGGTATAAAAATGATTTCTACAAATTATTTGGTATTTTTAACTAATTAAAACTATTTTTCGTGAATTATTTTTAATTATATATATATTATACGGTTTTTCAAATAAAATCAGTTTTTATCGGTTTTTAATATGTTTAAAGGTTAATTATGTAATTTCTATGTATAAAATGTATTTCTATGATTTAAGGATATTTTTGGTATATCTGGAATTATTCTGTGTTTGTGGACCCCGGTCGGTGAACTGTAGTTTGGAGTCCGACCGTGGGATTTTGATTGTGTTGAGCCTATTTCTCGAAGTGTATTTCTTTGCAGGGTCGGCTCTACTCTTTTGAGTAGAGAGATGTCCGTTTTACAGGGGAGGTTCTGTCGGATTTTCGGTAGAATTCTCGTAAAACGTGATATCCAGTCGAACCCTAAATTCCGATTCTGTGTTTAATACTCTAGATTGAATTCTAGGATTTCTGTTAGGGTTATTCTGATGTCGATTACTTATTTCTTATTTAGTTGCGCCGAGACCGAGGGCTAGTGGACCAGGCCTGTCGGACCTGTCTCGTGGAGCGCATTAGGTGAGTTACTATACTATATATATATGCTTAGGATGCATGATTTAGAAATATATGTTTTATTTTGATTAAAATGCATAAATAATATGATTTGTATTTAAGTATATTTTTGGTATATATTAAATCATATGCATGTTTTGTAAATAAAATATATTTAAAATGTTTTTAAATATATTTCCAACTTAATTTATGATTTGATTGAATTCATTTGACATATATATACTTGAAATATACCTGGTTTACGTTTGGTATATTTCCGGTATATATATGGTTTATATTGTTGTTTCATTTAAATTCATGCATCATTGATTATTGTGAATGAATGATTTATTTATTAATGAAGGATATCAATAGAACGTGCTACCTAGTGGGCAGCACTAGGACCGAGTACGTACCGGTACGCCTATAGCTTTAGGCTATAATACTAACTTATTTGTGAATATTGTTTTGATGTGATTATTGATATGTGTGAGATGTGGGTTGTGGGTGTGATTGCTGGAGCTCGGTTGACCAAGTGTCTCGGGGCCAATCACACTGGTAGTCAGACTGCTGGAGCTCGGTTGACTTAGTGTCTCGGGGCCAGTCTACTGTCTAAATGGATTAAGTGGATATATTTGGAATAAGTGAGCCTGTATGGCTAGAGTGTTGTTTAACACTATTTTTCCGAGGTTGCGATATTCTAGGGTTCTATGTGATCCTTCATAAAAGATGATTTTTAATGAAAATATATAAAATGATTTTATTGCATCTGTATGCAATTGCCTGTATATATACATATTATATATATACTATTGACTATATGCATTATCACTTAGTGTGTATGTATATATATTATAGTAATTCACTCAGTGAGGTCTTACTCCCCTCCGTTGACTATTTTTCAGGAGAGTCAACTTCTTCAGACCTCAGTAGCAGGTCGATACGCCGAATTTTTTCCGCCCCGACTTCTTTGTGTAAATTATCTACTTGAGTCTTATTTATTTTATCTAGACACTGCCGTAGTTGTGAATTAAAGTATTGGATTTCATGTATTTTATTTAAAGAGATGTATTATGTTGAAACTGGATTTGTATTAAAGATTATATATCTATGAGATGAAATTTGATTTAAATCCAGTTGATATGGATAATATTATGATATTATGATTTTTATTTTCCGCTGCATATTATATTGTTACTGTTATTATGGCATGTTTTATTTTATTTTTAGGCTTGCTACGGGTTCCGGATTCGAAAGAATTCCCGTTCCCTAGCGCTGGTCATGGCCCCTGTTTTGGGTCGTGACAGATCAGTAGCCATTGCTTATTAGATGTGTAGGAGAGTCCATCAAGGACCATGCTATATAACTCCTAGAGCTTGTTTTTGATGCAGACAGATAGGACATTTTTCCAGAGCTTTTCCATATTATGGCTATCAATGGTTGTTTCTATAGCAGTCAATCACTATTTCAGCTCCAGGTCCTTATCAGTTGCTTTCAGCTCAATATCTGAGTACGATGCAGATTATTGCCTAGTAGGGCCATGGCAGAGGTAGTAGAGGGGGTGCCATGGGTATTGGTCAGACTTCCACCAGTCAGCAGGGAGGTCGAGGTTAGGCTAGAGTTTTTACCCTTACTCAACAGGATGCTTAGACATCCAATGTCGTTGTTTCAGGTATTCTTCCAATTTATTACTTGGATGCTAGAGTTTTGATTGATCCAGCTACCACACATTCTTTCGTGTCCTCTATTTTTGCTTCAAAGTCATATTGGCAAGCTTCGAGGATGGCTTTTTCTTTATTTATTGCCACTCCTCTAAGTGATTCGTTAAACACCGACGTTGTTCTTTTTGGTTGTCCAGTGTTAATGAGAGGTAGGGAATTACCAGTGCAATTAGTGTTGTTGGATGTGTCCATGGTATGGATTAGTTATCTTAGCACTATGTTATTGTAGATTGTTAGAGTAAAGATGTAATTTTTAGAATTTTGGATGAAGAAAATTTTAAGTTTGTGGGTGATAAGAGTTTTGTACCTCAGAATCTCATTTTCGCTATTACAACTAGAAAGATGTTGAGGAAAGGTTATCAGGGATACTTGGCACTTGTCAGGGATACTTCAATGGAGAAGTTATATCTCACAAATGTTATAGTTTCTTATGAGTTTCCTAACATTTTTCTTAAGGAGTTACCAGGTTTACCACCTCACAGAGAGATCAAATTCTGTATAGATGTGGTCCTAGGTACAACTCCTATTTCTATACCGCCCTACAGAATGGCTCCTATAGAGTTAAAGGAATTGAAGGAACAATTACAAGACTTATTGGATAAGGGTTTTATTAGATCCAATATTTCTCCTTGGGGTACACCAGTCCTATTTATAAAGAAGAAGGATAGTACAATAAAATTATACATTAATTACAGAGAGCTGAATAAGGTGACAGTGAAGAGCAAGTACCCTCTTCTGAGGATAGATGATTTGTTTGATCAACTTCACAGTGCACAGCTCTTTTCCAAGGTTGACTTAAGGTCAGGTTATCATCAATTGCAGATCAGTAAAGCCAATGTTCCTAAAATGGCATTCCGCACTCAATATGGTCACTATGAGTTTCTGGTGATGTCTCTCGGGTTAACTAATGCACCAGTTGCTTTTATAGATCTGCTGAACAGGGTATTCAAAATATTTATGGATCAGTTTATGGTAGTCTTCATTGATGATATACTGGTGTATTCGAAGACTATGGAGGAGCACGTATATCACTTGAGGACAATACTACGGATATTGAGAGAATATCAGCTTTATGCTAAATTCTCAAAGTGTGATTTATGGTTGGAGAGTGTCGCATTCCTTGGACATGTGGTGTTTAAAGATGTTATTTAGGTTGATCCACAGAAGATTGAGGTAGTGTCTGAATGGCCCAAACTGAAGAGAGTCATTGAGATTTGAAGTTTTCTAGGTTTGGCTAGGTATTATAGGAGGTTTATGCAAGATTTCTCTAGAATTACAACTCCTATGACTTGCCTAACTCAGAAGAATGTTAAGTTTGTATGGTCAAATACTTGTGAGAGTAGTTTTCAATTACTAAAGGAAAAGTTAACCACAACTCCAGTTCTGGCTTTGCCTAATGGAGAAGGCAAGTTCACTGTGTATTGTGATGCCTCTAGAGTCGGCCTAGGTTGTGTGTTGATGTATAATGGTAGGGTGATAGCTTATGCTTCGAGGTAGTTAAAGAAGCATGAATAGAATTATCCTACTCATGATCTAGAGATGGCTACAATGATCTTTGCTCTCAAGATTTAGAGACATTATCTGTACGGGGTGACCTATGAGATTTTCACATATCACAAGAGCCTGAAGTACATTTTCTAGTAGAGAGATATGAACTTAAGGTAAAGGAGATGGTTAGAACTCCTGAAGGATTATGACTGTGATATTCTTTATCATCCAAGTAAGGCTAATGTGATAGCAAATGCCTTAAGCACGAAGTCCTCGAGTATTCTTACTCACATTGATGTGGAGAGGAGACCTTTGATCCAAGAGTTACATGAGTTAGTGGATCAGGGTTTAATGATGAAGATTAGTAGATCAGGTAGACTACTAGCTTAGTTCAGAGTCAAATCAGTATTAAGAGACAGGATTAAGGCAGCTTAGGGCCAAGATCCTATTCTAGCTGAGCTTGAGGAGAATGTTTGTGTAGGGAAGTTCACTGGTTTTACACTAAATGATGAAAGTGTTTTATGGATTAGTGGTAGATTATGCATTCTTGATGTGGATAATTTAAGAGAGGAGATCCTTGAGGAAGTGCATTCTACAACTTACAGTGTACATCCAAGTGTTACTAAGATTTACCACAACATATGAGATTTATACTAGTGGGATCGATTAAAGAAGGATGTAACTTATTATATTTCTAAGTGCTTGACGTGTCAGTAAGTGAAAGCTAAGCATCAAAAGCCTTCTGGGAAGCTTCAGCCTCTTTCGATTCCTGAGTGGAAATGGGATAGAATTACTATAGATTTTATGGTTAGGTTACCTCATTCAAAGGATGGATACGATTCCATCTGGGTGATTGTGGACAGGTTAACCTTCTTACCACTTCTTGCCAATTAAAGCCTTTATTCTGTAGCTAGGTTAGCTAAGTTGTATGTTAAGCATATTGTGTGCCTTCATGGAGTACCTTTGTCCATTATATCTGATAGAGGTTTTGTGTTTACCTTATAATTTTCGTAGAAGTTGTAAGAAGCAATTTGGCACTAGGCTTGATTTCAGTACTACTTTTCACCCTTAAATAGATGGTCAATCTGAGAGGACAATCTCACTTGAGGATATGTTGAGGATGTGTGTATTGGATCTTGGGGGTAGTTAGGATGATCATTTGCCACTTGTAGAATTTGTTTATAATAACAGCTACCATAACAGTATTGAGATGGTACCGTATAAGGCTTTATACGGAAGGAAGTGTAGATCTCCTTTGTGTTAGGATGAGATTAGAGAGAGAGCATTGATTGGACCTGAGATGGTTCAGGATGTAGCTGAGAAGATTACTATGATCAGAAGGAGATTAGAGACTACTGCTAGCATATAAAAGAGCTATGCGGATCTAAAGCATAAGGATGTGGAGTTTTAGGTTGGAGGCTATATGTTTCTAAAGGTGTCTCTGATGAAGGGTGTGATGAGGTTTGGCAAGAAGGGGAAATTAGCACCGAGATATATTGGACCGTTCAAGATTTTGGAGAGAGTGGGCATGGTTGCATATCAGTTGGCTTTACCTTCGAATTTGTCTCAAGTTCATCCAGTGTTCTATATCTCAATGCTAAGGAAGTATATTTCAGACCCTTTGCATGTGTTGCAGCTTGAGAATGTGGAAGTGAATAAAGACCTGACGTGCGAGGAGAAGCCAATTGTGATAAAGGACTATCAAGTTCATCAATTGCATTCGAAGCAGATCCCGAAGGTCAAGGTGTTATGGCGGAGCAACAACAAGGAGGAACACACTTGGGAGACTATAATATCCCGAGTTTTTAAATATTTTTAAACTGCATCAGGATATGTAGTGTTAATAATTTATATATATATATATATATTGATGACTATTTTTATGAGTTTGTTATTTATTAAGTCATTTTAATTATTTTAAAATATTTACATATAATTTTCCCGGACATTTTATTTTCGAGGAAATTAAAACGTAAACAATTTAATATTAATTATTTTAAATAATTTTACGAATTTTCATGAACCCATACATAATTTTAAAGTGCTAAACAAAATGTATATATGTACATTTATTTAAATTAGGGTTTAATTAATTAAATTAATTTTTATTATTTAGTTTTTATATTAATTAATTAATAATATATGTGTATATATTATTAAAATATGTGTGTGGTGCATATTTAATGTGTGTGGGATTATATATTATTATAATATATGGTATAGATATATATATATATACATATATACATAAATTATATTCAAAAAAATCAAAGTTTGATATATTTACAGAATTGTCATTATCATCTTCCTCTCCCTCCCGATCGATCTCCATTATCAAAGTTTGATATAAATTATTATTAGAATTGCAAGTCCATTCTCTTCCCGTCGGTGTGCCTCCCAGCGTGCCACCTTCCCCTCTAGCCATTTCCGGCATCCAGAAACTTCTTCTGTGACGTGGTTTGGTCGGAATTTGAGAGAGAAGCCAAAATCGATCTTAACTCCGATCAAGCACTTTCCGGCCACCGTTTCGAGCCCCACTGGTCTCTATCTTCTCCTTGAGCTCTGATGAATGTGATTCCAAGCTTTGTTTCACTTAAAATGGTCTAGATTTCCCTAGGTTTTGATTTTCCATTTTCAGCCACTTTGAGTATTCAAATTTTTTGAGCTAGGATTGTATGATTCAAGCAAACTCCCTTCACAAACATTGATCCTAGTAGCTTAATCTACACTCTGGAATTTTTGTGGAATTTTTGGGAATTATTTTGATTTTTGTGAATTTTTCATTATTTTATTAATATTTTCTAATTTTCGAAAATTAATTAATTAAATTATGAAATTGTGTTTTATGATGATTATAGGTGTTTAAATGCATTTTAGAAATTTATTTGTAATTTTTTTGAATTTTATATAATTATTTGGAATTTATTTAGTTTATGTAATTTTTGAAAAATTAGGTTAATTATGTGTCTAATTGAAATTAATTGGTTAATTGAGTATATTTATTGATATTATTGAATTATATTTTGAGAAAATAATTTTTGAGTAATTATACTAATTTTGGTGAATTTTTTATTAATTATAGTGAATTTACATAACCAGGGGTATTTTGGTAATTTGACACTAAATTGGCTAAAAAATATAATTAAATTGGTTTTACTAGTTATTTAAGGTATAAAAATGATTTCTACAAATTATTTAGTATTTTTAACTAATTAAAACTATTTTTCATAAATTATTTTCAAATTATATATAATATACGATTTTTCTAAATAAATGGGTTTTTATTGATTTTTAGTCAGCTTTAGGGTTAATTATGTAATTTATATTTATAAAATGTATTTTGGTTAATATTTATGAATTTATTGAGAATTACCGATTTTTAATAATATTTTATTTAAAATTAGGGTTTTTGTGTATTTATCGGTTAAATAAATATATTTTTTTTAGCATTTGTGTCACGACTCAAAACAGGGGTCATGACCGGCACTAGGAAACAGGAATTCTTTCGAATCCGAAACCCGCAGCAAGCCTAAAATAAAATAAAACATGCAATAGTAATAATAACAACACGATTAAATAAAATATTATGCAGCGGAATAAAATCATAAATATCAAAATAATATTTCCACCAAATGAGATTAAATCAAATCCTCATCTCATATATAAATAAACTTTTAATACAAATCCAGCTCAAATATTTAAAGTACATAACTCATACAAATATAATACAATATCTTTTAACAATTTTACGACTACTGTAGTGTCTAGATCATAAAATAAAACTCAAGTGAGCAGTTTACATAGAGAAGCCGGAGCGGAAGAAATCTGGCGTACAGGCCTGCTACTGAGGTCTGAAGAAGATGACTCTCCTGAAAAATAGTCAACGAAGGGGAGTCAGTTCTCACTGAGTGAATTACTATAATATATATACATGTATGCTAAATGCCAATGCATACAGTCAAAAGTATATATAATATGTATGTATACAAGCAAATACACACAAATGTAATAAAAATCATTTTATATATTTTTATTGGAAATCACAGTTTATGAAGGATCAAATAGAACCCTAGAAAATCGTAACCTCAAACAGTGTTAAACAACACTCTAGCCATACAGGCTCACTTATTCCAAATATTTTCACTTGTTCCATTTGGACAGTAGACTGGCCCTGAGACACTAAGTCAACCGATCTCTAGCAGTCTGATTGTCAGTGTGATTAGCCTCGAGACACTTGGTTAACCGAGCTCCAGCAATCACACTCCCAAATCATATCACACATCAAATAATCATATCCAATCAATATCCACAAATGGTTAGTAATATAGCCTAACTGTACATATATACGTCAAAGAAATCCAGATAGATTACAAAATAAACTAGAAATATATTCAAAAACATTTTAAACCTAATTTATTAGCAAAACATGCATATAATTTAAAATATACCGAAAATAAACTAAAGATAAACCAAAATAAACTAAAAATAAACTTAAATACTAATTGAATCATTTATGCATAATTAATCAAAATAAAACATACATTTCTAAATCATGCACCCTAAAGCATATATATATAGAATAGTAACTCACAATTAGTATGCTCCTCAAGATGGGTCCGATGGGCCTGGTCCACTAGGCCTCGGTCTTGGCGCAACTAAATAAACAATAATAACAGACATCAGAATAAACCTACCAGAAAATCCTAGAAACTCAATCTAGAATATTAGACACAGAATTAGGATTAGAGCTCGACCGGACATCACATTTTACGAGAATTCTATCGAAAATTCGGCAAAACCTCCCCTGTAAAATGGACATCTCTCTACTCAAAGAGTAGAGCCGGCCTTACAAAGAAACACACTTCAAAAAATAGGCACAGAACCACAATCACAACCCCTCGGTCGGACTCCAAGCTACAATTCATCGACCAAGATCCACAATTCACAGAATATTTACAAAATACCAAAAATACCCTTGTATACTAAAAATACATTTAATAGTAGAAATTACATAATTAACCCTAAAACACAGTAAAAATCGATAAAACTCATTTAGAAAAATCGTATATTATATATATAATTTGAAAATAATTCACGAAAAATAGTTTTAATTAATTAAAAATACTAAATAATTTGTAGAAATCATTTTTACACCCTAAATAACTATTAAAACCAATTTAATTACATTTTTAGCCAATTTAGGGTAAAATTTCCAAAATACCCCTATATATATAAATATACTAAAATTAATTTAAAATTCACCAAAAATAATATAATTGCTAAAAATTAATTTTCTCAACATATATATCAATCATATCAATAAATAAACTCAATTAACTAATTAATTTCAATTAAAAACACAATTAACCCTATTTTTCCAAAATTACATAAACTAATTAAATTCAAAATAAATACATCAAAATTCAAAAAAATTCCAAATAAATTTCTATAATCCATTTCAACACCTATAATTACCATAAAACATAATTTCATAATTTAATTAATTAATTTTCAAAAATTAGAAAATAATAATAAAATATTCAAAAATACCCAAAAATCAAAATAAATTCCAAAAATTCAATGAAATTGTAGTTCAGAATCCGACCAAGGGGTTGTGAATTGTGTTATTTCGAAGTGTATTTCTTTGTAGGACCGGCTCTACTCTTTGAGTAGAGAAACATCCATTTTACAGGGGAGGTTCTGCCGGATTTTTGATAGAATTCTCGTAAAACGTGATGTTCGATCAAATCCTTATTCTAATTCTGTGTCTAAAATTCTAGATCAAGTCTTTAGAATTTTCGTTAAATTTATTCTGATTTCATGTTGTCATTTGCTTGTTTAGTTACGCCGAGACCGAGGCCTAACAGATCAGGCCTGCCGAGTTTGTCTCATGGAGTGCTATCATGTGAGTTATTATACTGTATATATATGCATTGCATATAGGATGCATCACTTAGGGTTTTCCATTTTCATTATATGTTTTTTTAAAGTGATTTAAATTATAATATTTTTGGTATATCTAGGGTTGTATTTATTACATATGCATATTAAATAATTATGCATGTTAGTTTGATATACGCACATTAAACAATTAGGTTTAGGTTTAATACATTTCAGTAATATACACATGTTTTAAAACGTACACTTAGTCACAATTATTTTATTAAATGATTACTATACTTTAGGTATAGTTTCGGTATATTTTAGGTTTATTCTTAAATAATTGCATGCTATATTATTGTCACGACCCAAAACAGGGGCCATGACCGGCGCTAGGGAACGAGAATTCTTTCGAATCCGGAACCCGTAGCAAACCTAAAAAAATAAAATAAATCATGCAATAACAATAATAACAATAATCATATAATATGCAGCAGAAAATAAAAATCATAATATCATGATATTATCCATATCAACTGGATTTAATTCAAAACTCATCTCATCACATATATAAAATCTCTTTAATACAAATCCAGTTTCAACATAATACATCTCTTTAAATAAAATACATGAAATCCAATACTTTAATGCACAACTACTGCAGTGTCTAGATAAAATAAATAAGACTCAAGTAGACAGTTTACATAAAGAAGCCGGGGCGGAAGAAATCCGGCGTATCGACCTGCTACTGAGGTCTGAGGATGTTGACTCTCCTGAAAAATAGTCAACGGAGGGGAGTCAGACCTCACTGAGTGAATTACTATAATATATATACATACACACTAAGTGATAATGCATACAGTCAACAGTACATATATAATATGTATATATACAGGCAATTGCACACAGATGCAATAAAATCATTTTATATATTTTATTGAAAATCACAGTTTATGAAGGATCACATAGAACCCTAGAATATCGCAACCTCGAAAATAGTGTTAAACAACACTCTAGCCATACAAGCTCACTTAATCCAAAGATATCCACTTAATCCATTTAGACAGTAGACTGGCCCCGAGACACTAAGTCAACCGAGCTCCAGCAGTCTGACTGCCAGTGTGATTGGCCCTGAGACACTTGGTCAACCGAGCTCCAGCAATCACACCCACAACCACATCTCACATATCAATAATCATAATCAAATCAATATCCACAAATAAGTTAATATTATAGCCTAAATACTATAGGCGTACCGGTACATACTCGATCCTAGTGTTGCCCACTAGGTAGCACGTTCTATTGATATCCTTCATCATTAATAATATAAATCATTCATTCACAAAAATAAATGATGCATGAATTTAAATGAAATAACAATATAAACCATATATATACCGAAAATATACCAAACATAAACCAGGTATATTTCGAGTATATATATGTCAAATAAATCCAATCAAATCATAAATTAAACTAAAAAATATATTTAAAAACATTTTAAATATATTTTATTAATAAAACATGTATATAATTTATTATATACCAAAAATAAACCAAAAATATACTTAAATACAAATCACATTATTTATATATTTTAATCAAAGTAAAACATATATTTCTAAATCATGCATCCTAAGCATGTATATATAGTATAGTAACTCACCTAGTGCGCTCCACGAGACGGGTCCGACAGGCCTGGTCCACTAGCCCTCGGTCTCAGCGCGACTAAACAAGAAATAAGTAACCGACATCAGAATAAACCTAACAGAAATCCTAGAATTCAATCTAGAGTATTAAAATACGGAAACAGAATTAGGGTTCGACTGGACATCACGTTTTACGAGAATTCTACCGAAAATCCGACAGAACCTCCCCTGTAAAACGGACATCACTCTACTCAAAAGAGTAGAGCCGACCCTTCAAAGAAATACACTTCGAAAAAATAAACACCACATCTCATTCACAACCCCTCGGTCGGACTCCAACTACAGTCTACTGACCGGGGTCCACAAACACAGAAATATTCCAGATATACCAAAAATATCCTTAAATCACATAAATACATTTTATACGTATAAATTACATAATTAACCTTTAAACATATTAAAAACCGATAAAAACTCATTTTATTTGAAAAACCGTATATTATATATATAATTGAAAATAATTCACGAAAAATAGTTTTATTTAGTTAAAAATACCAAATAATTTATAGAAATCATTTTTATACCTTAAATAACTATTAAAACCAATTAAATTACATTTTTAGACAATTTAGGGTAAAATTACCAAAATACCCCTATATATATAAATATACTTAAATTACTTCAAAAATTCACCAAAATTTATAAAATTATCCAAAATTAATTTTCTCAACATATATATCAATAATATCAATAATTAAACTCAATTAACCAATTAAATTCAAATAAAAATACATTTAACCCTAATTTCTCAAAATCACATAAACTCAATTAATTCAAAATAAATACTTAGAAATTCATAAAAATTCCAAATAAATTCCTATAATTCATTTCAACACCTAATTTAACCATAAACTCCAATTTCATAATTTAAATAATTAATTTTCGAAAATTAGAAAATAATATTAAAATATTCAAAAATACCCAAAAATCCAAAAAATCTCCAAAAATTCTACAAAAATTCATACATGTAGATTAAGCTACTAGGATCAACATTTGTGAAGGGAGTTTCCATGAATCATCCAATTCGAAGCTCAAAAAAATCAAAAACCCTAATAGGCCGAAATTGACAAAATCAAAACCTAAGCAATTCTAGACCATTTAAGCTCAAACCAAAGCTAGAATCACACTCACCGGAGCTCAAGGAGAAGAAAGAGACCGGCGGTGTCGAAAACGGTGGCCGGAATCGACGTGATCGACGGTGGATCGATTTTCGGCTTCTCCGGCCAAAATCGACTTCCAGACGCCGGAAACGGCCTCCTCAGGCGGCGAAAATGGTTGGGGAAGACGGTGGCACACCGGACGGCACACCCACAGTGAAGAAACGGCGTGACAGATGCCCGGACGGCAAGGGGAAGGATCGGGAGGAAGAAGGAGACTCGGGGACAGTTTTGTAATTTTCTAAACTTTTGTAATTTTGACAAATATATGTATATTTATATACTTTATACTATATATTAAAATAATATTAAATTACACACATCAAATATACACCACACACATAAAATTTAATATTTTAATAATTTATACTAAATAAAATTAATTAAATAACAATAAAACAAATAAATACTTAATAAAATATTAGGGTAATAATAAACCCTAATTAAATAAATATACACACACAGGCTTTATTTAATAATTTAAAAATACGCATGAGTCCATGCAAGTCCGAAAATATATTTAAAATAATTAATAATACATTATTTACGTGAAAATTTCCCCGAAAATGCAAGTCCCGAGAAAATTTTACGTAAAACACTGAAAATAATACACAATAATTAAAATAGGTCTAAAATACATATCAACTCGTAAAAATATCATATAAAATACAGAAATTATTAACACTGCATATCCCGGTACTGTGTAAAAATATTTTAAAAACACGGGATATTACAATTATAAACCTACACTTAAATTGTTTTTAAGTTTATTTTTGGTATATTTTTTATATATTCCTTAAATAAATGCATGTTTTATTATTAATTCAAACCTAAAACATTAGTGGTATACTTAGGGTTTAATTGTGATATATGCATGTTAGAAAATTAGGTTATTTTGGTATATTGTGAATCTTGGTTAAACCTAAACACATATTTAAATGAACATTTATATTGTAATACCCTATATATATATATATATATATATATATATATATATATATATATATATATAATTATTTGAATAAAAAGGGATATTTTCTCAAATAGTATTAGTAATAGTTACTTTTGCATTATATTATATTATATTTATGTTAACATTATATTTAGGGTTAAATATTGTTTTAGATGTGTATATTAAAGTAATTTGTGTACATATGTATGTATATGTAGTATATGTTTACGTAGTATATGTATATATATATACATATGTACTAATATTTATCTATATACATACATGCATAACTATACATTAATATATAGTTATATATATTATATTAATGGTTATTAATATGTTTATATATAATATAAGTTCATGTAGTGTAATATCCCGTATATACAGTGTTAATAATTTTTGTATATATACTATGATATTTTTACGAGTTGATGTGTATTTAAAACCTATTTTAATTATTGTATATTATTTAAAGTCCTTTACATAAAATTTTCTCGGGACTTGCATTTTCGGAGAAATTTTCACGTAAATATTTTATTATTAATTATTTTAAATATATTTACGGACTTGCATGAACTCATACGTATTTTTAAATTACTAAATAAAGCCTATGTGTGTATATATTTATTTAATTAGGGTTTAATTTATTACCCTAATATTTTATTATTTGTTTATTAATTTTATTGTTATTTAATTATTTTATTTATTATTAAATTGTAAATATTAAGTGCGTGGTGTGTGATTTTTCCCAAATATTTTATTAAAATTATTTCTTATTTATTTTTCTTTTTTTTCTTTTTTCTTCTTTCTTTTTCTTTTCTTTTTTCTTTTTCTTTTCTTTTCTTTTCTTTTCTTTTCTTCTTCTTCTTCTTCCTTCCCGAGCCCGACCCTCCTCCATCTTCCTCTCCCCGCTGCTACTCCGATCACCGACCGTCAGAGTGCCTCCCCTGTGTGTCACCATCTTCTCCAGCTGCTCCGCCACCCCTAACCTCCTTCCTCGGCGCCGGCTAGCTCCCATTTTCCCCATTTTGGCCGAAACTTCCCTCCTCGCCGTTCACTAACTTTTTGGCCACCATTTTTGACACCGCTGGTCTCTTTCTTCTCCTTGAGCTCTGGTGAGTGTGATTCTAGCTTTGGTTTGAGCTTAAATGGTCTTGATTTGCTTAGGTTTTAAATTTTCAATTTCGGCCACATTAGGGTTTTTTATTTTTTTGAGCTTTGAATTGATTGATTCATGAAAACTCCCTTCACAAATGTTGATCCTAATAGCTTAATCTACATGTATGAATTTTTTTATAATTTTTGGAGATTATTTTGATTTTTGGGTATTTTTGAATATTTTAATATTATTTTCTAATTTTCGGAAATTAATTAAATAAATTATGAAATTGTGTTTTATGATAAATATAGGTGTTAAAATGAATTATAGAAATTTATTTGGAATTTTTATGAATTTCTAAGTATTTATTTTGAATTATTTAAGTTTATGGAATTTTTGGAAAATAGGGTTAATTATGTTTTTAATTAAAATTAATTGGTAAATTGAGTTTAATTATTGATATTATTGATAAATATGTTGAGAAAATTAATTTTGGATAATTATACTATTTTTGGTGAATTTTTGAAGTAATTATAGTATATTTATATACATAGGGGTATTTTGGTAATTTTACCCTAAATTGGCTAAAAATGTAATTTAATTGGTTTTAATAGTTATTTAAGGTATAAAAATGATTTCTACAAATTATTTAGTATTTTTAATTAATTAAAACTATTTTTCGTGAATTATTTTCAATTATATATATAATATACGATTTTACTAATAAAATGAGTTTTTATCGGTTTTTATTGTGTTTAAAGGTTAATTATGTAATTTTTACCTATAAAATGAATTTCTATGTTATAAAGGCATTTTTGGTAATTCTGAATTGTTCTGTGATTGTGGACCCCGGTCGGTAGACTGTAGTTTGGAGTCCGACCGAGGGGTTGTGGATTTGTTGTTATGCCTATTTTTTGAAGTGTGTTTCTTTGCAGGGTCGGCTCTACTCTTTGAGTAGAGAGATGTCCATTTTACAGGGGAGGTTCTGCCGAATTTTTGGTAGAATTCTCGTAAAACGTGATATCCGGTCGAACCCTAATTTTGATTCTGTGTTTAATATTCTAGATCGAATTCTAGGATTTCTGTTAGGGTTATTCTGATGTCTATTATTATTGTTTGTTTTGTTGCGCCGAGACCGAGGCCTAGTGGACCAGGCCCGTCGGATCCATCTCGAGGAGCGCACTAAGTGTGAGTTACTATTTTATATATATGTGCTTTAGGATGCATAATTTTAGAAATATATATTTTATCTTGATTAAATATGCATAAATGATCTAATGATTACTTAAGTTTATTTTTAGTTTATTTTTGGTATATATTAAATTATATGCATGTTTTGTTAATAAAATTATATTTAAAATGTTTTCAAATATATTTCTAGCTTAATTTATAATTTGATTTGATTTATTTGACGTATATATACTCGAAATATACCTGGTTTATTTTTGGTATATTTCCAGTATATATATGTGGTTTATATTGTTATTTTATTTAAATTCATGCATCATTTATTTGTGAATGGATGTTTTACATTTATTAATGAAGGATATCAATAGAACGTGCTACCTAGTGGGCAGCACTAGGACCGAGTACGTACCGGTACGCCTATAGTATTTAGGCTATATTACTAACCATTTATGAATATTGATGGGATATGATTATTTGAAGTGTGAGATATGGTTTATGGGTGTGATTGCTGGAGCTCGGTTGACCAAATGTCTCGGGGCCAATCACACTGGCAGTCAGACTGCTGGAGCTCGGTTGACTTAGTGTCTCGGGGCCAGTCTACTGTCTAAATGGATTACGTGGACATATTTGGAATAAGTGAGCCTGTATGGCTAGAGTGTTGTCTAACACTGTTTTCGAGGTTGCGATATCATAGGGTTTTATTTGATCCTTCATAAACGATGATTTTCAATGAAATATATATAAAATGATTTTATTGCATCTGTGTGTATTTGCCTGTATATATACATATTAGATATATACTGTTGATTGTATACATTGTCATTTAGTATGCATGTATATATATTATAGTAATTCACTCAGTGAGGTCTGACTCCCCTCCGTTGACTATTTTTTTAAGAGAGTCATCGTCTTCAGACCTCAGTAGCAGGCCTGTACGCCGGATTTCTTTCGCCCCGGCTTCTTTATGTAAATTGCTTCTCTGAGTCTTGAGTTTTATTTTATCTAGATACTGCAGTAGTCATTAAATATTTAAAGAGATATCGTATTATATTTGAACTGGATTTGTATAAAGATTTATATATATATGAGATGAGGATTTAATTTAAATTCAGTTAGTGTAAATGTTATTATTATATTTATGATTTTTATTTCCGCTGCATTATATATTGTTATTATTACTATTGCATATTTTATTTTATTTTTAGGCTTGCTACGGGTTCCGGATTCGAAAGAATTCCTGTTCCCTAGTGCCGGTCATGGCCCCTATTTTGGGTCGTGACATGTAGTGTATGTTTATATATATATATATATATATATATATATATATATATATATATATATATATATATATATATATACATATATATATATATACATATAGGATATATTTGAAGAGAAGAAGAAGAAACCGAAGATCCACCCCCCTCCCTCACCGCGCGATATCCCCGACCGCCACCGTCACTGCGCCTCCCCCATCTCTGACCACCATATGCTGCCTCCTCCTCCTCCTTCTTCCTCACCTCCGGTCGCCTGCAGAGCTGCCGGAATCGCTGGAACGGGGAGAAGCCGAGAATAGCTCCTAGAGTCGGCCAAGCTCCGTTCGGCCACCGTTTCACTTCATTCCGGTGTCAATTCCCTCCTCTTGCACCGGTGAGACTCATTCTAAGCTTAGTTTAAGCTTTGGTCATGAATTGATTGAGTTTTGGTTGATTATTGGTTTTGAGCTCTAGGGTTTTGAAAAATTTTTTAGCTCAATCTAGATTGATTCATGCAAACTCCTTTTACAAATGTGATTCCTAGTAGCTCAATCTATCTCTATGAATTTTTGTATAATTTTTGGAATTTATTTTGATTTTTGGTGAATTTTTGAATATTTTAATATTATTTTAGGAATTTTCGTAAATTAATTATAAAAATAATAAATAATAATTTTTGGTATTTTTCATGTTATTATGGGTTGATATTAATTTTAGAGTAAAGAAAATAATTTTTTTGAATATTATTCAAATTTTAGGAATTTTATAGTTTATGTCAAAAAATTTAATTGTTTAATTTTGAATGATTGAGATTTTATATATTTTTGTCTATTTTTAGTATATGTGAATGTGAAATTTGTGTTTTGAGAAAAATGTTAATAATTCTCGATATTCTGTTGAGTTGTGATCTCGATCGAGGCTGAGTGTAGTTTTGGGAGCCTGACTCGAGTGTGGATGTTGTGGATATTAGTAGTGCATTTTCTATGCAGGTCTGGCTCTACCTTTGGTAGAGAGATGTCCGTTTTACAGAGGAGACTCTGTCGAAATTTTGATAGATTTTCTCGTAAAACGTGATATTCGTAAAAATTTCTACTATTAGTTAGGTTAAATCCTGTCTGTCGAGTCTTATCGGGTTTTCCTCGAGTCAGTCTAGAATTTCATTGTTTTGTTGACTATTGATTTCGATTCCATAGTCATATTCTAAAATTTGATTCATTATTTTTCTTTTCAAGCATATCAGAGCAAAAGCTATGAGACCGAGGCAGACGCGTGGTCGTTAGCCTTCGCATTCATCCTGTAAGTCGATAGAATGATCTATGCGTGTGTTTTAATTAACAAATGCGTGTGCTCATATTTTAATATTGATTATATGGTTTATTTAATTTAATGTTGCTATTTAAGATTTAAATGCATTTTATTTATTTAAAATCAATTTTGAGAAATTTTGGTAGAACGGGCTACCTGGTGGGCTTCACCAGGACAATGTGCACATGGTAGAGATTGAGAGATGGATCCGATATATGTATGATTGATGAATGTTAAACTGGGACAGGTGCCTCGGTGGAAGCCTTTGCTCTTGGGGACCGTCAGTGATTGTAAGGTTAATAATGGACTGGGATGGGTGCCTCAGTCGATGCCTTTGCTCTTGGGGACCGCCAGTGCCATATATTTGGATTAAGTGAATGACTACGGCTTGGTGCCTCGGTTGATGCCTTTACTCTCGGGGACCGGTAGTCTAGTTGGAATAAGTGGGCCCAGTTGGCCATTTAGATTTTGGGTTTAAGGTTCTATTGAGATTTAAAAAAAAAACTATACTTATACATTATAAATTATTTTCACTATAAACATATATAGTTTTCAAAGGTTTTCAAACCGTACAGCTCTTTTTATTGACTTACTCAGTGAGGTCTGATTCCCCTCAATTTATTTTTTTTAGGAGCTTGGGAGTTCGACCTCAGACTACCTCCACGCCGGGTTTCTTCTTCACCGACTATTTTATGTAGGTCATTGTAAGTTGTACTGTGTATTAATCTAGGTTACTGCAGTAGTATATGTACTAAAGATTTGTATGGTTTAAACATAACTGTGTAATTTATTTGTGTAAACCACGCTTATGTATAAGATTTAAATTCGATTTATAATATGAGACGTTGAAGCACATTATATTTAAACAGTTGAATTTGTGTATTTTGAGAAAAATCAGTTTGATAATGTGTTCTGTCTTAAAATAAAGTTTTAAATTGTAAGGAGTTGTTTATCTTTTCTTTAAGGCTTACTACGGGTTTTGGGGGCCTTATGCCTTTCCATTCCCTAGTGCTGGTCATGTGACCCTCGGGTTCAGGTCGTGACATATACATAAATATTTTATTAAATGATTTGTGTACTTTGGGCATATCTTTTGTATATTTAGGTATATTTTTAAGAAAATGCATGTTATAATATGGTTATGCATTTAAATTATTTTTAACTATATTAATGATTTATCTTTAGTTTATTTTATATTGGGTATATTTTTGGTATATATATATATGGTTGATTTTACTATTATGAAAATTGTTCTACATTAATTATTTTCCAAATGAATGATTTATTTAAATAAAGGATATCAATAAAACGTGTTTCCTAGTGGGCAGCATTAGGACCGTGTACGTACCGGTGCGATAGATAAGGGTTGAGTGAGAAATAATTGTGGTGATTATAATTGATTTGATGGATTTGACTAAGATTAATGGTATGTTAGATAGTGTGATTGCTATAGCTCGGTTGACCAGGAGTCTCGGGGCCAATCACACTGACAGTCAGACTGCTGAAGCTCGGTTGACTTAGTGTCTCGGGGTCAGTCTACTGTCCATAGTGGAACGAATGATCTATTGGGTTGATAGAGATGTGAGGTGATAAATAGTGTGATTACTGGAGCTCGGTTGACCAGAGGTCTCGGGGCCAATCACATTGACAGTCAGACTGCTGGAGCTCGGTCGACTTAGTGTCTCGGGGCCAGTCTGTTGTCCAGTTTGGAATAAGTGTTCTATTTGGAATCAAGTGAGCATGTATGGCTAGAGTGATGATGGGGTTGATTGAGGTTGCTATTTGTCACGACCCAAAACAGGGGCCATGACCGGCGCTAGGGAACGGGAATTCTTTCGAATCCGGAACCCGTAGCAAGCCTAAAAATAAAATAAATATGCAATAATAACAATAAAAATATAATATGCAGCGGAAAATAAAAATCATAAATATTACAATATCATCCATATCAACTGGATTCAATTCAAAACTCATTACACCACATATATAATCTCATAAATGTATAATCTTTAATACAAATCCAATTTTAACATAATATATCTCCTTTAAAATAAAGTACATGAAATCCAATACTTTAATTTACAACTACTGCAGTGTCTAGATAAAATCAATAAGACTCAAGTAGACAATTTACATAAAGAAGCCGGGGCGGAAGAAATCCGGCGTATCGACCTGCTACTGAGGTCTGAAGAAGTTGACTCTCCTGAAAAATAGTCAACGGAGGGGAGTCAGACCTCACTGAGTGAATTACTATAATATATATACATACACTCTAAGTGATAATGCATACAGTCAACAGTATCTGAGTAATATGTATATATACAGGCAAATTCATACAGATGCAGAAAAATCATTTTTATATATTTTATCTAAAAATCATCTTTTATGAAGGATCATATAGAACCCTAGAATATCGCAACCTCAGGATAATAGTGTTAAACAACACTCTAGCCATGCAGGCTCACTGATTCCAAATATATCCACTTAATCCATATGGACAGTAGACTGGCCCCGAGACACTAAGTCAACTGAGCTCCAGCAATCTGACTGCCAGTGTGATTGGCCCCGAGACACTTGGTCAACCGAGCTCCAGCAATCACACCCCAAACCATATCTCACACATATCGATAATCATATCAAATCAATATCCACAAATAGTCAGTAATAAAGCCTAAATACTATAGGCGTACCGGTACGTACTCGGTCCTAGTGCTGCCCACTAGGTAGCACGTTCTATTGATATCCTTCATTCTTAAATATAAAACATTCATTCACAAAAATAAATGATGCATGGATATAAATGAAATAGCAATATAAACCATATATATACCGAAAATATACCAAACATAAACCAGGTATATTTTGAGTATATATATGTCAAATAAATCCAATCAAATCATGAATTAAACTAAAAATATATTTAAAAACATTTTAAATATATTTTATTAATAAAACATGTATATAATTTATTATATACCAAAAATATACCAAAAATATACTTGAATATAAATCATGTTATTTATGCATATTCAGTCAAAATAAAACATGCATTTTCTAAATCATGCATCCTAAGCATATATATATAATATAGTAACTCACCTAATGCGCTCCACGAGATAGGTCCGACGGGCCTGGTCCACTAGCCCTCGGTCTCGGCGCAACTAAACAAGAAATAATTAATCGACATCAGAATAACCCTAACAGAAATCCTAGAATTAAATCTAGAGTATTCAAATACAGAAACAGAATTAGGGTTCGACTGGATATCACGTTTTACGAGAATTCTACCGGAAATCCGGCAGAACCTCCCCTGTAAAACGGACATCTCTCTACTCAAAAGAGTAGAGCCGACCCTGCAAAGAAACACACTTCGAAAAACGAGCTCAACACAATCCAAAATCCCACGGTCGGACTCTAAACTACAGTCCACCGATCGGGGTCCACAAACACAGAACAATATTCCAGATACAACAAAAATATCCTTAAATCACAAAAATACATTTCATACGTAGAAATTACATAATTAACCTTGAAACACTATAAAAACCGATTAAAACTCATTTTATTAGAAAAACCGTATATTATATATATAATTGAAAATAATTCCCGAAAAATAGTTTTAATTAGTTAAAAATACCAAATATTTTGTATAAATCATTTTTATACCTTAAATAACTATTAAAACCAATTAAATTACATTTTTAGACAATTTAGGGTAAAATTACCAAAATACCCCTATATATATATATATATACCTAAATTACTTCAAAAATTCACCAAAAATCATACAATTATCCAAAATTAATTTTCTCAACATATTTATCAATAATATCAACATTTAAAATCAATTAACCAATTAAATTCAATTTAAAACACAATTAACCTAATTTTCCAAAATCACCTAAACTTCAATAATTAAAAATAAATACTTAGAAATTCATAAAAATTCCAAATAAATTCCTATAATTCATTTCAACACCCAATTTAACCATAAACTCCAATTTCATAATTTAAATAATTAATTTCCGAAAATTAGAAAATAATATTAAAATATTCAAAAATACCCAAAAATCCAAACAACCTCCAAAAATTCTGTAAAAATTCATACATGAAGATTAAGCTACTAGGAACAACATTTGTGAAGGAAGTTTCCATGAATCATCCAAATCGAAGCTCAAAAAAATCAAAAACCCAAAGAGGCCGAAATTTTCAAATCAAAACCTAAGCAATTCTAGACCATTTTAGCTCAAACCAAAGCTAGAATAACACTCACCGGAGCTCAAGGAGAAGATAGAGACCGGCGGTGTCGAAAATGGTGGCCGGAGGAGGTAGAAACGGCGGTGAGGAAATGGTGGTCGGCGTCGGGCGCGAGAGAGAAAGGAAGAAGAAGAAGAAAAAGAAAAAGAAAGAAAAGGAAAGAAAAAGAAAAAGAAAAAGAAAGAAAAAGGAAAAGAAAAGAAAAAAAAATAAAATAAATTAAAATAATTAAATATTAATAAATAATTAATAATAAAATAATAAATTTTAATAATTTAATAATAAATAAAATAATCAAATAATAATAAATAAATAATAAAATATTAGGGTAATAATAAACCCTAATTAAATAAATATACACACACAGGCTTTATTTAACAATTTAAAAATATGTATGAGTTCATGCAAACCCGTAAATACATTTAAAATAATTAATAATACATTGTTTACGTGGAAATTTCCCCGAAAATGAAAGTCCCGGGAAAATTTTACGTAAAACACTGTATATAAGACACAGTAATTAAAATAGGTTTAAAATACATATTAACTCATAAAAATATCGTATAATGCATAAAAATTATTGACACTGTATATCCCGGTACAGTGTAAAAATATTTTTTAAAAAAAACACGGGATATTACAGTCTTCCCCCCTTACAAGAATTCGTCCCCGAATTCTAAAAACAAGATTACAGAATCAGGAAGGAAAGAGATACGGGTAAGAAGCTCGCATCTCAGCTTCAGTCTCCCACGTATGCTCTTCAACTCTGTCGCTACGCCACAAAACCTTGACCATCGGAATCTGCTTCGATCGCAACTGTCGAACTTGAAAATCAACGATCGCCACAGGTTCTTCCACAAACGTCAAATCTTCACTCACTTCCACACTGTCAGGTTGCAACACGTGTGAAGGATCTGAGATATACTTCCTCAACATCGAGATATGAAATACTGGATGCACCTGTGACATACTCGGAGGCAAATCCAACCGATATGCAACAGTGCCAATTCTCTCCAGAATCTCAAGCGGTCCAATATATCTCGATGCTAACTTACCCTTCCTGCCAAATCTCATCACACCCTTCATCGGAGATACTTTCGGAAAAACGAAATCTCCAACCTGAAACTCCACATCTCTGCGCCTAGGATCCGCATAACTCTTCTGTCTGCTTACTGCGGTCTCTAATCTACGCTTGATCACGGCGACTTTCTCTGCAGCATCTTGAACCATCTCTGGTCCAGTCAAAGCTCTCTCACCAATCTCATCCCAACTCAACGGGGATCTACACTTCCTTCCATACAACGCCTCGTATGGTGCCATGCCAATACTGCTATGGTAGCTGTTATTATATGCAAACTCAACAAGCGACAAATGATCATCCCAGCTACCTCCCAAATCCATGACACACATCCTCAACATATCTTCCAGTGTCTGGATCGTCCTCTCAGACTGACCATCTGTCTGAGGATGAAAAGCAGTATTGAAATCCAACCTAGTGCCCATCGCTTCCTGCAACTTCTGCCAAAAACGAGAAGTAAACACCGAACCTCTATCTGACACAATGGACACAGGTACTCCATGAAGGCACACAATATGCTTCACGTACAACTTCGCCAATCTAGCAACTGAATATGTGGCTTTCACAGGCAAGAAATGTGCAGACTTCGTCAACCTGTCTACAATCACCCAGATGGAATCGTATCCATCCTTCGAACGAGGTAAACCAACCACAAAATCCATAGCTATCCTTTCCCACTTCCACTCGGGAATAGGAAGAGGCTGAAGCTTCCCAGAAGGCTTCTGATGTTCGGCTTTCACTTGCTGACACATCAAGCACTTAGCAACATAATCAGCAACATCCTTCTTCAATCCATCCCACCAGTATAGATCTCTGATACTGTGGTACATCTTAGTAACACCTGGATGAACGCTGTAAGCTGTAGAATGTGCTTCCTCTAAAATCTCCTCTCTCAAATCATCCACATCAGGAACACACAATCTACCACTGATCCACAACACACCATCATCATCGAGTGTGAAATCAGTGAACTTCCCTGCTCTGACATTCTCTGCAAGCTCTTCTAGAATAGGATCTCGGCTCTGAGCTGCTTTAATCCTATCCCTTAGTACAGATCGTACTTTAAACTGAGCTAACAGTCCACCTGATCTACTAATCTTCATCATCAGACCTTGATCCACCATCAGATGCAACTCCTGGATCAATGGTCTCCTCTCCACACCGATGTGAGCAAGACTACCTGAGGACTTCCTACTCAAGGCATCTGCTACCACATTAGCTTTACCCGGATGGTAAAGAATCTCGCAATCATAATCCTTCAACAGTTCCAACCATCTTCTCTGCCTCAAATTCAAATCTCGTTGCTGGAAAATGTACTTAAGGCTATTGTGATCAGTAAATATCTCACAAGTCACCCCGTACAAATAATGTCTCCAAATCTTCAAAGCAAAGATCACTGCAGCCATCTCAAGATCATGTGTAGGATAGTTCTGCTCATGCTTCTTCAACTGCCTCGAAGCATAGGCTATCACCCTTCCATTCTGCATCAACACACAACCAAGACCAATTCTAGAGGCATCACAGTAAACTGTGAACTTATCTACACTATTAGGCAAAGCTAATACTGGCGTTGTGGTCAACTTCTCCTTCAATAACTGAAAACTATTCTCACAAGCTTCTGACCACTCGAATCTAACATTCTTCTGAGTCAAGCGAGTCATAGGGGCTGCTATCCTGGAAAAATCCTACACAAACCGCCTATAATACCCGGCTAAACCTAGAAAACTCTGAATCTCAGTAACTGAAGTAGGTCTAGGCCACTCAGATACTGCTTCAACCTTCTATGGATCAACCTGAATACCTTCTTTAGACACTACGTGTCCAAGAAAAGAAACACTCTCCATCCAGAAATCACACTTCGAGAATTTAGCATAAAGCTGATGATCTTTCAGTGTCTGTAGTACAATCCTCAAGTGATATACATGCTCTTCCATACTCCTCGAATATACTAGTATATCATCAATGAAGACTACCACAAACTGATCCACATACGGTCGGAATACTCTGTTCATCAGATCCATAAAAGCTGCTGGTGCATTAGTCAAACCAAAAGACATCACCAGAAACTCATAATGACCATATCGAGTGCGGAACGCTGTCTTAGGAATATCAGCTTCACTGATCCGCAGCTAATGATAACCTGACCTCAAGTCAACCTTAGAAAAGAATTGTGCACCCTGGAGCTGATCAAACAAATCATCTATCCTCGGGAGAGGATACTTGTTCTTCACTGTCACCTTATTAAGCTCTCTGTAGTCAATGCACAGTCTCAGGGTACCATCCTTCTTCTTCACAAACAAGACTGGTGCACCCCAAGGGGAAACACTAGGTCTGATAAAACCCTTATCCAACAACTCTTGCAACTGCTCCTTCAACTCTCTCAACTCTGCAGGAGCCATACGATAGGGTGGCATAGATATAGGAGTAATACCTGGAACCACATCTATACAGAACTCAATCTCTCTATGAGGTGGTAAACCTGGTAACTCCTCGGGAAAAACATCAGGAAACTCACAAGCAACAGGAACATCTGTGAGTGACAACTTCTCCATTGACGTATCCCTAACCAATGCCAAAAACCCCTGACAACCTTTCCTCAACAACTTCCTAGCAGAAATAGCAGAAATAAGATTCTGAGGTGCTGAACTCCTGTCACCAACAAACTTAAATTCTACTTCACCAGGAATTCTGAAAATCACCTCCTTATTCCTGCAATCAACCACGGCATAATGCTAGGATAACCAATCCATTCCCAAAATAACATCAAACTCCATCACATCCAACAAAATCAAATCAACAGGTAATTCTCTATCTCCCACGAGAACTGGACAACCAGAAAGAACAATATCGGCGTCCAAAGAATCACTCAGAGGAGTGGCAACAGACAAAGGAAAAGCCATCCTCGAAGCTTGCCAACAAGATTTAGAAGCAAAAACAGGAGAAACAAACGAATGCGTGGCACCCGGATCAAACAAAACCAAAGCATCCAGGTAACAAACAGAAAGAATACCTGCCACGACTGCATTAGATGCCTGAGCATCCTGCTGAGTCAGATGGAAAACTCTGGCCTGACCTCGACCTCCCTGCTGACTGGTAGAAGCCTGGCCAACACGTCTGGCACCTCCTCTAGTACCCCTACCACGACTCTGCTGTGGAACAAACTGAGTAGAACTCTGATGCTGAGCTGGTGGCAACTGAAATGGCACGGGCGCTGCACTAGCAATCGACTGCTGTGGGAATCGCGGAATCTGCTGCTGCTGATATCCGGAATAAGGACACGATCTGGCAAAATGTCCTGTCTGCCCGCATCTGAAACATGTCAACGGTGTCAGATAACACGGTCCCTGATGGACTCTACCACAAGTCTGACAAACACTGGCCGCTGATCCAGAACTACAACCACTGCTGCTGCTCGAAGCACCTGACCCAAATCTAAACGATCTACGTTGACCTCCACGGCCATGTCTACTGCTCCGATGCACTCGCTGCTGCTGTCTCTGACTCTGCTGAGTCGAACCTCGCTGCTGACTACTCGAACCAACATGAAAACTCGAATACGGAGTAGCCTGCAATCCACTCGACTGAACTCCCAACTGGTAGTAATCAGGCATCGCTCCCTGCCTAACTAATCTCAGCTCAATCTCCTTAGCTAGCTCAATCACGGACTCCAGAGTAAGACCTGCTGTGGGCATACCAGCAAAAGCTGAACCCAAACCAGTAACATAGGTAGTAACCGCGAAATACTGATCTCACATCAGATCCTCAGCATATCTACCCAAATGAAGAAACTCTCGGGTATACTCCTCTACAGATCGATCTCCACGAGAAATACTAGTCAAACGGAGACGATAGCTCAAACGAAGAGGCTCTGGACAAAATCTCCTCATGAATCGCTCTCAAAACTGAGCCCAGGTCATCGTCATCATAAAGGGCTGGATCATCTGAATGAACCAATCCAAGGCTGGTCCCTCAACAGACAACTCAACGATCATGATCCTCTGGTACTCGGTATGAGCAGTCCGAGTCCTAGTCTCAATCGCATGCAGAAAATCTAAAGGATCAGAAGTCCCATCAAAAGCAATCCTGCCAACTCTGGCATAGAACAAAGCTGCCTCAGGGTCAGACATACCCTGCTGATAGGCAGGCTGAACAACTGGAGGAACAGGAACATCAAACTCAGGCTCAACAGGCTCCTCGTCCTGTAACTCTCTCTGCCTACGGCGACCTGCCGCTCCTCGAGGTCTACCCCTGCCACGACCTCTACGTCTAACTGGCTGCTCAGGAGGTAAAACCTCATCCTGAAAAGGCTCATCATCCTCGGCCTCAACGACCGGTGGAGCGACACGCACTCGCCTCCTCATTCTGAAAAGACAAACGGAAAAATTCAGACAAAACAGACAACGGAGGAATAACGCTGAAAACTACAGCAAGGAATACTCATCAAGACATACTCGAACCTAATACACTGCAGTAGTCCAACAGAAAACACAACTTTAAAACTAGGGCCACAACTCACATAACTAAGCCCTGACACAGAACTCCACTCAGATACGAACCACGCTCTGATACCAACTTTGTCACGACCCAAAACAGGGGCCATGACCGGCGCTAGGGAACGGGAATTCTTTCGAATCCGAAACCCGTAGCAAGCCTAAAAATAAAATAAATATGCAATAATAACAATAAAAATATAATATGCAGCGGAAAATAAAAATCATAAATATTACAATATCATCCATATCAACTGGATTCAATTCAAAACTCATTACACCACATATATAATCTCATAAATGTATAATCTTTAATACAAATCCAGTTTTAACATAATATATCTCCTTTAAAATAAAGTACATGAAATCCAATACTTTAATTTACAACTACTGCAGTGTCTAGATAAAATCAATAAGACTCAAGTAGACAATTTACATAAAGAAGCCGGGGCGGAAGAAATCCGGCGTATCGACCTGCTACTGAGGTCTGAAGAAGTTGACTCTCCTGAAAAATAGTCAACGGAGGGGAGTCAGACCTCACTGAGTGAATTACTATAATATATATACATACACTCTAAGTGATAATGCATACAGTCAACAGTATCTGAGTAATATGTATATATACAGGCAAATTCATACAGATGCAGAAAAATCATTTTTATATATTTTATCTAAAAATCATCTTTTATGAAGGATCATATAGAACCCTAGAATATCGCAACCTCAGGATAATAGTGTTAAACAACACTCTAGCCATACAGGCTCACTGATTCCAAATATATCCACTTAATCCATATGGACAGTAGACTGGCCCCGAGACACTAAGTCAACCGAGCTCCAACAGTCTGACTGCCAGTGTGATTGGCCCCGAGACACTTGGTCAACCGAGCTCCAGCAATCACACCCCAAACCATATCTCACACATATCGATAATCATATCAAATCAATATCCACAAATAGTCAGTAATAAAGCCTAAATACTATAGGCGTACCGGTACGTACTCGGTCCTAGTGCTGCCCACTAGGTAGCACGTTCTATTGATATCCTTCATTCTTAAATATAAAACATTCATTCACAAAAATAAATGATGCATGGATATAAATGAAATAGCAATATAAACCATATATATACCAAAAATATACCAAACATAAACCAGGTATATTTTGAGTATATATATGTCAAATAAATCCAATCAAATCATGAATTAAACTAAAAATATATTTAAAAACATTTTAAATATATTTTATTAATAAAACATGTATATAATTTATTATATACCAAAAATATACCAAAAATATACTTGAATATAAATCATGTTATTTATGCATATTCAGTCAAAATAAAACATGCATTTTCTAAATCATGCATCCTAAGCATATATATATAATATAGTAACTCACCTAATGCGCTCCACGAGATAGGTCCGACGGGCCTGGTCCACTAGCCCTCGGTCTCGGCGCAACTAAACAAGAAATAATTAATCGACATCAGAATAACCCTAACAGAAATCCTAGAATTAAATCTAGAGTATTCAAATACAGAAACAGAATTAGGGTTCGACTGGATATCACGTTTTACGAGAATTCTATCAAAAATCCGGCAGAACCTCCCCTGTAAAACGGACATCTCTCTACTCAAAAGAGTAGAGCCGACCCTGCAAAGAAACACACTTCGAAAAACGAGCTCAACACAATCCAAAATCCCACGGTCGGACTCCAAACTACAGTCCACCGACCGGGGTTCACAAACACAGAACAATATTCCAGATACAACAAAAATATCCTTAAATCACAAAAATACATTTCATACGTAGAAATTACATAATTAACCTTGAAACACTATAAAAACCGATTAAAACTCATTTTATTAGAAAAACCGTATATTATATATATAATTGAAAATAATTCCCGAAAAATAGTTTTAATTAGTTAAAAATACCAAATATTTTGTAGAAATCATTTTTATACCTTAAATAACTATTAAAACCAATTAAATTACATTTTTAGACAATTTAGGGTAAAATTACCAAAATACCCCTATATATATATATATACCTAAATTACTTCAAAAATTCACCAAAAATCATACAATTATCCAAAATTAATTTTCTCAACATATTTATCAATAATATCAACATTTAAACTCAATTAACCAATTAAATTCAATTTAAAACACAATTAACCTAATTTTCCAAAATCACCTAAACTTCAATAATTAAAAATAAATACTTAGAAATTCATAAAAATTCCAAATAAATTCCTATAATTCATTTCAACACCCAATTTAACCATAAACTCCAATTTCATAATTTAAATAATTAATTTCCGAAAATTAGAAAATAATATTAAAATATTCAAAAATACCCAAAAATCCAAACAACCTCCAAAAATTCTGTAAAAATTCATACATGAAGATTAAGCTACTAGGAACAACATTTGTGAAGGAAGTTTCCATGAATCATCCAAATCGAAGCTCAAAAAAATCGAAAACCCAAAGAGGCCGAAATTTTCAAATCAAAACCTAAGCAATTCTAGACCATTTTAGCTCAAACCAAAGCTAGAATAACACTCACCGGAGCTCAAGGAGAAGATAGAGACCGGCGGTGTCGAAAACGGTGGCCGGAGGAGGGAGAAACGGCGGTGAGGAAATGGTGGTCGGCGTCGGGCGCAAGAGAGAAAGGAAGAAGAAGAAGAAAAAGAAAAAGAAAGAAAAGGAAAGAAAAAGAAAAAGAAAAAGAAAGAAAAAGGAAAAGAAAAGAAAAAAAAATAAAATAAATTAAAATAATTAAATATTAATAAATAATTAATAATAAAATAATAAATTTTAATAATTTAATAATAAATAAAATAATCAAATAATAATAAATAAATAATAAAATATTAGGGTAATAATAAACCCTAATTAAATAAATATACACACACAGGCTTTATTTAACAATTTAAAAATATGTATGAGTTCATGCAAACCCGTAAATACATTTAAAATAATTAATAATACATTGTTTACGTGGAAATTTCCCCAAAAATGAAAGTCCCGGGAAAATTTTACGTAAAACACTGTATATAAGACACAGTAATTAAAATAGGTTTAAAATACATATTAACTCATAAAAATATCGTATAATGCATAAAAATTATTGACACTGTATATCCCGGTACAGTGTAAAAATATTTTTTAAAAAAAACACGGGATATTACACTATTATTAGGGTTCTATGGATCCTTCATGAATTAAAACAAACGTTTCTCTGCATTTTGTATATTTATATAAGTAGAGTTTGGCATTCGTGTGAAATGTATGTGTGTGTGTGTGTTTGTGTGTGTGTGTGTGTGTATATATATATATATATATATATATATATATAAGAATGCCTGATTGTTATGGTTTAGATTGCATGTATATATAGTATAATAATTCACTCGGTGAGGTCTGACCCCCCTCAATTATTTTTTTTTCAAGGGATCCTTTATCGTCAAACCTTAGTCATAGAGTTCTTCACCGGTGTTCTTTAGTCCCGGCTATTTTATATAATGTATATTCGAAACTCTGATTTGTATTCTAGAAACTGCAGTAGTAGTGTTATTGAATCAGAAAAGTATTATATTGTTTTAATATTATATACTCTAAAAATTTGTATTTGAACACTATACGATTATGTATTTATGTATGAAAGGATTTGGAGTATTTATTTTATATATTGATTTGAAAAATTTTAATTTTGTCGTATTTTTATTTATTTATTGCATGATTTTATTTTTCGAAGGCTTGCTACGGGTTCTGGATTCGAAAGAATTCCCGTTCCCTAGCGCCGGTCATGAATCCTAGTTTGGGTCGTGACAGAGACAGAAGCCAAGATGTAGGTGGCCTACCCTTACCTCTTTCCTGGATGAATTCTTGTTTTCTGTACTTTTATTTGAAATTTGAGGACGAATTTTTGTAAGAGGGGAAGATTGTGATGACCTGATATTTTAAATTATTTAAAATTATTTTGAAAAATGCAGCGTTAATAATATTTTAAATTTTCATATGTTATAATTATTTGTGTGTAATTTAATTTTAGTATGTATATGATTATTTATTCATTTTTTAATATTATTATTGTTATTGTTGTGAATAGTATTTATTATGTTATTTTAAAGATTTTATTTTGTAGAGGAATTTATTAGGAAGTTATTTGTAATGACCCATATTTTTAAATTAATTTATTTTAAAATGAGATATGGAATATTAATAAATTTAAAAGTTATATTTAATTATTTAATTATTTTGTAGTTAATATTTATTATTTTATGTTTAATTATATTTTCTACGTAAATGTTTATCTCGAAACTTATTATTTTGTACAATTAATTTGCATTATTTATATTGATTACTTTGGATAATGTTATTTTAATAATATTTAATTTAGTGCATTATTATTTTAATATTATTATTTTAAATAAATTACATTATTTGTATTATTATTATTATTATTATTATTATTATTATTATTATTATTATATATATATATATATATACATACAGTAGGGTTTATTATAATGTGTGTGTGTTTATATGTGTGAGTCTATACATGTGTGTGTATATATATTAATATATATGTGTGGTGGAGATTAGTTATATATAGATATATTATATAATTATAATATAAAGTATAATATATACATATAATAAAAAGTGAAAAGAAAAAAATACAGGACCCTTCCTCCTTTCTTCTCCGTAACTCAACTTTTCTACCCTTACTGTGCCTCTTCGTTTAGCACGTCGGACTGCCTCTCACCACCACCAGTCATTGCCAACCTCTCCCTCCTTCTTCCCTCTTCCTCTCTGATGTGACCCGACCACCAGAAGTTCGCCAGATCGCCTGAAGTTGCAGCGGTAACGAGTTAAGCCTCTCACCGTTGATCGCTTTTTTGGCCACCAAACCAAGCCATTTCGGTGATGTTCAACTCCTAGAGCTCTGAGGAGGTCGAATCCTAGCTTGGTTCAAGATCAATCTTCCTCATTTGTGAGTTTTGTTGATTTTTAGTTTTTGAACATTAAGGTTTTCCAATATTTTTTAGGTTGATTTTGATTGATTCACACAAACTTCCTTTACAAATGTTAATTCTAATAGCTTAATCTACCCCTACATATTTTTTTTTTCATTTTTGGCATTTATTTTAATTTTTGAGAATTTTTGAATATTTTATTATTATTTTATTAATTTTTGTAAATTAATTATTAAAATTATAAATTTGGTATATTTGGAGACATTATTAATTGTTATTAATTTTAGAGTTGAGATTATAATTTTTGTGATTTTTATGTAATTTTTATAATTATTTTTATATTATGCCAATATTGGAAATTAGGTTTAAGTTGGTTTTTTCTTGAAATTATTGTTTAAATATGTGTTTTAGTTAATATTAATAATATATATGTTGAGAAAATAATTTTTATGCATTTATATAATTTTCATAGAATTTTTGAGTAATATTAGTATATTATGTGTATTTTTGTATTATAAGGGTAAATGCATAATTTTGTGCTAATTATAGCTAAATAATATATTTTAGTTGGTTTTAATATTATTTAAGGAATGAAAATGATTTTTACAAATTATTTACTATTTTTAAATAATTAATACTATTTTTCAAAAAAATTATTTTCAAATAATATATTATTTATTATTTTGGTAATAAAATGGGTTTTTAGTAATTTTTAATATGTATTTAGGCTAATTATGTTATTTCAATATATAAAGTGAATTTTTATTAATTTATATTAAATTATCGAGAAACTGAATTTTTAATAACATTATATTATTATTTCAGGATTTTTACGTAATTATTGAGAAAATAATTATTTTTGGTATTTTAATGTTAAATATGTAATATTTTGATATTTTGAGGATATTTATGGAATTTATTGATTTTTAATATAATTATTGTATTATTTTAATTTTTGATGAATTGTGGACCTCGTTTGGGGAATTTTGCAATTTGGGGTCCCAACCGAGGGTTGTGTGAATTTTGGGTTTTGAAGTGTATTTTTCTTGCAAGACTGACTCTACTTTTTAATAGAGAGATGTGTAATATCCCGTGTTTTTAAATATTTTAATACTGCATCGGGATATACAGTGTTAATAATTTTGTATATAATTATGATATTTTTACGAGTTGATATGTATTTAAAACTTATTTTAATTATTGTATATTATTTTAAGTGTTTTACGTAAAATTTTTCCAAGAATACTATTTTAGGGAAAATTTTCACGTAAATAATTTACCATTAATTATTTTAAATAGATTTACGGACTTGCATGAACTCATATATATTTTTAAAGTACTAAATAATGTATATATGTGTACTTATTTATTTAATTAGGGTTTAATTAATTACCCTAATATTTTATTATTTATTAATTAGTTTTATTGTTATTTAATTATTTTTATTTAGTATTAAATTTTAAAATATTAAATTATATGTGTGTGGTGTATATTTAATGTGTGTGATTTTATATTATTTTAATATATAGTGTAAAGTATATATATATATATATATATATATATATATATATATATATATACATTTAATATTAAACAAAATTATAAAGTTTGAGTTATTTACCATTGTGCCATTGAAGCTTCTCCCTCATTCCCGATTGTCCCTCACGCGAATCCGACCACTATCACGCCTTTCCCTTGCCATCAGTGTGCCTCCCGGCATGCCACCTCCTTCCCCAGCCTTCCCCGCCGCCTGCTGCAGCTGTTTCCGGTGTCGGGAAGCCCATTTTTAGCCGGAAAGCCGGAAGTGGAAGCTAACGTCGATCGACGTGATTCCAGCCACCATTTTCGACACCGCCGATCTCTATATTCTCGTTGAGCTCCAGTGAGTGTGATTCCAAGCTTTGTTTCACTTAAAATGGTCTTGATTTGCTTAGGTTTCAATTTTGGTAATTCAGCCATTTTTAGGGTTCTTGATTTTTTTAAACTTTGAATTGATTGATTCATGAGAAATTCCTTCACAAATGTTGTTCCCCTTAGCCTAATCTATATGTGTGAATTTTTTTAGAATTTTCTGAGATTATTTTGATTTTTGGGTATTTTTGAATATTTTATTATTATTTTCTAATTTTCGGAAATTAATTAATTAAATTATGAAATTGTGTTTTATGATAATTATAGGTGTTGAAATGAATTATAGAAATTTATTTGGAATTTTTATGAATTTCTATATATTTATTTTGAATTTATTTAGGTTTATGTAATTTTGGAAAATTAGGTTAATTGTGTTTTTAATTGAAATTAATTAGTTAAGTGAGTTTAATTATTGATATTATTGATAAATATATGGAGAAAATTAATTTTGGATAATTATACTATTTTTAGTGAATTTTCGGAGTAATTTTAGTATATTTATATATATAGGGGTATTTTGGTAATTTTACCCTAAATTGACTAAAAATGTAATTAAATTGGTTTTAATAGTTATTTAAGGTATAAAAATAATTTCTACAAATTATTTAGTATTTTTAACTAATTAAAACTATTTTTTGTGAATTATTTTCAATTATATATATAATATACGATTTTTCTAATAAAATGAGTTTTTATCGATTTTTACTGTGTTTTAGGGTCAATTATGTAATTTCTACTTATTAAATGCATTTCTGTGATATAAGGGTATTTTTGATATTTTCATAAATATTCTGTGATTGTGGACTCCGGTCGGTAGACTGTAGTTTGGAGTCCGACCGAGGGGTTGTGGATATGTTTCTGCGTTTATTTTTGAAGTGTGTTTCTTTGCAAGGCCGGCTCTACTCTTTGAGTAGAGAGATGTCCGTTTTACAGGGGAGGTTCTGTAGGATTTTCGATAGAATTCTCGTAAAACGTGATATCCTGTCGAACCCTAATTTTGATTATATGTCTAATATTCTAGATCGAGTTTCTAGGATTTTCTGTTAGGTTTATTCTGATGTTTGTTATTATTGTTTGTTTAGTTGCGCCGAGATCGAGGCCTAGTGGACCAGGCCCGTCGAACCTATCTCGAGGAGCGCACTAAGTATGAGTTACTATTTTATATATATATATTTAGGGTGCATGATTTAGAAATGTATGTTATTTTGATTAAATATGCATAAATGGTTTAATTATTACTTAAGTTTATTTTTAGTTTATCTTTGGTTTATTTTGGTATATTTTAAACTATATGCATGTTTAATTAATAAATTATTCTTAACATGTTTTTAGGTATATTTATGGTTTATTTCTAGTTTATTTTGTAAATAAATTGAATTTATTTGACGTATATATACTCGAAATATACCTGGTTTACTTTTGGTATATTTTTAGTATATATATGGTTTATGTTGCAATTTATTTCAAATTCATGCATAATTTATTTTATGAATGTATGCCTTATATTTTAATGAAGGATATCGATAGAATGTGCTACCTAGTGGGCAGCACTAGGACCGAGTACGTATCGGTACGCTTATAGCATTTAGGCTATATTACTAACCAGATTGTGGATATTGATTGGAATTAATTTATCTGATGTGTGATGTGATTTGGGAGTGTGATTGCTGGAGCTCGGTTGACCAAGTGTCTCGAGGCCAATCACACTGACAGTCAGACTGCTGGAGCTCGGTTGACTTAGTGTCTCAGGGCCAGTCTACTGTCCAAATGCAATAAGTGAATATATTTGGAATAAGTGAGTCTGTATGGCTAGAGTGTTGTCTAACATTGTTTTGAGGTTGCAAATTTCTAGGGTTCTATTTGATCCTTCATAACCAGTGGTTTTCAGACAAAATATATAAAAAAATGATTTTATTGCATCCGTGTGTATTTGCCTGTATATATAATTATATATACTATTGACTGTGCATTGTCATTTAGTATGCATGTATATATATTATAGTAATTCACTCAGTGAGGTCTGACTCCCATCTGTTGACCATTTTTCAAGAGAGTCATCTTCCTCAGACCTCAATAGCAGGCCTGTACGCCAGATTTCGTCTGCCCCGGCTTCTTTATGTAAACTGCTTATCTGAGTCTTGAGTTTTATTTTTATAATCTAGACACTGCAGTAGTTGTAAATAAATTATGGGTTTTATGTATTATATTGGTGTGAGTTATGTATTTTGAGAAATTGAATTGAAACTTGTATCAAAGGATTTATCTATATATGAGATATGGATTTTTATTTTGATAATTATGATTTTATTTCCGCTGCATTAAGAGTTATTGTTATTATTATTGCATGTTTATTTTATTTTTTTAGGCTTGCTACGGGTTCCAGATTCGAAAGAATTCCCATTCCCTAGCGCTGGTCATGGCCCCTGTTTTGGGTCGTGACAAAGTTGGTATCAGAGCGGAGTTCTGTGTCAGGGTTTAGTTGTGTGAGTCATGGCCCTAGTTTTCAGAGTTGTGTTTTCTGTTAAACTACTGCAATGAATTAGGCTCGAGTATGTCTTGATAAGTATTCCTTGTTTTAGTTTTCTGCGTTAATCCTCCGTTGTCTGTTTTGTCTGAATCTTTCCGTTTGTCTTTTTAGAATGAGGAGGCAAGCGCATGTCGCTCCATCAGTCGTTGAGGCCAAGGATGATGAATCTTTTTAGGACGAGGTTTTACCTCCTGAGCAGCCAGTTAGACGTAGAGGTCATGGCAGAGGTAGACCTCAAGGAGTGGCAGGTCGCCGTAGGCAGAGAGAGTTATAGGATGAGGAGCCTGTAGAGCCTGAATTTGATGTTCCTGTACCTCCAGTTGTTCAGCATGTTCGGCCTGCCTATCAGCAGGGTATGTCTGACCCTGAGGCAGCTTTGTTCTATGCCCGAGTTGGCAGAATTGCATTTGATAGGACTTTCGACCCGCTAGACTTTCTGCATGCGATCGAGATTCGGACTCAAACTGCTCATACCGAGTACCAGTGGATTATGATCATCAAGTTGTCTGTCGAGGGACCAGCTTTGGACTGGTTTATCCAGATGATCCAACCTTATATGATGATGATGACCTGGGCTCAGTTCAGAGAGCGGTTTATGAGGAGATTCTGTCTGGAGCCTCTTCGTATGAGCTATCGTCTCTGATTGACCAGCATTTCTCATGGTGATCGATCAGTTGAGGAGTACACCTTAGAGTTTCTTGGGCTGGGTAGATATGCAGAGGACCTGATGCAAGATCAGTACTTTGCAGTCACTACATACGTTACTGGATTGGGTTCAGCATTTGCTGGTATGCCTACAGCAGGCCTTACTCTGGAGTCTATGATTGAGTTAGCCAAGGAGATTGAGCTGAGGCTAGTTAGGCAGGGAGCGATGCCTGATTTTTACCAGCTAGGAGTTCAGTCGAGTGGATTGTAGGCTACTTCGTATTCTAGTTTTCATGTTGGTTCGAGTAGTTAGCAGCGAGGTCAGACTCAGCAGAGTCAGAGGCAGCAGCAGCGAGTGCATTGGAGCAGTAGACATGGCCATGGAGGTCAGCGTAGACCGTTCAGATTTGGGTCAGGTGCTTCGAGCAGCAGCAGTGGTCGTAGTTCTGGATCAGCTGCCAGTGTATGCCAGACCTGCGGTAGAGTCCATCAGGGACCGTGTTACCTGACACCACTAACATGCTTCAGATGTGGGCAGATAGGAGATTATGCTAGATCGTGTCCTTACTCCAGGTATCAGCAGCCGCAGATTCCATGATTTCCACAGCAGTCGATTGCTAGTGCTGCACCAGTTCCATTTCAGTTGCCCCCAGCCTAGCATCAGAGTTCCACTTAGCTTGTTCCACAGCAGAGTCGTGGTAGAGGTATTAGAGGAGGTGCCAGATGTGTTGGCCAGGCTTCTACGAGTCAGCAGGGAGGTTGAGGACATGCCAGAGTCTTCCATCTTACTCAGCAGGATGCTCAGGCATCTAATGCAGTCGTGGCAAGTATTGTTTCTGTCTGTTACCTGGATGCATGGGTTCTGTTTGATCCGGGTGCCACGCATTCGTTTGTTTCTTCTATTTTTGCTTCCAAGTCTTATTGGCAAGCTTCGAGGATGGCTTTTCCTTTGTCTGTTGCCACTCCTCTGAGCGATTCTTTGGACACCGATATTGTTCTTTCTGGTTGTCCAGTTTTCGTGGGAGATAGAGAATTATCTGCTGATTTGATTCTGTTGGATGTGATGGAGAATGGATTGGTTATCTCAGCACTATGTCATGGTAGATTGTAGGAATAAAGAGGTGACTTTCAGAATTCCTGATAAAAAATAGTTTAAGTTTGTGGGTGATAGGAGTTCAGCACCTCAGAATCTTATTTCTGCTATTACGGCTAGGAAGTTATTGAGAAAAGGATGTCAGGGATATTTGGCATTGGTCAGGGATACTTCAGTATAGAAGTTGTCACTCACAGATGTTCCTGTTGCCTGTGAGTTTCCTAATGTTTTTCCTGAGGAGTTGCCAGGTTTACCACCTCACAGAGAGATTGAGTTCTGTATAGATATGGTACCAGGTACTACTCCTATATCTATGCCACCCTATAGAATGGCTCCTGCAGAGTTGAAAGAGTTGAAGGAGCAGTTGCAAGAGTTGTTGGATAAAGGTTTTATCAGACCTAGTGTTTCTCCTTGGGGTGCACCAGTCCTGTTTGTGAAGAAGAAGGATGGTACCCTGAGACTGTTCATTGACTACAGAGAGCTGAATAAGGTGACAGTGAAGAACAAGTATCCTCTCCCGAGGATAGATGACTTGTTTGATCAGCTACAGGGTGCACAGTTCTTTTCTAAGATTGACTTGAGGTCGGGTTATCATCAGTTACGGATTAGTGAAGCCGATGTTCCTAAGACGGCATTCCGCACTCGATATGGCCATTATGAGTTTCTGGTGATGTCTTTTGGTTTGACTAATGCACCAGCAGCTTTTATGGACCTGATGAATAGGGTATTCAAACCATATGTGGATCAGTTTATGGTAGTCTTCATCGATGATATACTGGTTTATTCAAGGAGTATGGAGGAACATGTATATCACTTGAGGATTGTACTGCAGACACTGAGAGATCATCAGCTTTATGCTAAATTCTCGAAGTGTGATTTCTGGATGGAGAGTGTTTCTTTTCTTGGACACGTGGTGTCTAAAGAAGGTATCCAGGTTAATCCACAGAAGGTTGAAGCAGTGTCTGAGTGGCCAACCAACTTCTGTTACTGAGATTTGGAGTTTTCTAGGTTTAGTTGGGTATTATAGGCGGTTTGTGTAGGATTTTTCCAAAATTGCAGCCCCTATGACTCGCTTGACTCAGAAGAATGTTAGATTCGAGTGGTCATGTCACGACCCAAAACAGGGGCCATGACCAGCGCTAGGGAATGGGAATTCTTTCGAATCCAGAACCCGTAGCAAGCCTAAAAATAAAATAAACATACAATAATAATAATAATAATATTTAAAGCAGTAGAAATAAAAATCATAAATATTAAAATATTTATCCACCAACTAATTTAAATCAAATCCTCATCATCACATATATATATAAACTCTTTTAATACAAATCCAGTTCAAATATAATACAACATCTCTTAAATAATTTAATGACTACTACAGTGTTTAGATAAAATAAAACTCAAGACTCAGAGAAGCAGTTTATATAAAGAAGCTGGGACGGAAGAAATCCGGCGTACAGGCCTGCTACTGAGGTCTGAAGATGATGACTCTCCTGAAAAATGGTCAACGGAGGGGAGTCAGACCTCACTGAGTGAATTACTATAATATATATACATGCATGCTAAATGACAATGCATACAGTCAACAGTATATATCTAATATGTATATATACAGGCAAATGCACACAGATGCAATAAAATCATTTTATATATATTTCATTGAAAATCATCGTTTATGAAGGATCAAATAGAACCCTAGAATATCGAAACCTCAAACAGTGTTAGACAACACTCTAGCCATACAGGCTCACTTAATCCAAATATATCCATGTAATCCATTTAGACAGTAGACTGGCCCCGAGACATTAAGTCGACCGAGCTCCAGCAGTCTGACTGTCAATATGATTGGCCCCGAGACACTTGGTCAACCGAGCTCCAGTAATCACACCCAAATCACATCTCACACATCAGATAAATCAATTCCAATCAAAATCCTCAAACTGGTTAGTAATATAGCCAAAATGCTATAAGCGCACCAGTACGTACTCGGTCCTAGTGTTGCCCACTAGGTAGCACGTTCTATTGATATCCTTCATTAATAAATATAAAACATTCATTCACAAATAAATGATGCATGAAATTAAATAAAATAACATTATAAACCATATATATATACTGGAAATATACCAAAAGTAAACCAGGTATATTTCGAGTATATATACATCAAACAAATCCAATTAAATTATAAATTAAGTTAGAAATATATTTAAAAACATTTTAAATATAATTTATTAATAAAACATGCATATAATTTAATATATACCAAAAATAAACCAAAAATAAACTAAAAATATACTTAAATACAAATCACTTTATTTATGCATATTTAATCAAAATAAAACATATATTTCTAAAATCATGCATCCTAAAGCACATATATATAAAATAGTAACTCACACTTAGTGCGCTCCACGAGATGGATCCGACGGGCTAGGTCCACTAGGCCTCGGTCTCGGCGCAGCTAAACAAACAATAACGACAGAAATCAGAATAAACCTAACAGAAAATCCTAGAACTCGATCTAGAATATTAAACACAGAATCGAAATTAGGGTTCGATCGGACATCACGTTTTACGAGAATTCTACCAAAAATTTGGCAAAACCTCCCCTGTAAAACAGATATCTCTCTACTCAAAGAGTAGAGCCGATCCTGCAAAGAAATACACTTCAAAAAACAGGCATAACAATCCATCCACAACCCCTCGGTCGAACTCTAAACTACAGTCTACCGACCGGGGTCCACAATCACAGAATAATTTCAGAAATACCAAAAATACCCTTATAACTTAGAAATTCATTTTATACATAGAAATTACATAATTAACCTTTAAACACAGTAAAAATTGATAAAAACTCATTTTATTAGAAAAACCGTATATTATATATATATATTTGAAAATAATTCACGAAAATTAGTTTTAATTAGTTAAAAATACTAAATAATTTGTAGAAATCATTTTAATACCTTAAATAACTATTAAAACCAATTAAATTACATTTTTAGCCAATTTTGTGTAAAATTACCAAAATGCCCTTATATATATATATATAAATATACTATAATTACTTCAAAAATTCACCAAAAATACTATAATTATCCAAAATTAATTTTCTCAACATATTTATCAATAATTAAACTCAATTTACCAATTAAATTTAATTAAAAACATAATTAACCCTATTTTCCAAAAATTGCATAAACCTAAATAATTCAAAATAAATACTTAGAAATTCATAAAAATTCCAAATAAATTCCTATAATTCATTTCAACACCTATATTTATCATAAAACACCATTTCATAATTTAATTAATTAAATTCCAAAAATTAGAAAATAATATTAAAATATTCAAAAATACCCAAAAATCAAAATAATCTCCAAAAATTCCACAAAAATTCATGCATGAACATTAAGCTACTAGGATCAACATTTATTAAGGGACTTTTCATGAATCAAACAATTAGAAGTTAAAAAAAATCAAAAACCCTAAAATGGCTGAATTCAAAAATTCGAAACCTAAGCAAATCAAGACCATTTATGTCACGACCCAAAACAAGGGCCATGACCGGCGCTAGGGAACGGGAATTCTTTCGAATCCGGAACCCGTAGCAAGCCTAAAAATAAAATAAATCACGCCATAACAACAATAATCATATAATAAATGCAGCGGAAAATAAAAATCATAATATCATCCATACCAACTGGATTTACTTCAAAACTCATCTCATCACATATATATAATATTTAATACAAATTCAGTTTCAACATAATACATCTCTTTAAAATAAAGTACATAAAATCCAATACTTTAATTTACAACTACTGTAGTGTCTAGATAAAATAAATAAGACTCAAGTAGACAATTTACATAAAGAAGCCGAGGCGGAAGAAATCCGGCGTATCGACCTGCTACTGAGGTCTGAGGAAGTTGACTCTCCTGAAAAATAATCAACGGAGGGGAGTCAGACCTCACTGAGTGAATTACTATAATATATATACATACACACTAAGTGATAATGCATATAGTCAACAGTATATATATATCTAATATATATACAGGCAAATACACACAAATGCAGAAAAATCATTTTTATATATTTTACTGAAAAATCCCAATTTATGAAGGATCACATAGAACCCTAGAATATCGCAACCTCAGAAAATAGTGTTAAACAACACTCTGACCATACAGGCTCACTTATTCCAAATATATCCACTTAATCCATTTGGACAGTAGACTGGCCCCGAGACACTAAGTCAACCGAGCTCCAGCAGTCTGACTGCCAGTGTGATTGGCCCCGAGACACTTGGTCAACCGAACTCCAGCAATCACACCCAAACCACATCTCACACATATCAATAATCATAATCAAATCAATATCCACAAATAGTCAGTAATATAGCCTAAAGCTATAGGCGTACCGGTACGTACTCGGTCCTAGTGCTGCCCACTAGGTAGCACGTTCTATTGATATCCTTCAGTGATAAATAATAAAACATTCATTCACAAATACATGATGCATGAATTTAAATAAATCAACAATATAAACCATATATATACCGAAAATATACCAAACATAAACCAGGTATATTTTGAGTATATATACGTCAAATAAATTCAATCAAATCATGAATTAAACTTTATTAATAAAACATGTATATAATTTATTATATACCAAAAATATACCAAAAATATACTTGAATATAAATCATGTTATTTATGCATAATTAGTCAAAATAAAACATGCATTTTCTAAATCATGCATCCTAAGCATATATATATAATATAGTAACTCACCTAATGCGCTCCACGAGACAGGTCCGACGGGCCTGGTCCACTAACCCTCGGTCTCGGCGCAACTAAACAAGAAATAATTAATCGACATCAGAATAACCCTAACAGAAATCCTAGAATTAAATCTAGAGTATTCAACACAGAATCGGAAATTAGGGTTCGACTGGATATCACGTTTTACGAGAATTCTACCGAAAATCCGACAGAACCTCCCCTGTAAAACGGACATCTCTCTACTCAAAAGAGTAGAGCCGACCCTGCAAAGAAACACACTTCGAAAAACGAGCTCAACACAATCAAAATCTCACGGTCGGACTCCAAACTACAGTCCACCGACCGGGGTCCACAAACACAGAATGATTCCAGATATAACAAAAATATCTTTAAATCACAGAAATACATTTTATAAATAAAAATTACATAATTGACCTTGAAACACTATAAAAACCGATTAAAACTCATTTTATTAGAAAAACCGTATATTATATATATAATTGAAAATAATTCCCGAAAAATAGTTTTAATTAGTTAAAAATACTAAATAATTTGTAGAAATCATTTTTATACCATAAATAAATATTAAAACCAATTAAATTACATTTTTAGACAATTTAGGGTAAAATTACCAAAATACCCCTATATATATAAATATATTTAAATTACTTCAAAAATTCACCAAAAATCATACAATTACCCAAAATTAATTTTCTCAACATATTTATCAATAATATTAATAATTAAACTCAATTAACCAATTAAATTCAATTTAAAACACAATTAACCTAATTTTACAAAATCACATAAACTTCAATAATTAAAAATAAATACTTAGAAATTCATAAAAATTCCAAATAAATTCCTATAATTCATTTCAACACCTAATTCAACCATAAACTCCAATTTCATAATTTAAATAATTAATTTCCGAAAATTCGAAAATAATATTAAAATATTCAAAAATACCCAAAAATCCAAACAATCTCCAAAAATTCTACAAAAATTCATACATGAAGATTAAACTACCAGGAACAACATTTGTGAAGGAAGTTTCCATGAATCATCCAAATTGAAGCTCAAAAAAATCGAAAACCAAAAGTGGCCGAAATATTCAACTCAAAACCTAAGCAATTCTAGACCATTTTAGCTCAAACCAAAGCTAGAATAACACACATCGGAGCTCAAGGAGAAGATAGAGACCGGCGGTGTCGAAAACGGTGGCCGGAGGAGGGAGAAACGACGGTGAGGAATAGTGGTGGCGTCGGGCACCCACGGGAAGAAGAAGAAGAAGAAGAAGAAAAAGAAAAAGAAAGAAAAAGGAAAGAGAAAGAAAAAGAAAGAAAAAGGAAAAGAAAAAGAAAAAAAAAGAAAAAAGAAAAAAATAATAAATTTTATTAATTTAATAATAAATAAAATAATCAAATAATAATAAATAAATAATAAAATATTAGGGTAATAATAAACCCTAATTAAATAAATATACACACACAAGCTTTATTTATTAATTTAAAAATATGTATGAGTTCATGCAAACCCGTAAATACATTTAACATAATTAATAATAAATTGTTTACGTAAAAATTTCCCCGAAAATGAAAGTCCCGGGAAAATTTTACGTAAAATACTGAAAATAATAGACAGTAATTAAAATAGGTTTAAAATACATATCAACTCGTAAAAATATCGTATAATGCATAAAAATTATTGACACTGTATATCCCGGTACAGTGTAAAAATATTTTTAAAAAACACGGGATATTACAGTCTTCCCCCCTTACAAGAATTCGTCCCCGAATTCCAGAAAACAAGATTACAGAATCAGGAAGGAAAGAGATACGGGTAAGAAGCTCGCATCTCAGCTTCAGTCTCCCACGTATGCTCTTCAACTCTGTCGCTACGCCACAAAACCTTGACCATCGGAATCTGCTTCGATCTCAACTGTCAAACTTGATAATCAACGATCGCCACAGGTTCTTCCACAAACGTCAAATCTTCACTCACTTCCACACTGTCAGGTTGCAATACGTGTGAAGGATCTGAGATATACTTCCTCAACATCGAGATATGAAATACTGGATGCACTTGTGACATACTCGGAGGCAAATCCAACCGATATGCAACAGTGCCAATTCTCTCCAGAATCTCAAACGGTCCAATGTATCTCGGTGTTAACTTACCCTTCCTGCCAAATCTCATCACACCCTTCATCGGAGATACTTTCAGAAAAACGAAATCTCCAACCTGAAACTCCACATCTCTGCGCCTAGGATCCGCATAACTCTTCTGTCTACTAACTGCGGTCTCTAATTAACGCTTGATCACGGCGACTTTCTCTGCAGCATCTTGAATCATCTCTGGTCCAGTCAAAACTCTCTCACCAATCTCATCCCAACTCAACGGGGATCTACACTTCCTTCCATACAACGCCTCATATGGTGCCATACCAATACTGCTATGGTAGCTGTTATTATATGCAAACTCAACCAGCGACAAATGATCATCCCAGCTACCTCTCAAATCCAAGACACACATCCTCAACATATCTTCCAGTGTCTGGATCATCCTCTCAGACTGACCGTCTGTCTGAGGATGAAAAGCAGTACTGAAATCCAACCTAGTGCCCATCGCTTCCTGCAACTTCTGCCAAAAACGAGAAGTAAACATCGAACCTCTATCTGACACAATGGACACCGGTACTCCATGAAGGCACACAATATGGTTCACATACAACTTCGCCAATCTAGCAACTGAATATGTGGCTTTCACAGGCAAGAAATGTGCAGACTTCGTCAATCTGTCTACAATCACCCAGATGGAATCGTATCCATCCTTCGAACGAGGTAAACCGACCACAAAATCCATAGCTATCCTTTCCCACTTCCACTCGGGAATAGGAAGAGGCTGAAGCTTCCCAGAAGGCTTCTGATGTTCGGCTTTCACTTGCTGACACGTCAAGCACTTAGCAACATAATCAGCAACATCCTTCTTCAATCCATCCCACCAGTATAAATCTCTGATACTGTGGTACATCTTAGTAACACCAGGATGAACGCTGTAGGCTGTAGAATGTGCTTCCTCTAAGATCTCTTCTCTCAAATCATCCACATCAGGAACACACAATCTACCACTGATCCACAACACACCATCATCATCGAGTGTGAAATCAGTGAACTTCCCTGCTCTGACATTCTCTGCAAGCTCTTCTAGAATAGGATCTCGGCTCTGAGCTGCTTTAATCCTATCCCTTAGCACAGATCGTACTTTAAACTGAGCTAACAGTCCACCTGATCTACTGATCTTCATCATCAGACCTTGATCCACCATCAGATGCAATTCCTGGATCAATAGTCTCCTCTCAACACTGATGTGAGCAAGACTACCTGAGGACTTCCTACTCAAGGCATCTGCTACCACATTAGCTTTACCCGGATGGTAAAGAATCTTGCAATCATAATCCTTCAACAGTTCCAACCATCTTCTCTGCCTCAAATTCAAATCTCGCTGCTGGAAAATGTACTTAAGGCTCTTGTGATCAGTAAATATCTCACAAGTCACCCCGTACAAATAATGTCTCCAAATCTTCAAAGCAAAGATCACTGCAGCCATCTCTAGATCATGTGTGGGATAGTTCTGCTCATGCTTCTTCAACTGCCTCGAAGCATAGGCTATCACCCTTCCATTCTGCATCAACACACAACCAAGACCAATTCTAGAGGCATCACAGTAAACTGTGAACTTATCCACACTATTAGGCAAAGCTAATACTGGCGCTGTGGTCAACTTCTCCTTCAACAACTGAAAACTATTCTCACAAGCTTCTGACCACTCGAATCTAACATTCTTCTGAGTCAAGCGAGTCATAGGGGCTGCTATCCTGGAAAAATCCTGCACAAACCGCCTATAATACCCGGCTAAACCCAGAAAACTCCGAATCTCAGTAACTGAAGTAGGTCTAGGCCACTCAGATACTGCTTCAATCTTCTGTGGATCAACCTGAATACCTTCTTTAGACACTACGTGTCCAAGAAAAGAAACACTCTCCATCCAGAAATCACACTTCGAGAATTTAGCATAAAGCTGATGATCTCTCAGTGTCTGCAGTACAATTCTCTCAGTGTCTGCAGTACAATCCTCAAGTGATATACGTGCTCTTCCATACTCCTCGAATATACCAGTATATCATCAATGAACACTACCACAAACTGATCCACATACGGTCGGAATACTCTGTTCATCAGGTCCATAAAAGCTGCTGGTGCATTAGTCAAACCAAAAGACATCACCAGAAACTCATAATGACCATAACGAGTGCGGAACGCTGTCTTAGGAATATCAGCTTCACTGATCCGCAGCTGATGATAACCTGACCTCAAGTCGACCTTAGAAAAGAATTGTGCACCCTGGAGCTGATCAAACAAGTCATCTATCCTCGAGAGAGGATACTTGTTCTTCACTGTCACCTTATTCAGCTCTCTGTAGTCAATGCACAGTCTCAGGGTACCATCCTTCTTCTTCACAAACAAGACTGGTGCACCCCAAGGGGAAACACTAGGTCTGATAAAACCCTTCTCCAACAACTCTTGCAACTGCTCCTTCAACTCTCTTAACTCTGCAGGAGCCATACGATAGGGTGGCATAGATATAGGAGTAATACCTGGAACCACATCTATACAGAACTCAATCTCTCTATGAGGTGGTAAACCTGGCAACTCCTCGGGAAAAACATCAGGAAACTCATAAGCAACAGGAACATCTGTGAGTGACAACTTCTCCACTGACGTATCCCTAACCAATGCCAAAAACCCCTGACAACCTTTCCTCAATAACTTCCTAGCTGCAATAGCCGAAATAAGATTCTGAGGTGCTGAACTCCTGTCACCAACAAACTTAAATTCTACTTCACCAGGAATTCTGAAAATCACCTCTTTATTCCTGCAATCAACCACGGCATAATGCTGGGATAACCAATCCATTCCCAAAATAACATCAAACTCCATCACATCCAACAAAATCAAATCGGCGGATAATTCTCTATCTTCCACGAGAACTGGACAACCAGAAAGAACAATATCGACGTCCAAGGAATCGCTCAGAGGAGTGGCAACAGACAAAGGAAAAGCCATCCTCGAAGCTTGCCAACAAGATTTAGAAGCAAAAATGGAAGAAACAAACGAATGCGGGGCACCCGGATCAAACAAAACCAAAGCATCCAGGTAACAAACAGAAAGAATACCTGCCACGACTGCATTAGATGCCTGAGCATCCTGCTGAGTCAGATGGAAGACTCTGGCCTGACCTCGACCTCCCTGCTGATTGGTAGAAGCCTGGCCAACACCTCTGGCACCTCCTCTAGTACCTCTACCACGACTCTGCTGTGGAACAAACTGAGTAGAACTCTGATGCTGGGCTGGTGGCCACTGAAATGGCACGGGCGCTGCACTAGCAATCGATTGCTGTGGGAATCGCGGAATCTGCTGCTGCTGATATCCGGGATAAGGACACGATCTGGCAAAATGTCCTGTCGGCCCGCATCTGAAACATGTCAACGGTGTCAGATAACACGGTCCCTGATGGACTCTACCACAAGTCTGACAAACACTGGCCGCTGATCCAGAACTACGACCACTGCTGCTGCTCGAAGCACCTGACCCAAATCTGAATGATCTACGCTGACCTCCACGACCATGTCTACTGCTCCGATGCACTCGTTGCTGCTGTCTCTGACTCTGCTGAGTCGAACCTCGCTGCTGACTACTCGAACCAACATGAAAACTCGAATACGGAGTAGCCTGCGATCCACTCGACTGAACTCCCAACTGGTAATAATCAGGCATCGCTCCCTGCCTAACTAATCTCAGCTCAATCTCCTTAGCTAGCTCAATCACCGACTCGAGAGTAAGACCTGCTGTAGGCATACCAGCAAAAGCTGAACCCAAACCAGTAACATACGTAGTAACAGCGAAATACTGATCTAGCATCAGATCCTCAGCATATCTACCCAGACGAAGAAACTCTCGGGTATACTCCTTTACAGATCAATCTCCACGAGAAATACTGGTCAGACGAAGACGATAGCTCAAACGAAGAGGCTCTGGACAAAATCTCCTCATGAATCGCTCTCGAAACTGAGCCCATGTCATCGTCATCATATAAGGCTGGATCATCTGAATGAACCAATCCAAAGCTGGTCCCTCAACAGACAACTCAACGATCATGATCCTCTGGTACTCGGTATGAGCAGTCCGAGTCCTAGTCTCAATCGCATGCAGAAAATCTAAAGGATCAGAAGTCCCATCAAAAGCAATCCTGCCAACTCTGGCATAGAACAAAGCTGCCTCAGGGTCAGACATACCCTGCTGATAGGCAGGCTGAACAACTGGAGGAACAGGAACATCAAACTCAGGCTCAACAGGCTCCTCGTCCTGTAACTCTCTCTGCCTACGGCGACCTGCCGCTCCTCAAGGTCTACCCCTGCGACGACGTCTACGTCTAACTGGCGGCTCAGGAGGTAAAACCTCATCCTGAAAAGACTCATCATCCTCGGCCTCAACGACCGGTGGAGCGACACGCGCTCGCCTCCTCATTCTGAAAAGACAAACGGAAAGATTCAGACAAAACAGACAACGGAGGAATAATGCTGAAAACTACAGCAAGGAATACTTATCAAGACATACTCGAACCTAATACACTGCAGTAGTCCAACAGAAAACACAACTTAAAAACTAGGGCCACAACTCATATAACTAAGCCCTGACACAGAACTCCACTCAGAAACGAACTTCGCTCTGATACCAACTTTGTCACGACCCAAAACAAGGGCCATGACCGGCGCTAGGGAACGGGAATTCTTTCGAATCCGGAACCCGTAGCAAGCCTAAAAATAAAATAAATCACGCCATAACAACAATAATCATATAATAAATGCAACGGAAAATAAAAATCATAATATCATCCATACCAACTGGATTTACTTCAAAACTCATCTCATCACATATATATAATATTTAATACAAATTCAGTTTCAACATAATACATCTCTTTAAAATAAAGTACATAAAATCCAATACTTTAATTTACAACTACTGCAGTGTCTAGATAAAATAAATAAGACTCAAGTAGACAATTTACATAAAGAAGTCGGGGCGGAAGAAATCCGGCGTATCGACCTGCTACTGAGGTCTGAGGAAGTTGACTCTCCTGAAAAATAATCAACGGAGGGGAGTCAGACCTCACTGAGTGAATTACTATAATATATATACATACACACTAAGTGATAATGCATACAGTCAACAGTATATATATATCTAATATATATACAGGCAAATACACACAAATGCAGAAAAATCATTTTTATATATTTTACTGAAAAATCCCAATTTATGAAGGATCACATAGAACCCTAGAATATCGCAACCTCAGAAAATAGTGTTAAACAACACTCTGACCATACAGGCTCACTTATTCCAAATATATCCACTTAATCCATTTGGACAGTAGACTGGCCCCGAGACACTAAGTCAACCGAGCTCCAGCAGTCTGACTGCCAGTGTGATTGGCCCCGAGACACTTGGTCAACCGAACTCCAACAATCACACCCAAACCACATCTCACACATATCAATAATCATAATCAAATCAATATCCACAAATAGTCAGTAATATAGCCTAAAGCTATAGGCGTACCGGTACGTACTCGGTCCTAGTGCTGCCCACTAGGTAGCACGTTCTATTGATATCCTTCAGTGATAAATAATAAAACATTCATTCACAAATACATGATGCATGAATTTAAATAAATCAACAATATAAACCATATATATACCGAAAATATACCAAACATAAACCAGGTATATTTTGAGTATATATACGTCAAATAAATTCAATCAAATCATGAATTAAACTAAAAATATATTTAAAAACATTTTAAATATATTTTATTAATAAAACATGTATATAATTTATTATATACCAAAAATATACCAAAAATATACTTGAATATAAATCATGTTATTTATGCATAATTAGTCAAAATAAAACATGCATTTTCTAAATCATGCATCCTAAGCATATATATATAATATAGTAACTCACCTAATGCGCTCCACGAGACAGGTCCGACGGGCCTGGTCCACTAACCCTCGGTCTCGGCGCAACTAAACAAGAAATAATTAATCGACATCAGAATAACCCTAACAGAAATCCTAGAATTAAATCTAGAGTATTCAACACAGAATCGGAAATTAGGGTTCGACTGGATATCACGTTTTACGAGAATTCTACCGAAAATCCGACAGAACCTCCCCTGTAAAACGGACATCTCTCTACTCAAAAGAGTAGAGCCGACCCTGCAAAGAAACACACTTCGAAAAACGAGCTCAACACAATCAAAATCTCACGGTCGGACTCCAAACTACAGTCCACCGACCGGGGTCCACAAACACAGAATGATTCCAGATATAACAAAAATATCTTTAAATCACAGAAATACATTTTATAAATAAAAATTACATAATTGACCTTGAAACACTATAAAAACCGATTAAAACTCATTTTATTAGAAAAACCGTATATTATATATATAATTGAAAATAATTCCCGAAAAATAGTTTTAATTAGTTAAAAATACTAAATAATTTGTAGAAATCATTTTTATACCATAAATAAATATTAAAACCAATTAAATTACATTTTTAGACAATTTAGGGTAAAATTACCAAAATACCCCTATATATATAAATATATTTAAATTACTTCAAAAATTCACCAAAAATCATACAATTACCCAAAATTAATTTTCTCAACATATTTATCAATAATATTAATAATTAAACTCAATTAACCAATTAAATTCAATTTAAAACACAATTAACCTAATTTTACAAAATCACATAAACTTCAATAATTAAAAATAAATACTTAGAAATTCATAAAAATTCCAAATAAATTCCTATAATTCATTTCAACACCTAATTCAACCATAAACTCCAATTTCATAATTTAAATAATTAATTTCCGAAAATTCGAAAATAATATTAAAATATTCAAAAATACCCAAAAATCCAAACAAATCTCCAAAAATTCTACAAAAATTCATACATGAAGATTAAACTACCAGGAACAACATTTGTGAAGGAAGTTTCCATGAATCATCCAAATTGAAGCTCAAAAAAATCGAAAACCAAAAGTGGCCGAAATATTCAACTCAAAACCTAAGCAATTCTAGACCATTTTAGCTCAAACCAAAGCTAGAATAACACTCATCGGAGCTCAAGGAGAAGATAGAGACCGGCGGGTGTCGAAAACGGTGGCCGGAGGAGGGGAGAAACGACGGTGAGGAATAGTGGTGGCGTCGGGCACCCACGGGAAGAATAAGAAGAAGAAGAAGAAAAAGAAAAAGAAAGAAAAAGGAAAGAGAAAGGAAAAGAAAAAGAAAGAAAAAGGAAAAGAAAAAGAAAAAAATAATAAATTTTAATAATTTAATAATAAATAAAATAATCAAATAATAATAAATAAATAATAAAATATTAGGGTAATAATAAACCCTAATTAAATAAATATACACACACAAGCTTTATTTATTAATTTAAAAATATGTATGAGTTCATGCAAACCCGTAAATACATTTAACATAATTAATAATAAATTGTTTACGTAAAAATTTCCCCGAAAATGAAAGTCCCGGGAAAATTTTACGTAAAATACTGAAAATAATAGACAGTAATTAAAATAGGTTTAAAATACATATCAACTCGTAAAAATATCGTATAATGCATAAAAATTATTGACACTGTATATCCCGGTACAGTGTAAAAATATTTTTAAAAAAACACGGGATATTACAATTTAAGCTCAAACCAAAGCTAGAATCACACTCATCGGAGCTCAAGGAGAAGAAAGAGACCGGCGGGTGTCGAAAATGGTGATCGAAAACGTCATGATCGACGGTGAAGAAGAATTCGGCTTCTCCGGCCAAAATCAACTTCCAGACGCCGAAAACGGCTGCTATAGGCGGCGAGGAAGGCTGGGGAAGGTGGTGGCACACCGGACGGCACAACAACGGTAAGAAATCGGCAGTTGCAGCGATCGGACGGTGGTGGGGAACGATCGGGGAAGATGGAGTTCACTCGGGGGCAATTTGGTAATTTTTCAAAAGTTTTGATTTTTGACTTATAATGTATATATATATATATATATATATATATATATATATATATATAATATATATATATATATATATATATATATATATATACTTTATACTATATAATAAAATAATATTAAATTACACACATTAAATATACACCACACACTTAATATTTAATATGTTAAAATTTAATAATAATTAAATAACAATAAAACTAATAAATAAATAATAAAATATTAGGGTAATATATTAAACCCTAATTAAATAAATATATACACACATAGGCTTTATTTAGTAATTTAAAAATACGTATGAATTCATGCAAGTCCGTAAATCTATTTAAAATAATTAATAATAAATTATTTACGTGAAAATTTCCCCGAAAATGCAAGTCCCGAAAAATTTTTACGTAAAGGACTTTAAATAATACACAATAATTAAAATAGGTTTTAAATACATATCAACTCGTAAAAATATCAATATATATATATACAAAAATTATTAACACTGCATATCCCGATGCAGTATAAAAATGTTTAAAAGCACGGGATATTACAGGTCAGAAGCTTGTGAGAACAGTTTTCAGTTGTTAAAGGAGAAATTGACCACAGCCCCAGTATTAGCTTTGCCTAATAGTGTGGACAAGTTCACAGTTTATTGTGATGCCTCTATAGTTGGCCTTGGTTATGTGTTGATGTAGAATGGAAGGATGATAGCCTATGCTTCAAGGCAGTTGAAGAAGCATGAGCAGAACTATCCCACACATGACCTAGAGATGGCTGCAGTGATCTTTGCTCTGAAGATTTGGAGACATTATTTGTACGGGGTGACTTGTGAGATATTTACTGATCACAAGAGCCTTAAGTACATTTTCCAGCAGAGAGATCTGAATCTGAGGCAGAGGAGATGGTTAGAATTATTAAAGGATTATGACTGTGAGATTCTATATCATCCGGGTAAAGCTAATGTGGTAGCAGATGCCTTGAGTAGAAAGTCCTCAGGCAGTATTGCTCACATCAGTGTTGAGAGGAGACCGTTGATCCAGGAGTTGCATTTGTTGGTGGATAAAGGTCTGATGATGAAGATCAGTAGATCAGGTGGACTGCTAGCTTAATTTAAGGTGTGATCTGTACTAAGGGATAGGATTAAAGCAGCTCAGAGCCGAGATCCTATTCTAGAAGAGCTTGCAGAGAATGTCAGAGTAGGAAAGTTCACTAATTTCACACTCGATGATGATGGTGTGTTGTGGATCACTGGTAGATTGTGTGTTCCTGATGTGGATGATTTGAGAGAAGAGATCCTAGAGGAAGCACATTCTACAGCCTATAGTGTACATCCGGGTGTCACTAAGATGTACCACAGTATCAAAGATTTATACTAGTGGGACGGATTAAAGAAGGATGTCCCTGATTATGTTGCTAAGTGCCTGACGTGTCAGCAAGTGAAAGCTGAACATCAGAAGCCTTATGGGAAGCTTCAGCCTCTTCCTATTCCTGAGTGGAAGTGGGAAAGGATAGCTATGGATTTTGTGGTGGGTTTACCTCGTTCTAAGGATGGATACAATTCCTAGTGGGACGGATTAAAGAAGGACAAGTATCCTCTTTTGAGGATAGATGACCTGTCTGATCAGCTACAGAGTGCACAGTTCTTTTCAAAAATTGATTTGAAGTCGGGTTATCATTAGTTGTGGATCAGTTTATAGTAGTCTTCATTAATGATATACTAATGTATTCGAAGTGAATGAAAGGGCACATATCACTTGAGGACTATACTACAGACACTAAGAGAATGTCAGTTTTATGCTGAATTCAAGAAGTGTGATCATTGGGTGGAGAGTGTTGTTTTTCTTAGAATTATGGCGTTTAAGGATAGAATTCGAGTTGATCCACAAAAGATCAATATAACATCTGAGTGGCCCAAACTGACTGAATCCATTAAGATCTGTAATTTTTCTGGGTTTAATTGGGTATCATAGGAAAATCTGAATAGAATTCTCTAGAATTACAGCTCCTATGACCCTCATAACTCAGAAGAATGGGAAGATTGTGTGAATAGATGTTTGTTAGAACCGCTTCTAAGTACTGAAGAAGACTGATTAATCTGAGGGTTACGTGAACTTTAGAGGATAAGACCTGATATCATTACAACATTTCATCATATCATCATAGCATCTCATTACAGCATTTCATCACGACATTTCATTCTAGCATTTCATCATAACATTTCATTAGATCATCTCATCATGACATTCATCATAGCATGTCATCATGGCATATCACCATAGAATGATCTGCTGATAGGAGATGCCTAAGTTAATGATACAGGGTTGATGTTGTAATATGAGAAAGGGATTCTATATAAGCTGTGGAAGTGAACTTGCAGTGTACATCCAAATGGTTACCAGGAATTATCACAGTATTCAGGATCAGTACTAGTGGGTTGGATTATAGAAGGATGTGACTGATTGTATTTCTAAGTGTTAAAATTGCCAGTCGGTGAAAGCTGAATATCAGAAGTCTTCTGGGAAGTTTTTGATTTCTTTTGAATTTGGGTGGAAATAAGAGAGAATTATGATAATTTTTATGGTTGGTTACCTCATTCAAAGGGTGAATATGATTCCGTTGGAATGATTGTAGACAAATTGACCAAGTCAGCTAATTTGTAGCCAGTGGAAGCCACTTATTCAGTAGCTAAGAGGGCTAAGCTGCATATGAAACATATTGTGTGCCTGCATGGACTACCTGTGTCCATTGTATATGGTAAAGGTACAGTGTTTACCTTTCGATTTTGGCAGAGATTATGGAGAGTAATAGACACCTGATTGGATTTCAATACTGCTTTTCATCCTCAGACATATGACAGTCTGAGAGGACGATCCAAACACTAAACAGTATGTTGAAGATGTGTGTTTTGGATCTAGAAGGTAGCTAGGTTGATTATATGCTACTTATAGAATTCGCTTATAATAACAGCTACCATAGCAGTATTGGAATGACACCACCTGAAGCTTTTATGGAAAGAAGTCTTAATTAGATACGAGATGGTTCAGAATACAGCGAAGAAGTTACTGTGATCAGAAGAGCGATATGGATCCTAGATGCAGAGATATGGAGTTTCAGATCGAAGACTGTAATTCTGAAGATGTCTCCGAAAAGTGGTGTGATGAGACGCGTTTGAACAATATAGAACTGAATGAAGACCTGAAGTTTGAGAAGGAATCAGTTGTAATTGTAAATTATCAAGTTCGATAGTTATGTTCGAATTAGATTCAGATGATCAAGGTTCCGTGACGTGGCAACAAGGTGAAAGAGCTTACGTAAAAGACTGAAGTTGAGATACGAGCTTCTTACCCCTATCTCTTTCTTTCTTGATCTTGTAATTTTCTTTTTGGAATTCGGGGACGAATTCTTGTAAGGGGGGAAGACTGTAATATCCTGAATTTTTAAATATTTTTATACTGCATCGGGATATGCAGTGTTAATAATTTTTGTATATATATTTATGATATTTTATGAGTTTGTTGTTTGTTTAAAGCTAATTTTAATTATTTTATATTATTTTAAGTATTTTACGTAAAATTTTTTCGGAAATTATATTTTCGAAAAAATTGACAAGTAAATAAATTAATACTATTTATTTTGACTAGTTTTATGAATTTGCATGAACTCATATATAATTTTAAAGTGCTAAAATAAAATGTATATATGTGTATTTATTTAAATTAATTAGAGCTTAATTAATTTCCTTAATTTTATTATTTAATTTTTTGTATTAATTAATTTTAAGTTTATAAATTATTAAACATATTAAAATATGTGTGTGGTGTATATTTAATGTGTGTGAAATTTTATATTATTATAATATATAGTGTAAATATATATATATATACATATATACATAAATTTTTATCAAAAAACCAAACTTTCATTTATTTACAGTTTTGCCCCTCCTTCATCTTCTTCCTCCCAAAACGTTTTCTTCCATTTCCAGCCACTTTCAAGCTGGTTTTCTTGCTGTTACTATGCCTCTCAGCCTTCCTCTTCCACCTCCAACCATTTCCACCACCTAAAACACTCTTTTCCGGTGAGTTTTGGCCGGATTTTCTTCAAATAGCCAAAAATCAACTTAACTCCGACCAAGCACTTTCCGGCCACCAAATTTGATGCTTTCAGTCTCTATCTTCTCCTTGAGCTCTGGTGAGTGTGATTCCAAGCTTTATTTCACTTGATTTGGTCTAGAATTGCTTAGGTTTCAATTTCTTCAAATCAGCCATTTTGGGTTTCGAATTTTTTTTAGCTTTAATTTGATTGATTCATGAAAACTTCCTTCACAAACTTTGTTCCTGGAATCTTAATCTACATGCTGTAATTTTTTTTAGAATTTTTGGAATTTATTTTAATTTTTGTGAATTTTTGATTATTTTATTATTATTTTCTAATTTTCGAAAATTAATTAATTAAATTATGAAATTGTGTTTTATGGTGATTATAGGAGTTGAAATGAATTATAGAAATTTATTTGTAATTTTTGTGAATTTTTATGTATTTATTTGGAATTTATTAAGTTTAGGTGATTTTGAAAAATAGGGTTAATTATGTGTTTAATTGAAATAAATTGGTAAATTGAGTATATTTATTGATATTATTGAATTATATGCTGAGAAATTAATTTTTGAGTAATTATATAATTTTTGGTGAATTTTTGAACATTTATAGTGAATATATATATATAGGGGTATTTTGATAATTTTACACTAAATTGGTTAAAAATGTAATTAAATTGGTTTTAATAGTTATTTAGGGTATAAAAATGATTTCTGCAAATTTTTAGTATTTTTAACTAATTAAAACTATTTTTCGTAAATTATTTTCAAATTATATATAATATACTATTTTTCTAAATAAATGGGTTTTTATTGATTTTTAGTATGTTTTAGGGTTAATTATGTAATTTGGATTTATAAAATGTATTTTTATTATATAAGGGCATTTTCGGTATTTTATAAATATTCTGTGAATTGTGAACCTCGGTCGGTGAATCGTAGTCTGGAGTCCGACCGAGGGATTTTGATTGTAATCCTGTGTTTATTCCGAAGTGTATTTCTTTGCAGGACCGGCTCTACTCTTTGAGTAGAGAGATGTCCGTTTTACAGGGGAGGTTCTGCCGAATTTTCGGTAGAATTCTCGTAAAACGTGATGTCCGGTCAAATTCCTATTCTAAAGCCGTGTTTAAAATTCTAGATCGAGTCTTTAGAATTTTTGTTAAATTTATTCTGATTTCATGTTGTCATTTGTTTGTCTAGCTGCGCCGAGACCGAGGCCTAACGGATCAGGCCCGCCGAGTTTGTCTCGTGGAGCGCTAACATGTGAGTTATTATACTGTATATATATGCACTGCATATAGGGTGCATTATTTAGAATTTTTCATTTTCATTGTATGTTTTAAAAAAAATGATTTAAATTATAATATTTTTGGTATATCTAGGGTTGCATTCTTATATATATGCATATTAAATAATTATGCATGTTAGTTTGATATATGCACATTAAACAATTAGGTTTAGGTTTAATACATTTGAGTAATATTCACGTGTTTTAAAATGTACACTTAGACATAATTATTTTATTAAATGATTAGTATACTTTAGGTATAGTTTCAGTTGATTTTAGGTTTATTCTTAAATAATTGCATGTTAAATTATAAACCTATACTTAAAGTATTTTTAAGTTTATTTTTGGTATATTTTTTATTTATTTCCGAATAAATAAATGTTTTATTATTAAATTAAACCTAACACATTAGTGGTATATTTAGGATTTATTTTTGATATATGCATGCTAGATAATTAGGTTTATTTTTAGTATATTTGTGAATATATGTTAAACACAAACACGTATTTAAATGAATATTTATACATAAATGGTTTATTAAATGATTTGAGTACTTAGGGTATATCTTTTGCATATTTAAGTATATTTTTAAGATAATGCATGTTATATTATTCTTACTCATTTAAATTGTTTTTAACTATATTAATGATTTATCTTTAGTTTATTTCATATTTTATTTGACTATATATATATATATATACCTGAAATATACTTGGTATATTTTAGGTATATTTTTGGTATATATATATGGTTGGTTTTACTATTATGAATATGGTTCTACATTAATTATTTTTCGAATGAATGATTTATTCGAAGTGAAGGATATCAATAGAACGTGCTTCCTAGTGGGCAGCACTAGGACCGTGTACGTACCGGTACGGTAGATAAGGATTGAGTGAGAGTTAAAATTGGGTGATTATAATTGATTTAATTGATTTGACTAAGATTAATGGTATGTTAGATAGTGTGATTGTTGGAGCTCGGTTGACCAAGTGTCTCGGGGCCAATCACACTGACAGTCAGACTGCTGGAGCTCGGTTGACTTAGTGTCTCGGGGCCAGTCTACTGTCCATAAGTGAATTGAATGATCTATTGGGTTGATTGAGATGTGAGGTGATGGATAGTGTGATTGCTGGAGCTCGGTTGACCAAGTGTCTCGGGGCCAATCACACTGACAGCCAGACTGCTGGAGCTCGGTCGACTTAGTGTCTCGGGGCCAGTCTGCTGTCCAAATTGGAATAAGTGTTCTATTTGGAATCAAGTGAGCCTGTATGGCTAGAGTGATGATGGGATTATTTGAGGTTGTTATTATTTAGGGTTCTATGGATCCTTCATGAATTAAAACAAACGTTTTCTACATTTAGTATATTTATAAAAGCAAAGTTTGGCATTCGTGTGAAATGTGTGTATATACATATATATATAAGAATGTATGATTGTTATGGTTTAGTTTGCATGTATATATAGTATAATAATTCACTCAGTGAGGTCTGACCCCCCTCAATTATTTTTTTCAGGAGATTCCATATCGTCAGACCTTAGTTGTAGAGTTCATCGCCGGTGTTCTTCAGTCCCGGCTGTTTTATGCAAATGTATATTCTGAACTTTGAATTGTATTCTAGAAACTGCAGTAGTAGTGTCATTATATTGGAAGTGTATTATTTTGTTTGGATATTAAATACTCTGAGAATTTGTATTTGAACATTGTACGAATATGTATTCATTTATAAAAGGATTTGGAGTATTTATTTTATATATTGATTCAGAAAAATTTTAATTTGGTCGTACTTTTATATAATTATTGTATGATTTTATTTTCTTAGGCTTGCTATGGGTTCCGGATTCGAAAGAATTCCCGTTCCCTAGCGCCGGTCATGACTCCTAGTTTGGGTCGTGACAAATTTAATGACTATTGCAGTGTCTAAATAAAATAAAACTCAAGACTCAGATAAGCAGTTTACATAAAGAAGCCGGGGCGGAAGAAATCCGACGTACATGCCTGCTACTGAGGTCTGAAGACGATGACTCTCCTGAAAAATAGTCAACGGAGGGGAGTCAGACCTTACTGAGTGAATTACTATAATATATATACATGCATACTAAATGACAAAGCATACAATCATCAATATATATCTAATATGTATATATATACAAGCAAATACACACAGATGCAATAAAATCATTTTTATATATTTTTATTGGAAATCACAGTTCATGAAGGATCAAATAGAACCCTAGAATATCGCAACCTGAAAACAGTGTTAGACAACACTCTAGCCATACAGGCTCACTTATTCCAAATATATTCACTTGTTCCATTTGGACAGTAGACTGGCCCTGAGACACTAAGTCAACCGAGCTCCAACAGTCTAACTGTCAGTGTGATTGGCCCCGAGACACTTTGTCAACCGAGCTCCAGCAATCACACTCCCAAATCATATCTCACACATCAAATAATCATATCCAATCAATATCCACAAATGGTTAGTAATATAGCCTAAATGCTATAAGCGTACCGGTACGTACTCGGTTCTAGTGCTGCCCACTAGGTAGCACGTTCTATTGATATCCTTCATTGAAATATAAAACATTCATTCATAAAAATAAATGATGCATGAATTTAAACATAATAGCAATAATAACCATATATATACTAGAAATATATCAAAAGTAAACCAGACATATTTCGAATATATATACGTCAAAGAAATCCAATCTAATTATAAAATAAGCTAGAAATATTTTCAAAAACATTTTAAGCATAATTCATTAATAAGACATGCATATAGTTTAAAATATACAGAAAATAACCAAAAATAAACTAAAAATAAACTTAAGTAATATTTAAACCATTATGTATATTTAATCAAAATAAAACATATATTTCTAAAATCATGCACCCTAGAACACATATATATAAAATAGTAACTCACACTTAGTGCGTTCCTCGAGATGGGTCCGACGGGCCTGGTCCACTAGGCCTCGGTCTCGGCGCAACTAAACAAACAAAAATAATAGACATCAGGATATACCTAATAGAAAATCCTAAAAACTCAATCTAGAATATTAGACACAGAATTAGAATTAGGGTTCGACCGGACATCACGTTTTACGAGAATTCTACCAAAAATTCAGCAGAACCTTCCCTGTAAAACGGACATCTCTCTACTCAAAGAGTAGAGCTGGCCCTGCAAAGAAACACACTTCGAAAATAAATGCAAAATTACATTCACAACCCCTCGGTCGAACTCCAAACTACAGTCTATCGACTGAGGTCCACAATTCACAAAATAATATAGAAATACCAAAAATACCCTTATATCACAGAAATATATTTTATACGTAGAAATTACATAATTAACCTTTAAACACAGTAAAAACCGATAAAAACTCATTTTATTAGAAAAATCGTATATTATATACATAATTTAAAATAATTCATGAAAAATAATTTTAATTAATTAAAAATACTAAATAATTTGTAGAAATCATTTTTATACCTTAAATAACTATTAAAACCAATTTAATTACATTTTTAGTCAATTTAGGGTAAAATTACCAAAATGCCCCTATATATATAAATATACTAAAATTAATTCAAAAATTCACCAAAAATAGTATAATTATCCAAATTAATTTTCTCAACATATTTATCAATAATATTAATAATTAAACTCAATTAACCAATTAAATTCAATTAAAAACACAATTAACCCTATTTTCCAAAATTACATAAACTAATTAAATTCAAAATAAATACATAGAAATTCATAAATATTCCAAATAAATTTCTATAATTCATTTCAACACCAATATTTATCATAAAACACAATTTCATAATTTATTTAATTAATTTCCGAAAATTAGAAAATAATATTAAAATATTCAAAAATACCCAAAAATCAAAATAATCTCCAAAAATTCCAAAAAAATTCACACATGTAGATTAAGCTAAGCGAAACAACATTTGTGAAGGAATTTTTCATGAATCAATCAAATTAAATTTAAAAAAAATCAAGAACCCTAAAATGGCCTAATTCGAAAAAATCAAAACCTAAGCAAATCAAGACCATTTTAAGTGAAAAAAAACTTGGAATCACACTCATCGGAGCTCAAGGAGAAGAAAGAGACTGGCGGTGTCAAAAACGGTGGCCGAAATCGTCGTGAACGACGTTGCTCCAACTTTCGGCTTCTCTGACCAAAATGGCTTCCAGACGTCGGAATCAGCTGCAGTTGGTGGTGGAAGAGGCTGAGGAAGGAGGTGGCACGCCGGACGGCACACCAACAACAAGAAATCGACGGTAGCAGCGGCGGACGGTGATGGGGAACGATCGGGAGGAAGGAGATGCTTCGGGTGGCACTTTTGTAATTATATCAAACTTTAATTTTTGTTAAATATTAAATGTATATATGTATATATATATATATACTTTATACTATATATTAAAATAATATTAAATTACACACATTAAATATACACCATACACATATAATTAATATTTTAATAATTTATAATAAATAAAAATAATTAAATAACAATAAAATTAATAAATAAATAATATAATAATAGGGTAATTAATTAAACCCTAATTGATTAAATAAATACACATATATATTTTATTTAGTACTTTAAAAATATGTATGAGTTCATGCAAGTCCGTAAATCTATTTAAAATAATTAATAGTAAATTATTTACGTGAAAATTTCCTCGAAAATGCAAGTCCCGGGAAAATTTTACGTAAAACACTTTAAATAATACACAATAATTAAAATAGATTTTAAATACATATCAACTCATAAAAATATCACAATATATATACAAAAATTATTAACACTGCATATCCCGATGCAGTATTAAAATATTTAAAAACACGGGATATTACAGTTGGCACTGTTGCATATCTGTTGGATTTGCCTCCGAGTATGTCACAAGTGCATCTAGTGTTTCATATCTTGATGCTGAGGAAGTATATCTCAGACCCTTCACACGTATTGCAGCCCGAGAGTGTAGAAGTGAGTGAAGATTTGACGTTTGTGGAAGAACCTGTGGCGATCGTTGATTATCAAGTTCGACAGTTGCAGTCGAAGCAGATTCCGATGGTCAAGGTTCTGTGGCGTAGCAACAGAGTCGAGGAGCATATGTGGGAGACTGAAGCTGAGATGCGACCTTCTTACCCGTATCTCTTTCCTTCCTGATCTTGTGATCATTTTCTTTCTAGAATTCGGGGACGAATTCTTATAAGGGGGGAGACTGTAATATCCCGTGTTTTTAAATATTTTAATATTGCATCGGGATATGTAGTGTTAATAATTTTGTATATAATTATGATATTTTTACAAGTTGATATGTATTTAAAACTTATTTTAATTATTGTATATTATTTTAAGTACTTTACGTAAAATTTTCCCGAGAATACTATTTTTGGGGAAATTTTCACGTAAATAATTTACCATTAATTATTTTAAATAGATTTACGGACTTTCATGAACTCATATATATTTTGAAGTACTAAATAATGTATATAATGTATATATTTCTTACCTGAGAAAGCCACCTATTCTGTAGCTAGATTGGCAAAGTTGTATGTGAAGCATATTGTGTGCCTTCATAGAGTACTTGTGTCCATTGTGTTAGATAGAGGTTCAATTTTTACCTCTCATTTTTAGCAAAAGTTGCAGGAAGCGATGGGCACTAGGTTAGATTTCAATACTGCTTTTCATTCTCAGACAGATGGTCAGTCTGAGAGGACGATCTAGACACTAAAAGACATGTTGAGGATGTGTGTTCTGGATTTGGGAGGTAGCTCAGATAATCATTTGCCTCTTATAGATTTTGCATATAATAACAGCTACCATAGCAGTATTGGCATGGCACCATATGAGGCGTTGTATGGAAGGAAATGTAGATCCCCTCTGAGTTGGGATGAGATTAGGGAGAGAGCTTTGACTAGACCTGAGATGGTTCAGGTTGCTACAGAGAAAGTCACCGTGATTAAGCACAGGTTAGAGACCGCAGTTAACAGGCAGAAGAGCTATGCAGATCCTAGGCGCAAAGATGTGGAGTTGCAGGTTGGAGACTTTATTTTTCTGAAGGTGTCTCCGATGAAGGGTGTTATGAGATTTGGCAGAAGGGTAAGTTAGCACCAAGATATATCGGACCGTTTGAGGTTCTGAAGAGAGTTGGCACTGTTGCATATCGGTTGGCTTTGCCCCCGAGTATGTCCCAAGTGCATCTGATATTTCATATCTCGATGCTAAGGAAGTATATCTCAGACCCTTCACACGTGTTGCAGCCCGACAGCGTGGAAGTGAACGAAGATTTGGCCTTTGTGGAAGAACCTGTGGCGATCGTTCATTATCAAGTTTGACAGTTGCATTCGAAGCAGATTCCGATGGTCAAGGTTCAGTGGCGTAGAAACAGAGTTGAGGAGCATATGTGGGAGACTGAAGCTGAGATGCGAGCTTCTTACCCATATCTTTTCCCTTCTTGGTCCTGTAATTATTCTTTTTAGGAATTCGGGGATGAATTCTTATAAGGGCGGAAGACTGTAATATCCCGAGTTTTTAAATAATTTTAAAATGCATCGGGATATGCAGTGTTAATAATTTTTCTATATATATTTGATTATTTAATTAGCTTGTTATTTATTAAAGTCATTTTTAATTATTTTTAAGAGATTTACATTAAATTTTCCCCGGAATGTTATTTTCGGGGAAATTAAAACATAAATAATTTAATATTAATTATTTTAAATAGTTTTATGAATTTGCATGAACTCATATATAATTTTAAAGTGCTAAATAATATATATATATATATATATATATATATATATATATACACACATTTATTTAAATTAAATTAGGGTTTAATTAATTAAATTAATTTTTATTATTTAGTTTTATATTAATTAAGTAATTATATAAGTGTATATATTATTAAAACATGTGTGCGGTGAGTATTAAATGTGTGTGGGATTATATATTATTATAATATATGGTTTGGATATATATATACATATATGCATAAATTATTAACAAAAAATCAAAAGTTAGCAATATTTACGAATTATGCCATCCACTTTCCCTTCAAGCTCCCGATCACCTCTCTCACCATCACCGCCGCTGCCAAGCTCCACCCCTACCGTCGGTGTGCCTCCTGGCGAGCCACCATCATCCCAGCCAGTTCCACCACCAGCAGCGCCCGTTTCCGGCGTTTGTGAAGCTTGATTTAGCTCAAAATTTGAAAATAATTTCCATTGCCGATCGACGTGATTCCGGCCACCGTTTTTGACACCGCTGGTCTCTATCTTCTCATTGATCTCTGGTGAGTGTGACTCCAAGCTTTTTTTTCACTTAAAATCGTCTAGATTTTCCAAGGTTTTGATTTTCCAATTTCGGCCTATTAGGGTTCTTGAATTTTTTGAGCTTCAATTTGATTGATTCAAGCAAACTCCCTTCACAAACTTTGATCCTAGTAGCTTAATCTATACTCTGAAATTTTTGGAATTTATTTTGATTTTTGTGAATTTTTTATTATTTTCTAATTTTCAAAAATTAATTAATTAAATTATGAAATTGTGTTTTATAGTAATTATAGGTGTTGAAATGCATTTTAGAAATTTATTGGTAATTTTTGTGAATTTTTATATATTTATTTGGAATTTATTAAGTTTATGTAATTTTGGAAAATTAGGTTAATTATGTGTTTAATTGAAATTAATTGGTTAATTGAGTGTATTTATTGATATTATTGAATTATATGTTGATAAAATTAATTTTGAGTAATTATATTATTTTTGGTGAATTTTTTATTAATTTTAGTGAATTTATATATATAGGGGTATTTTGGTAATTTGACACTAAATTGGTTAAAAATGTAATTAAATTGGTTTTAATAGTTATTTAAGGTATAAAAATTATTTCTATAAATTATTTAGTATTTTTAACTAATTAAAACTATTTTTCGTAAATTATTTTCAAATTATATATATAATATACGATTTTTCTAAATAAATGAGTTTTTATCGATTTTTAACATGTTTTAGGGTTAAATATGTAATTTGGATTAATAAAATGTATTTTTTGTATTAAAGGGCATTTTCGGTATTTTGTAATTGTTCTATGAATTGTGGACCTCGATCGGTGAATTGTAATTTGGAGTCCGATCGAGGGATTGTGGTTGTGTTTTGTGTTTATTTTGAAGTGTGTTTTCTTTGTAGAACCGGCTCTACTCTTTGAGTAGAGAGACGTCCATTTTACAGGGGAGGTTCTGTTGATTTTTTGGGAGAATTCTCGTAAAACGTGATGTCCAGTTGAATTCTGATTTTAATTTTGTGTCTAGTATTCTAGATCGAGTTTCTAGGAATTTCTGTTAGATTTTTTTTTGTCATTTGTTTGTTTAGTTGCGCCAAGACCGAGGCCTAGTGGACCAGGCCCGTCGGACCCATATCGAGGAGCATAATAACAGTGAGTTGTTATTATATATATATATATATATCTATATATGTTTTAGGATGCATGTTTTAGAAATGTATGGTTTATTTTGATAAAATATGCATAAATGATTTAATTAGTACTTAGGTTTATTTTTGGTATATTTTGATATATTTTAAATTATATGCATGTTTTGATTAAACATTTATACTTAAAATGTTTTTTAAATATATTTCTAATTTATTTTGCAATTATATTGGATTTATTTGACGTATATATACTCGAAATATACTTGGTTTACTTTTGGTATATTTCTAGTATATATATATGGTTTATGTTGCTATTCTATTGAAATTCAGGCATAATTTATTTATGAATGTATGTTTTATATTAATGAAGGATATCAATAGAACGTGCTACCCAGTGGGCAGCACTAGGACCGAGTACGTACCGGTGTGCTGATAGCATTTAGGCTATATTACTAACCTATTTGTGGATATTGATTGGATTGATTTATTTATTTGATGTGAGATATGATTTGGGAGTGTGATTGCTGGAGCTCGGTTTACCAAGTCTCTCGGGGCTAATCACACTGACAGTCAGACTGCTGGAGCTCGGTTGACTTAGTGTCTCGGGGCCAATCTACTGTCCAAATGGAACAAGTGATTATATTTGGAATAAGTGAGCCTGTATGGCTAGAGTGTTGTCTAATACTGTTTGAGGTTGCGATTTTCTAGGGTTCTATTTGATCCTTCATAAACGGTGATTTTCAGTAAATATATAAAATGATTTTGCTGCATCTGTGTGTATTTACCTGTATATATATTTATTATATATACTATTGATTGTGTGCATTGCCATTTAGTATGCATGTATATATATTATAACAATTCACTCAGTGAGGTCTGACTCCCCTCTGTTGACTATTTTTCAAGAGAGTCATCATCTTCAGACCTCAGTAGCAGATTCTTACGTCGGATTTCTTCCGCCCCGGCTTGACTATGTAAATTGCTTATCTGAGTTTTATTTTATAATCTAGACACAATAGTAGTTGTAAACAGTTGTGTGAGTTATGCATTTTAAAGATTTGAACTGGATTTGAATTAAAGGAATATTTATATATATGAGATGTGGATGTTCGTTTAATTTCATTGGTGGATTATTATTTTATTATTTATGATTTTATTTTAGCTACAAAATATTTTATTTATATTATTCTGAGTATTGCATGTTTTTATTTTTAAGGCTTGCTACAGGTTCCGGATTCGAAAGAATTCTCATTCCTTAGCGCCCGTCATGGCCCCTGTTTTGGGTCGTGACAATGTTATGATGTGAAAGAGTTTTATTTTATTATATTGGTCTATGATTTTATTTATGATGCATATTTTACTATTATTATTGCATATTTTTATTTTTAAGGCTTGCTACGGGTTTCGGATTCGAAAAAATTCTCGTTTCCTAGCGCCGGTCATGGCTCCTGGTTTGGGTCGTGGCATTATTATTATTATCATTATTATTATTGTTATAATTTTTATCATTATTATTATCATCACTATTATTGTTGTCATCATTATTATTAGTATTATTATTTTATATATGTGTTAGTGTGATGTAATAACCCGAGTTTAAATGTTTTTATATTTTGTCGGGATATGAAGTGTTAATAAATTTTTAAATATATATTTGATTATTTAATTATTTTGTTAATAATTAATGTTATTTACATTTATTTACAGTTTTCTACGTAAAAATTTTCCCGAAACTCATTATTTTGGGAAATAATATTTAAATAATATTTTATTGTTTAATGTTATTTTATTTTATTAAATTATATGGTTCCATGCATAATCATTATTTTGTGTATTATTATACATGCATATACATGCATATATATATATATATATATATATATATATATATATATATATATATTTATTTATTTATTTATTTATTTATTTATTTATTTATTATCATTAGGGTTATTTATATATATATGTGTGTGTGTGTATATATATATATATATATATATATGTATATATATATATGAGTGTGTGTGCAATTAAATGTGTGGTGTGAATTTTGTAAAAATATAATAATGTATATTATATTATATAGTTGATTAAATATTATTATAAAGTATTATGTGTATATATACTTATATATATACAAAAATATTAAGAAACCCGCTCCACCCCCCCCCCCCCCCCACATCTCTTTCTCTCCCGATCACTCTCTTCCCTTACCCTCACCGTCTGTTTCTTCTGTTCACCGGCCGGCAAAGTGCCTCCTCCACCTGCTCACATCGCCGCCGCCATCAGCCTTCTTCTCTGGCGTCGTTTGGTCCATTTGAAGCCGGAAAATCGCAATTTCTTCTCCTCCTCCGTTCTCCTTCACCCGGCCACCATTCTTTGTGTTTCCAGTGCCGTTGGACTCCTGTAACTTCGAGGAGGAGGAATCCAAGCTTCTTATAGCTTGAAAACATGATTTGGTAGGGTTTCTAACTTGATCTCATTTTCGACAATTTTTTGTTTTGCAATTTTTTTTCGATTATTTTGGTTGATTCATGAAAAAATCCTTCACAAATATTGTTCCCCTTGCTTAATCTACATGTGGTAATTTTTTTGGAATTTTTGGGAATTATTTTGATTTTTTGTGAATTTTTTATTATTTTATTAATATTTTCTAATTTTTGAAAATTAATTAAATAAATTATGAAATTGTGATTTATGGTGTTTATAGGTGTTAAAATGAATTTTAGAAATTTATTTGTAATTTTTGTGAATTTTATATAATTATTTTGAATTTAATTAGTTTATGTAACTTTGGGAAAATTAGGTTAATTATGTGTTTTAGTGAAGTTAATTGGTTAATTGAGTATGTATATTGATATTATTGAATTATATGTTGAGAAAATAATTTTTGAGTAATTATATTATTTTTGGGGAATTTTTGAATAATTATAGTGAATTTATATATAGTAGGGGTATTTTGGTAATTTGACACTAAATTGGCTAAAAATATAATGAAATTGGTTTTAATAGTTATTAAGGTATAAAAATGATTTCTACAAATTTTTAGTATTTTTAACTAATTAAAACTATTTTTCGTAAATTATTTTCAAATTATATATAATATACTATTTTTCTAAATAAATGAGTTTTTATTTGTTTTTAATATGTCTTAGGGTTAATTGCGTAATTTGGAGTTTTAAAATGTATTTTGATCAATATTTATGAATTTATAAAGAATTATCGATTTTTATAATATTTTATTAAAATTAGGGTTTTATTTTATTTATCGGTGAAATAAGTATTTTCAGTATTTTAAATATCTGATTTGTTATATTTTGATTATTCAAGAGTATTTTTGGTATTTATGACATTTAAATGTGTTTTGTGTATATTCCGTGAATTGTGGACCTCGGTCGGTGAAATTGTAATTTGGAGTCCGACCGAGGAGTTATGAATTTTTTTATTCTCGAAGTATGTTTTCTGTGCAGGATCGACCTTACTTTTGTAGGGAGATGTCCGTTTTACAGAGGAGACTCTGCCAAAATTTTGGTAGATTTCTCGTAAAACATGACAATCGGTCCGAGTCTAATTCTGAATTCTTGATTGAATCTGTGTATAGTAATCCTAGAAGTATAGAGTTAGAAGTTTATTCTGACGGTTATTTTTTATTTTATCTTTCTAGCTGCACCGAGACCGAGGCCTAATGGACCAGGCCTGTTGAGTCTGTCTTGAGGAGCACACACTAGTGAGTTATTATACTATATATATGCACAGCATATAGGATGCATTACTTAGGGTTTTTCATTCCATTATATGTATTTTTGTTTAAGTGATTTAAATTATAATATTTTTGGTATATCTAGGGCTGTATTTTTATGTATATATGCATGTTATTTTGATATATGGATGTTAAATAATTAGGTTTATATTTAACACATTTTAGTATATACACATGTTTTAAACGTACATTTAATCACAATTATTTTATTAAATGATTGGTATACTTTAGGTATAGTTTCGATATATCTAAGGTTTATTCTTAAATAATTGCATGCTATATTGTGAACTTACACTCAAATTGTTTTTAAGTTTATTTTTAGTATATTTTAATATATATTTCCTAAATAAATGCATGTTTTATTATTAATTGAAACCTAAAATAGTAGTGGTATACTTAGGGTTTAATTATGGTATATGCATGCTAGAAAATTAGGTTATTTTGGTAGAATGTGAATATAAGTTAAACCTAAACACATATTTAACTGAATATTTACACATAAATGTTTTATTAAGTGATTTGTGTACCTAGGGCATATCTTTTGTATATTTAGGTATATTTTTAAGAAAATGCATGTTATATTATTAATACACACTTAATCGTTTTTAACTATATTGATGGTTACCTTTAGTATATTTCATATTTTATTTGACATATATATATATACCCAAAATATACTAGGTATATTTTAAGTATATTTTTGGTATATATATATATATGGTTGATTTTACTAATAGGAATATTATTCCACATTAATTATTTTCAGAATGAATGATTCATTTTAAGTGAAGGATATTATTAGAACGTGCTTCCTAGTGGGCAGCACTAGGACCGTGTACGAACCGGTGCGATAGATAAGGGTTGAGTGAGAATTAATTATGGTGATTATAATTGATTTAATTAAGATTAATGGTATGATAGATAGTGTGATTGCAAGGCCAATCACACTAACAGTCAGACTGCTGGAGCTCGGTTGACTTAGTGTCTCGGGGCCAGTCTACTGTCCATAGTGGAATGAATGATTTATTGGGTTGATTGAGATGTGTGGTGATAGATAGTGTGATTGCTGGAGCTCGGTTGACTAAGTGTCTCGGGGCCAATCACACTGACAACCAGACTGTTGAAGCTCGGTCGACTTAGTGTCTTGGGGCCAGTCTGCTGTCCAGATTGGAATAAGAGTCCTATTTGAAATCAAGTGAGCCTGTATGGCTAGAGTGATGATAGGGTTATTGAGGTTGCTATTATTAGGGTTTTATGGATCCTTCACGAATTTAATTAAACATTTTCTACATTTAGTACATTTATAAAATCAGAGTTTGGCATTCGTGTGAATTATGTTTATATACATATATATATAATAATGCATGATTGTTATGGTCTAGATTGTATGTATATATAGTATAATAATTCACTCAGTGAGGTCTGACCCCCCTCAATTATTTTTTCAGGAGATCCTTTATCGTCAGACCTTAGTCGTAGAGTTCCTTGTCGATGTTCTTCAGTCCCGACTATTTTATATAAATGTATATTCTGAACTCTGATTTGTATTCTAAGAACTGCAGTAGTAGTGTTATTGTATCAGAAAAGTATTATATTGTTTTGATATTAGATACTTTGAAAATTTGTATTTGAACATTGTATGATTATGTATTTATGTATGAAAATATTTGGAGTATTTATTTTACATATTGATAAAAAAAATAATAAAAAATAAATAAAATAAAATTTTTAATTCTGTCATACTTTTATTTATTTATTGCATGATTTTATTTTCTAAGGCTTACTATGGGTTCCGAATTCGAAAGAATTCCCATTCCGTAGCGTCGGTCATGACTCTTAGTTTGGGTTATGACATGTGGTGTTAGATATATATGTATACATATATATATTAAAGTTAGTTTATATATATATATATATATATATATATATATATATATATCAGGATAATTTTTTTCGGGTTTCTTTTCCTCTCTCCCTTCTTTCTTTTCTTTTCTTTTCTTTTTTTTTCTCCGCTCTTCTTCCTCCCCTGCACGATTCTACAGAACCATCAGCCACCTCCGCCTGCCACCACCACACCTCACCATCACCTCCCCTCCTTCCCTTCTTCTATTCGTCATCAGAAGTCACCTCCATTCCCTAGTTTTCAGCATGACACAGAGCACAGCAGCAAAAACTCGTAGGGCATCGCAGGTGACGATTCCGGCAATGAGAGCTCGTGATTCTAGGCTTGGTCAAACCCTCTAGGTCCGGGCAAGCTAGTTTTTAGCTCAGTTCAAGCTTAAATCGTCTATATTGTGAGTTTCCTTCAAGTTTTAATTTAGGTCTGTTTTAGTTTTTATTTTTTTTAGCTAGATTTTCTGTGATCCAAGCTTATTGTCTTTAGAATTGTGTTGTGTGTAGCTTAAGCTTTCCAAATAAATTTTTGTTGAATTTTTTGGAATTATTTTGATTTTTGGGTTTTGAGTTTTCCAGCAACCCTCGCCGGAAAATCTTTGTATTTTTAATAAATTTTTTATAATATTTGGAGTATAGTTTGTGAAGGAAGGATATTGAAATTGTGTCCCCAATTATTTATTATGAATTTTTGAAAGTTTATGTGAAAAATTAATTTTTGGAAAAATTAATATAAATTAGTGAATTTGGTGTTTTAATTGAAATTATGGTTAATTAGTATGTTTTGAATAATTAGTGAATTTGGTGTTTTAATTGAAATTATGGTTAATTAGTAAGTTTTGAATAATTTTGGAATAATAAATAGTATTAAAATAATTTTTATGAATTATTTACTATTTTTAACTAATTAATAATAATTTCCGGAATTATATTCAAATAATAAATTTATTTACTATTTTTGTGATTAAATGAATATCTAACTATTTTTATTACATATTTGAAATATTTAAATAATTATTTGTGGATTTTACTATTTAATTTTGAATAATTGAAAATTTGGATTTTTATTAATATTATATAATTTATTTGAGAATTATTAACTAATTTGAAAAATAATAATTAGCTTTAATGTTTTTTTTATTTAAATAAATTGAATTGCGGTTTATTATTGATGTTATGGATTTTAATGATTTTTATTATATTATTATTAAATATTGATTTTTGAGAATTGTGTTTCTCGATTGGGAAATTATGTAATTTGGGGTCCCAACCCCAGAAGTTGTGTATTTGTGGTTATTAAAGTATGTTTACTTGCAGGATCGGCTCTACTTTCAATAGAAAGATATCTATTTTACAAAGAAGACTCTGTCAATTTTTAGTAGAATTCTCGTAAAACGTGACGTCGGATTGATCCTGAGTTTTTGAATTGTGGTCGAGTTGTGTCTTAGATAGAGTCATCTTTTAGAATTCCTAGAAGTGTAAAGTTAAGGATTTATTCTGATATTTTTATTATTATTTATTTTCTATAGTTGCACTAAAACTGAGACCTACTGGATTAGGTCCATTGAGTCTTTTTAGAGGAGCGCAAAACTATGAGTTATTATTTTATATATACATTACATGTAAAAGTCATAAGTATGAGCATCTATATTTTTATAATGTATGTAAACATGAATTAATTACCAAATGATTATGTATATTTTTGGTATATTTTGATATATATGTGATATATATGCTTAGTATATTTTAGAATATATTTAGTATATTTTTAGTATATACTCAACATATATATTTGGAATATTTTTGGTATACAATTGGTATATATTCGGTATATGTTTGGTTTATATTTGGTATATATGTGGTATATTCTTTTAAAATGGATGTCATTATGTTTAAAAATTATGCATTTTATTATTTCCAATAAATATATGATTTATTTGAAGGATATCAATAAAATGTGTTATCTAGTGGGCTGCACTTTGACTGTGTACGTACGAGTGTATTAGATTTTAGGGTTGAGATTATGAAATCATTTGATGTTAAATTTGATTATTCGACTATTGAGAATTGTGGTGAGAGAGTAGTGTGATTATGGGAGCTCAGTTGACCTAGAGTCTTGATACCAATCACACTGACAGTGAGACTGTGAGAGCTCAGTTAACTTAATGTCTCGGGGTCAGTGTACTGTCCAATAATGAAAAAGAGAATTATTTTGGAATTAAGTAAGCCTATTGGCTAGTGAGATATTTTGATTGAGGTTGTGTAAATTTTTAGGGTTCTATTTGATCCTTCACTCAAATAAACTTTTTCTACATTTATTATATATAAAAGTGGATTTTTGCCTAATGTGAAATGCATGTATATATTTATATTTATGTTGATGTTTGACTGTATATGAACTTAGGTTGCATCTATATATATTATAATAATTCACTCAGTGAGATCTACTTCCCCTCAATATTTTTTTACAAGATCTTTTTCTTCAGACCTCCATAGTAGTACTATTTGTCAGTCTTCTTCCACTCCGACTAGATTATGTAAATTTTATATTTCAATTCTTATTGTATTACAAAAACTGCAATAGTAATGTTATTGTAATAGATGTGTGTTGTGTTGGTTTGAGATTTTGTGTCCAAATATTGTATGAAATATTTTTATTATGTATGATATATAAAGATTTACTTTTTATATTAGATAAAATTTTAATTCTGACGTATTTTTATATTATTATTGCATATTTTTTTATTTTTAAAGTTTATTACAGATTCCGAATTTGAAAGAATTTTTATTCCTCAACGCCGGTTATGACTCTTCAATTTGTGTCGTGACAATTTCTGAACTAGAATTATATAAACATGAAGGTATAATTTATTCTGTTTCTAGTCAAAATTCAGATGCTGGAGATCAATGATTCATGTAGACACTGCCAATTAATTTGAGACCAGGCTTAAGAAACAATGATGGCGAAGAAAGACACCTAATAGACATCATGATATGGTCCATAGCTATGTCAAAGATTGAATATTTATAGCTTCAATAGCTAGATAGAAACGTGCTGAACATAATGACCATCAACATCTCCCACCATCACTAAGAAAAGCAAAAAGAAAGTTATCAAACAAAAAAAGACTCAGACTTTATGGCTTTAAATGACCAAATCACACACAACCATTTAAGAAAATAATAAAAAGGGTCCTCTAGAGCATGATTGAAACGGTTATAGTTCTTCATGAGACGAAGAAACGGTTATAGTTCTTCATGAGACGAAGAAGAGGCTGAAGCAAGAATTTTCGAACAGTGTTTCCTTCACTGACCCATTGATTGAGAACTGGTACAATTGAGTCTTCTGGGTTTACGATATCAATCCTATCATACAATTCTGCATTTTGGAAAGAAGAAGAAGAAGAGGAAGAGGCAGAGAAAGATTGGAATTGGGTTTTAGCTTGAGTTTGGGGACGACTGAAGCTAAAAGAAACCTCCTTGAAGAATTCAAGAATTTGGTTGAGAAGTGAAGCTTATTAATTTCTCTCTTTAGCATTTCCATTTTATAAAGGATTTTTCAAGAACAGGATCATGTTTTCCTTGTCTTGAACTCCAGAATTCTGATCATCGTCTTCCACTTCATGACCTGATCAAGGGCACTGTGGGCCTGTGGCAGAGTTTGAGGAGGTTGAAGAAGGGCTTAAGGCAGGGGCTTATATTTCCAAGAGGTTTGGACTAATATATTGATATATCCCTGATGTTTTTAAGAGAAAGTATTAATATCTCTTTGAGATTTTCTTTAGACTTTTGCGAACAAACAGAACTTTTAATTTTCGATTTTTTTTTCAAATTAACTTGTTTTAGCTGCAAATTCAACAAAGATAATAATTTAATGGAGTAAAATAATGTTATATTTGAGAACATTAGAAATCCAAAAAGGTACTATGCAATTATCTCAAATAAAATAAATAAATAAATAAGATATCAATAAGCTACAAATTTTGTTATTTTGAAAATTTTCAATAAATTATCACTCTAATTATCAATTTCAATTGAGTTTATGTTGAGTCCTTGTGCAGTTTGTATGAAATTAAATACCATTAGATTAATCCTTAAACTTACAATAATTGATCACCTTGCTATTTTCAAACTGAATACCTATATTTTTTATCACTTACAATTCTTATGAGGAGGTAGGCTACATAAAACATTATTTAAGTATATAAAGCTGAGCTAAATTTGATATCCTAAAATTCTGCCACGTGGCATATTTAGAAACCACCACGTATTGCCTGTAATTGAATAATTGATCACCTTGCATATTTACATTCTTATTATGCTCTATCATCGTATTGCCACTGTTCACATCTGTTGTGAGAGGATTGAGTTTGTACAATTCAATCTGTTGCATTTCGTAGTTCTTCCTTTGCTTCTTTGAATAAAAGGCTTTTTGTTTCTTGTGGGCATTCAAATCTTTTCCTACATTACACACTAACAATCAGGTCGTAGTTGTTAGGGTAGCAGCTCCAACATTTTAAGTGTTTCGGCCACATCGTACAGGTAACAATCAGGTTGTAATTGTTATATGCATTTTCATTAAGGATTTGTCAAATGTTTGCTATGTTAAATGAGCGTATTGCTCAAACTATTAGTTACTGCACTCATGATATTTGTTCAAATGCTTCAACGATTTGTGTACATCCTCACTTCTCGGTTGAACTAATATTGAAAATTTTAGAGGAAAAAAAAATATGACATGAATTAACTGGATTTTTAGCCTTGCATTTGTGCTACAAAAATTGGATTAGCATTATCTACATAACTTTTAAAAGTCCGAAAAAAAAAATTAACTACTAACAATGCTTAACTTCATGTCTCCTTTGATTTAGAGCAATGTGGTCTTCAAAGAATTGTCTTCCTTCTCATTTTGTTTCCTAATTTAGAGGCGCTTGCCTTGAGATATCTCCTACTTCAAATCAAAAGCTCCTAATGCTAATGTAAGTAACACAGTACACTGGTTTGCAATTTATGATAAAAACATCAAGTAAACGAACTAAAACTTATGAGAAAGCTTCATCTACGTCTTGGATTCTGCAAGTGGCTATCAAAAAAAGCTATGCCAAACTCCCTTTTAGTCACATATAATCAGAACATTTACATTTTTAAATGTCTGCCATAAATGTATACTTCTTTAGGTAGTTTGATCTTTCTGCATTCAATTCATTGCAGAAGGTTCTTATTATTATTTTAATAATTTTCAGCTGCCAACCAACTTAATGCAGGAATCTGTTATTGATATGGAGTTCTTGCTATCAAAGTGCCCCAATGTTTTTGATAAACTGAAGTTGGTAGAGATTGATCTTGACAGAATATTAACAAGAAGTGATGGCCAATGATTTGAGACCATTTATCCTCTTTCATACTTTTGCAATATAAACGTATGCTTTATTTCACTCTTTGACACCCCATATTTTCATGCATGCTTTGGTTAAAGGTACATCTATAAGCAGGCTCAAAGACTGATATTTAAAAATAATAGGGACCACTGCAGGCATTTATATCTTTGTTTTGCATTTTTGCATTGAAGCTAAGTTTCAAATTAAATTTTATTGCAAAGCTATTATTATATGTGGTTTAGCTTTGATTTGCTGATGAGAAAGGAAGTGCACAGATTTCAATAACGAAGAAGGGAGATGGATTTGAAAAAAAAAAAAATTTAGGCAAAAATGCATTTTTGATTTACGGTCATGCTTTGTAAAAGATTTTATTTATATTATAGAAGTTTTTATTATTGCTGATAGTCAGCATAAATGCAAACAATTCCAAAAATATTTATTAGGTATTAATTACAATACTATTGCAAAGGACTTTTCTAACACAGAATAACAAATCTTTAAAATCTTTAATTGCTTTTAAAAGTGATGCCCTTTACATACATTGCAATGTAAATCTAGAGGGAAAAAAAGCCTATTCGAAATCCCCCTAAATACCACCAATCTTTTTATTTCTTTCCACAACCAAAAAAAATCTTTTGGTTTGTAAAAGCATAAATGACATATTATTAATTAATTATAATGAATTAATGATTGGATGTTATAAATATTTATACAGTTTATATCTTTTCATTTTCCAACATAATAAACATCCTCATTAAGCACACTTATAGTTTTCAAACTTTAATAAGTAATTGATATTTTTGAACATGGATTTGTACCTTTCTTGAGATTTTCAATTTCCATGTAAGATTTTTTTTTTTTTTTTTGTTCATGTGCACTTTATCTTGTAGAAGATGACACAAATAAAATTTTCAAGTTCCAGCTTCGATACCCACTTGAACGATGACAATAATGATGAGGAAGACTTGGGATTCAAGTTATGGATTCGAATCCAAAAATTGGACTCGGTTTGTTTTGGGTATTCAAACGGCTCAGATGAGTACCCGCAGTTGAGGAATTAAGACAGGTGATATAGAGAAGGTGTTTTATGATAACAATAATGATGAGATTAAAGAGTCTTCTTCATAGGAAGATTTAATTAGAGGTTGGGTTTTCTTTAATTCTTCTATGGATATTATGTATGATTATAATTAATTGGAGAAGTTGGTGTCATGTAAAAAGAGGTCGGTAATAATGGGTTTGCAAATTTGGTGATTTTTGATACGGGATTTGTCTATGTAGAGTGAGCAAAGCAAATGACAATTGGTAAATTAATGCTTGAGGGGTAAATTAAGGCCTTAAGGGCATTATTCGCGTAATATTGGATTTTGTTGAACTCTTGCATTGATAATGGTAAGAGTTACTAAGAGCTGCTAGTTGGTCCTATAACTTGTCCTGAGAATACTCTTCCAATATCTATATTATATGTTTTATTGATGATTCCTACTCAATTATAATTCATCCGAATCAAGCATGCTCTTGATACTGGACTTAATTATTCGTCGACAATGTAATAAAGTGCAAAGTATTTGCTATATTGTAGGTGTCAATTTAGATGAACTTGCTTAACCCTTGGAAGTTTACATATTAATTTGCAATAATGCCAATAATTATGTAGAAATGGATTTATGCTTCTGTTGATAGATTCCAAGGGCTTGTATCTTGATCTGATTTTGCTACCAACTTCATTGTTTGTATATGCACCCGATAAAGTGTACGGAAACTTGCATTATAAACCATCTAGCTGCTTATGTATGTTAGCATTGCTTGATGTAGCTGATGCAATCCAAGAGCATAAAACACAAATCAATGCTCAAGCTAATGAGTGGAAGAAAGCCAAACAGGTAAATTAATATGCAAGCCTTGCAATGGGTTATGAGCAAATAATTATTCTTGGTCATATTTGTCACGACCCAAAACAGGGGCCATGACCGGCGCTAGGGAACGGGAATTCTTTCGAATCCGGAACCCGTAGCAAGCCTAAAAATAAAATAAAAATGCAATAATAACCATAAAAATATAGTATGCAGCGGAAAATAAAATCATAAATATTGCAATATCATCCATATCAACTGGATTTAATTCAAAACTCATCACATCGCATATATAATCTCATAAATGTATAATCTTTATACAAATCCAGTTTTACTATAATACATCTCTTTAAAACAAATACTTAAAATCCAATACTTTAATTTACAACTACTGAAAATCACAACTACTGAAAATCACAACTACTGCAGTGTCTAGATAAAATAAATAAGACTCAAGTATACAATTTACATAAAGAAGCCGGGGCGGAAGAAATCCGACGTATCGACCTGCTACTGAGGTCTGAGGAAGTTGACTCTCCTGAAAAATAGTCAACGGAGGGGAGTCAGACCTCACTGAGTGAATTACTATAGTATATATACATACACTCTAAGTGATAATGCATACAGTCAACAGTATATGAGTAATATGTATATATATACAGGCAAGTTCATACAGATGCAGAAAAATCATTTTATATATTTTGTCTGAAAATCAACTTTTATGAAGGATCACATAGAACCCTAGAATATCGCAACCTCAGAAAAATAGTGTTAAACAACACTCTAGCCATACAGGCTCACTAATTCCAAATATATCCACTTAATCCATATGGACAGTAGACTGGCCCCGAGACACTAAGTCAACCGAGCTCCAGCAGTCTGACTGCCAGTGTGATTGGCCCCGAGACACTTGGTCAACCGAGCTCCAGCAATCACACCCAAACCACATCTCACACATATCAATAATCATAATCAAATCGATATCCACAAATAGTCAGTAATAAAGCCTAAATACTATAGGCGTACCGGTACGTACTCGGTCCTAGTGCTGCCCACTAGGTAGCACGTTCTATTGATATCCTTCAGTAATAAATAATAAAACATTCATTCACAAATACATGATGCATGAATTTAAATAAATCAACAATATAAACCATATATATACCGAAAATATACCAAACATAAACCAGGTATATTTTGAGTATATATACGTCAAATAAATTCAATCAAATCATGAATTAAACTAAAAATATATTTAAAAACATTTTAAATATATTTTATTAACAAAACATGTATATAATTTATTATATACCAAAAATATACTTGAATATAAATCATATTATTTATGCATATTCAGTCAAAATAAAACATGCATTTTCTAAATCATGCATCCTAAGCATATATATATAATATAGTAACTCACCTAATGCGCTCCACGAGACAGGTCCGACGGGCCTGGTCCACTAACCCTCGGTCTCGGCGCAACTAAACAAGAAATAATTAATCGACATCAGAATAACCCTAACAGAAATCCTAGAATTCAATCTAGAGTATTAAACACAGAATCGAAAATTAGGGTTCGACTGGATATCACGTTTTACGAGAATTCTACCGAAAATCCGACAGAACCTCCCCTGTAAAACGGACATCTCTCTACTCAAAAGAGTAGAGCCGACCCTGCAAAGAAAATACACTTCAAAAATAAACACCACAATCAATCACAACCCCTCGGTCGGACTCCAGACTACAATCTGTCGACCGGGGTCCACAACACGGAATATATATTCAAATATACCAAAAATATCCTTAAATCATAAAAATACATTTCATACGTAGAAATTACATAATAAATCTTGAAACACTATAAAAACCGATTAAAACTCATTTTATTTGAAAAACCGTATATTATATATATAATTGAAAATAATTCCCGAAAAATAGTTTTAATTAGTTAAAAATACCAAATAATTTGTAGAAATCATTTTTATACCTTAAATAAATATTAAAACCAATTAAATTACATTTTTAGACAATTTAGGGTAAAATTACCAAAATACCCCTATATATATATATATACCTAAATTACTTCAAAAATTCACCAAAAATTATACAATTATCCAAAATTAATTTTCTCAACATATTTATCAATAATATCAATAATTAAACTCAATTAACCAATTAAATTCAATTTAAAACACAATTAACTTAATTTTACAAAATCACATAAACTTCAATAATTAAAAATAAATACTTAGAAATTCATAAAAATTCCAAATAAATTCCTATAATTCATTTCAACACCTAATTCAACCATAAACTCCAATTTCATAATTTAAATAATTAATTTCCGAAAATTCGAAAATAATATTAAAATATTCAAAAATACCCAAAAATCCAAACAACCTCCAAAAATTCCACAAAAATTCATACATGAAGATTAAGCTACCAGGAACAACATTTGTGAAGGAAGTTTCCATGAATCATCCAAATCAAAGCTCAAAAAAATCGAAAACCAAAAGTGGCCGAAATATTCAACTCAAAACCTAAGCAATTCTAGACCGTTTTAGCTCAAACCAAAGCTAGAATAACACTCACCGGAGCTCAAGGAGAAGATAGAGACCGGCGGTGTCGAAAACGGTGGCCGGAGGAGGGAGAAACGACGGTGAGAAGAAATGGTGGCGTCGGGCACCCACGGGAAGAAGAAGAAGAAGAAGAAGAAAAAGAAAAAGAAAGAAAAAGGAAAGAGAAAGGAAAAGAAAAAGAAAGAAAAAGGAAAAGAAAAAGAAAAAAAAAAGAAAAAAGAAAAAAATAATAAATTTTAATAATTTAATAATAAATAAAATAATCAAATAATAATAAATAAATAATAAAATATTAGGGTAATAATAAACCCTAATTAAATAAATATACACACACAAGCTTTATTTATTAATTTAAAAATATGTATGAGTTCATGCAAACCCGTAAATACATTTAACATAATTAATAATAAATTGTTTACGTGAAAATTTCCCCGAAAATGAAAGTCCCGGGAAAATTTTACGTAAAATACTGAAAATAATAGACAGTAATTAAAATAGGTTTAAAATACATATCAACTCATAAAAATATCGTATAAAATACAGAAATCATTAACTCTGCATATCCCGGTACAGTGTAAAAATATTTTAAAAAAACACGGGATATTACAGTCTTCCCCCCTTACAAGAATTCGTCCCCGAATTCTAAAAACAAGATTACAAAATCAGGAAGGAAAGAGATACGGGTAAGAAGCTCGTATCTCAGCTTCAGTCTCCCACGTATGCTCTTCAACTCTGTCGCTACGCCACAAAATCTTGACCATCGGAATCTGCTTCGATCGCAACTGTCGAACTTGAAAATCTACGATCGCCACAGGTTCTTCCACAAACGTCAAATCTTCACTCACTTCCACACTGTCAGGTTGCAACACGTGCGAAGGATCTGAGATATACTTCCTCAACATCGAGATATGAAATACTGGATGCACCTGTGACATACTCGGAGGCAAATCCAACCGATATGCAACAGTGCCAACTCTCTCCAGAATCTCAAACGGTCCAATGTATCTCGGTGCTAACTTACCCTTCTTGCCAAATCTCATCACACCCTTCATCGGAGATACTTTCAGAAAAATGAAATCTCCAACCTGAAACTCCACATCTCTGCGCCTAGGATCCGCATAACTCTTCTGTCTACTAACTGCGGTCTCTAATCTTCGCTTGATCACGGCGACTTTCTCTGCAGCATCTTGAATCATCTCTGGTCCAGTCAAAACTCTCTCACCGATCTCATCCCAACTCAACGGGGATCTACACTTCCTTCCATACAACGCCTCATATGGTGCCATGCCAATACTGCTATGGTAGCTATTATTATATGCAAACTCAACAAGCGACAAATGATCATCCCAGCTACCTCTCAAATCCAAGACACACATCCTCAACATATCTTCCAGTGTCTGGATCGTCCTCTCAGACTGACCATCTGTCTGAGGATGAAAAGCAGTACTGAAATCCAACCTAGTGCCCATCGCTTCCTGCAACTTCTGCCAAAAACGAGAAGTAAACACTGAACCTCTATCTGACACAATGGACACAGGTACTCCATGAAGGCATACAATATGCTTCACGTACAACTTCGCCAATCTAGCAACTGAATATGTGGCTTTCACAGGCAAGAAATGTGCAGACTTCGTCAATCTGTCTACAATCACCCAGATGGAATCGTATCCATCCTTCGAACGAGGTAAACCGACCACAAAATCCATAGCTATCCTTTCCCACTTCCACTCGGGAATAGGAAGAGGCTGAAGCTTCCCAGAAGGCTTCTGATGTTCGGCTTTCACTTGCTGACACGTCAAGCACTTAGCAACATAATCAGCAACATCCTTCTTCAATCCATCCCACCAGTATAAATCTCTGATACTGTGGTACATCTTAGTAACACCAGGATGAACGCTGTAGGCTGTAGAATGTGCTTCCTCTAGGATCTCTTCTCTCAAATCATCCACATCAGGAACACACAATCTACCACTGATCCACAACACACCATCATCATCGAGTGTGAAATCAGTGAACTTCCCTGCTCTGACATTCTCTGCAAGCTCTTCCAGAATAGGATCTCGGCTCTGAGCTGCTTTAATCCTATCCCTTAGCACAGATCGTACTTTAAATTGAGCTAACAGTCCACCTGATCTACTGATCTTCATCATCAGACCTTGATCCACCATCAGATGCAACTCCTGGATCAATGGTCTCCTTTCCACACCAATGTGAGCAAGACTACCTGAGGACTTCCTACTCAAGGCATCTGCTACCACATTAGCTTTACCCGGATGGTAAAGAATCTCGCAATCATAATCCTTCAACAGTTCCAACCATCTTCTCTGCCTCAAATTCAAATCTCGCTGCTGGAAAATGTACTTAAGGCTCTTGTGATCAGTAAATATCTCACAAGTCACCCCGTACAAATAATGTCTCCAAATCTTCAAAGCAAAGATCACTGCAGCCATCTCAAGATCATGTGTAGGATAGTTCTGCTCATGCTTCTTCAACTGCCTCGAAGCATAGGCTATCACCCTTCCATCCTGCATCAACACACAACCAAGACCAATTCTAGAGGCATCACAGTAAACTGTGAACTTATCCACACTATTAGGCAAAGCTAATACTGGCGCTGTGGTCAACTTCTCCTTCAACAACTGAAAACTATTCTCACAAGCTTCTGACCACTCGAATCTAACATTCTTCTGAGTCAAGCGAGTCATAGGGGCTGCTATCTTGGAAAAATCCTGCACAAACCGCCTATAATACCCGGCTAAACCCAGAAAACTCCGAATCTCAGTAACTGAAGTAGGTCTAGGCCACTCAGATACTGCTTCAATCTTCTGTGGATCAACCTGAATACCTTCTTTAGACACTACGTGTCCAAGAAAAGAAACACTCTCCATCCAGAAATCACACTTCGAGAATTTAGCATAAAGCTGATGATCTCTCAGTGTCTGTAGTACAATCCTCAAGTGATATACATGCTCTTCCATACTCCTCGAATATACTAGTATATCATCAATGAAGACTACCACAAACTGATCCACATACGGTCGGAATACTCTGTTCATCAGGTCCATAAAAGCTGCTGGTGCATTAGTCAAACCAAAAGACATCACCAGAAACTCATAATGGCCATATCGAGTGCGGAACGCTATCTTAGGAATATCAGATTCACTAATCCGCAGCTGATGATAACCCGACCTCAAGTCAACCTTAGAAAAGAATTGTGCACCCTGGAGCTGATCAAACAAATCATCTATCCTCGGGAGAGGATACTTGTTCTTCACTGTCACTTTGTTCAACTCTCTGTAGTCAATGCACAGTCTCAGGGTACCATCCTTCTTCTTCACAAACAAGACTGGTGCACCCCAAGGAGAAACACTAGGTCTGATAAAACCCTTATCCAACAACTCTTGCAATTGCTCCTTCAACTCTCTCAACTCTGCAGGAGCCATACGATAAGGTGGCATAGATATAGGAGTAATACCTGGAACCACATCTATACAGAACTCAATCTCTCTATGAGGTGGTAAACCTGGCAACTCCTCGGGAAAAATATCAGGAAACTCACAAGCAACAGGAACATCTGTGAGTGACAACTTCTCCACTGACGTATCCCTGACCAATGCCAAAAACCCCTGACAACCTTTCCTCAACAACTTCCTAGCTGCAATAGCCGAAATAAGATTCTGAGGTGCTGAACTCCTGTCACCAACAAACTTAAATTCTACTTCACCAGGAATTCTGAAAATCACCTCCTTATTCCTGCAATCAACCACGGCAAAGTGCTGAGACAACCAATCCATTCCCAAAATAACATCGAACTCCATCACATCCAACAAAATCAAATCGGCGGATAATTCTCTATCTCCCACGAGAACTGGACAACCAGAAAGAACAATATCGGTGTCCAAAGAATCACTCAGAGGAGTGGCAACAGACAAAGGAAAAGCCATCCTCGAAGCTTGCCAACAAGATTTAGAAGCAAAAATAGGAGAAACAAACGAATGCGTGGCACCCGGATCAAACAAAACCAAAGCATCCAGGTAACAAACAGAAAGAATACCTGCCACGACTGCATTAGATGCCTGAGCATCCTGCTGAGTCAGATGAAAAACTCTGGCCTGGCCTCGACCTCCCTGCTGACTGGTAGAAGCCTGGCCAACACCTCTAGCACCTCCTCTAGTACCTCTACCATGACTCTGCTGTGGAACAAACTGAGTAGAACTCTGATGCTGAGCTGGTGGTAACTGAAATGGCACGGGTGCTGCACTAGCAATCGACTGCTGTGGGAATCGCGGAATCTGCTGCTGCTGATATCCAGGGTAAGGACACGATCTGGCAAAATGTCCTGTCTGCCCGCATCTGAAACATGTCAACGGTGTCAGATAACACGGTCCTTGATGGACTCTACCACAAGTCTGACAAACACTGGCCGCTGATCCAGAACTATGACCACTGCTGCTGCTCGAAGCACCTGACCCAAATCTGAATGATCTACGCTGACCTCCACGACCATGTCTACTGCTCCGATGCACTCGCTGCTGCTGTCTCTGACTCTGCTGAGTCGAACCTCGCTGCTGACTACTCGAACCAATATGAAAACTCGAATATGGAGTAGCCTGCAATCCACTCGACTGAACTCCCAACTGGTAGTAATCAGGCATCGCTCCCTGCCTAACTAATCTCAGCTCAATCTCCTTAGCTAGCTCAATCACCGACTCCAGAGTAAGACCTGCTGTAGGCATACCAGCAAAAGCTGAACCCAAACCAGTAACATAGGTAGTAACCGCGAAATACTGATCTCGCATCAGATCCTCAGCATATCTACCCAGACGAAGAAACTCTCGGGTATACTCCTCTACTGATCGATCTCCACGAGAAATACTGGTCAGACGAAGACGATAGCTCAAACGAAGAGGCTCTGGACAAAATCTCCTCATGAATCGCTCTCGAAACTGAGCCCATGTCATCGTCATCATAAAGGGCTGGATCATCTGAATAAACCAATCCAAAGCTGGTCCTTCGACAGACAACTCAACGATCATGATCCTCTGGTACTCGGTATGAGCAGTCCGAGTCCTAGTCTCAATCGCATGCAGAAAATCTAAAGGATCAGAAGTACCATCAAAAGCAATCCTGCCAACTCGGGCATAGAACAAAGCTGCCTCAGGGTCAGACATACCCTGCTGATAGGCAGGCTGAACAACTGGAGGAACAGGAACATCAAACTCAGGCTCAACAGGCTCGTCGTCCTGTAACTCTCTCTGCCTACGGCGACCTGCCGCTCCTCGAGGTCTACCCCTGCCACGACCTCTACGTCTAACTGGCGGCTCAGGAGGTAAAACCTCGTCCTGAAAAGACTCATCATCCTCGGCCTCAACGACCGGTGGAGCGACACGCGCTCGCCTCCTCATTCTGAAAAGACAAACGGAAAGATTCAGACAAAACAGACAACGGAGGAATAACGCTGAAAACTACAGCAAGGAATACTTATCAAGACATACTCGAACCTAATACACTGCAGTAGTCCAACAGAAAACACAACTTTAAAACTAGGGCCACAACTCACATAACTAAGCCCTGACATAGAACTCCACTCAGAAACGAACTTCGCTCTGATACCAACTTTGTCACGACCCAAAACAGGGGCCATGACCGGCGCTAGGGAACGGGAATTCTTTCGAATCCGGAACCCGTAGCAAGCCTAAAAATAAAATAAAAATGCAATAATAACCATAAAAATATAGTATACAGCGGAAAATAAAATCATAAATATTGCAATATCATCCATATCAACTGGATTTAATTCAAAACTCATCACATCGCATATATAATCTCATAAATGTATAATCTTTATACAAATCCAGTTTTACTATAATACATCTCTTTAAAACAAATACTTAAAATCCAATACTTTAATTTACAACTACTGAAAATCACAACTACTGAAAATCACAACTACTGCAGTGTCTAGATAAAATAAATAAGACTCAAGTATACAATTTACATAAAGAAGCCGGGGCGGAAGAAATCCGACGTATCGACCTGCTACTGAGGTCTGAGGAAGTTGACTCTCCTGAAAAATAGTCAACGGAGGGGAGTCAGACCTCACTGAGTGAATTACTATAGTATATATACATACACTCTAAGTGATAATGCATACAGTCAACAGTATATGAGTAATATGTATATATATACAGGCAAGTTCATACAGATGCAGAAAAATCATTTTATATATTTTGTCTGAAAATCAACTTTTATGAAGGATCACATAGAACCCTAGAATATCGCAACCTCAGAAAAATAGTGTTAAACAACACTCTAGCCATACAGGCTCACTAATTCCAAATATATCCACTTAATCCATATGGACAGTAGACTGGCCCCGAGACACTAAGTCAACCGAGCTCCAGCAGTCTGACTGCCAGTGTGATTGGCCCCGAGACACTTGGTCAACCGAGCTCCAGCAATCACACCCAAACCACATCTCACACATATCAATAATCATAATCAAATCGATATCCACAAATAGTCAGTAATAAAGCCTAAATACTATAGGCGTACCGGTACGTACTCGGTCCTAGTGCTGCCCACTAGGTAGCACGTTCTATTGATATCCTTCAGTAATAAATAATAAAACATTCATTCACAAATACATGATGCATGAATTTAAATAAATCAACAATGTAAACCATATATATACCGAAAATATACCAAACATAAACCAGGTATATTTTGAGTATATATACGTCAAATAAATTCAATCAAATCATGAATTAAACTAAAAATATATTTAAAAACATTTTAAATATATTTTATTAACAAAACATGTATATAATTTATTATATACCAAAAATATACTTGAATATAAATCATATTATTTATGCATATTCAGTCAAAATAAAACATGCATTTTCTAAATCATGCATCCTAAGCATATATATATAATATAGTAACTCACCTAATGCGCTCCACGAGACAGGTCCGACGGGCCTGGTCCACTAACCCTCGGTCTCGGCGCAACTAAACAAGAAATAATTAATCGACATCAGAATAACCCTAACAGAAATCCTAGAATTCAATCGAGAGTATTAAACACAGAATCGAAAATTAGGGTTCGACTGGATATCACGTTTTACGAGAATTCTACCGAAAATCCGGCAGAACCTCCCCTGTAAAACGGACATCTCTCTACTCAAAAGAGTAGAGCCGACCCTGCAAAGAAAATACACTTCAAAAATAAACACCACAATCAATCACAACCCCTCGGTCGGACTCCAGACTACAATCTGTCGACCGGGGTCCACAACACGGAATATATATTCAAATATACCAAAAATATCCTTAAATCATAAAAATACATTTCATACGTAGAAATTACATAATAAATCTTGAAACACTATAAAAACCGATTAAAACTCATTTTATTTGAAAAACCGTATATTATATATATAATTGAAAATAATTCCCGAAAAATAGTTTTAATTAGTTAAAAATACCAAATAATTTGTAGAAATCATTTTTATACCTTAAATAAATATTAAAACCAATTAAATTACATTTTTAGACAATTTAGGGTAAAATTACCAAAATACCCCTCTATATATATATATACCTAAATTACTTCAAAAATTCATCAAAAATTATACAATTATCCAAAATTAATTTTCTCAACATATTTATCAATAATATCAATAATTAAACTCAATTAACCAATTAAATTCAATTTAAAACACAATTAACTTAATTTTACAAAATCACATAAACTTCAATAATTAAAAATAAATACTTAGAAATTCATAAAAATTCCAAATAAATTCCTATAATTCATTTCAACACCTAATTCAACCATAAACTCCAATTTCATAATTTAAATAATTAATTTCCGAAAATTCGAAAATAATATTAAAATATTCAAAAATACCCAAAAATCCAAACAACCTCCAAAAATTCCACAAAAATTCATACATGAAGATTAAGCTACCAGGAACAACATTTGTGAAGGAAGTTTCCATGAATCATCCAAATCAAAGCTCAAAAAAATCGAAAACCAAAAGTGGCCGAAATATTCAACTCAAAACCTAAGCAATTCTAGACCGTTTTAGCTCAAACCAAAGCTAGAATAACACTCACCGGAGCTCAAGGAGAAGATAGAGACCGGCGGTGTCGAAAACGGTGGCCGGAGGAGGGAGAAACGACGGTGAGAAGAAATGGTGGCGTCGGGCACCCACGGGAAGAAGAAGAAGAAGAAGAAGAAAAAGAAAAAGAAAGAAAAAGGAAAGAGAAAGGAAAAGAAAAAGAAAGAAAAAGGAAAAGAAAAAGAAAAAAAAAAAGAAAAAAGAAAAAAATAATAAATTTTAATAATTTAATAATAAATAAAATAATCAAATAATAATAAATAAATAATAAAATATTAGGGTAATAATAAACCCTAATTAAATAAATATACACACACAAGCTTTATTTATTAATTTAAAAATATGTATGAGTTCATGCAAACCCGTAAATACATTTAACATAATTAATAATAAATTGTTTACGTGAAAATTTTCCCGAAAATGAAAGTCCCGGGAAAATTTTACGTAAAATACTGAAAATAATAGACAGTAATTAAAATAGGTTTAAAATACATATCAACTCATAAAAATATCGTATAAAATACAGAAATCATTAACTCTGCATATCCCGGTACAGTGTAAAAATATTTTAAAAAAACACGGGATATTACAATATTTACCAATGTGCCTTGAAAAAGAAAGGCATGTCCTTTAATTTTTTAACATTGTTCTCTTTTAAATGAAGTCCAAGAACTTATGCAAAGAAATTTTGTTACTGTCTTATATATATCTATATATGTTGAGAGGAAATTAAATCAATAATGGACGTGTTATGTCTAACTAGGCCCCTTTGAGTGATTACTTTCATGTTCAATTCTATTCGCCTGAGCCAAAGGATACTTTTCTGAGAGCTTAGATCACCTTTGATAGACATTGACAGTTAGAGGCAGCAAAAGCTTTAAAACATATCCAAGAGTGAAGGTGATTGCTGGATTTTTGTCATGGCAGAAAACGTAGTGCCGGCAAGTGGTCCACAACTATGTGTCATGTCTTGCTTCAGAACACTTTGATTCTCTTATTTTTTTACAATCTGATGTTGAAAAATGAAATAGTTTGTTTTTTAGCAACCTTTATTTTGGGGTAAAATTAGATGGCCAATTTTTGGTTGATAAGTTTGAAGATGCTATAGGAGCAGTTCAGCAAGCAGCCCGTCTTGATCCAAGCAACAGAGAGATCAACACAGCGAATAAAACAGCTAGAGCAATAGCATCTGTAAGATTAAGTGGGAACATGCCATACAAGGCAGCAAAATTCTCTAAAGCCTGTATTGTGTACAAATGAAGGGACTTGAACATGATATTTTCAACTCAATTTTACCATGCAATCCTGCAGCCTGTCGATCCAAGCTTATCCTATTCGAAAAGCCTGTACAAGACTGCACCGAGGCTCTTAGGCTGCAGCCAAACTATAGCAAGGTCAGGCTAAGAAGGGCTCACTGCAATGCCAAGGTTATTATTTTTTGTTTTTTTCTTTGAAAGAGGGGGGACGAGGTGGTTAATTTTCACTATTTCTTTTTGTTTGGGTTATTTATTTATTTATTTATTTTAGCTGGGAAGCTCGGATTCAAGATTACAAGATGCTAAGAAGGTATTTTTGTGGTTTTGACAAGTGACACTTTCATCCTTTTTATTTTGAGAAGTGGCATCACAAAAATTAGCATTGGTATTCTTGTTTTTTAAAGAATTTTATTCATCTTGGGATAGAGAGTTTTTAACTTCTTCTATTTATAATTGTACACCACTTTTAACTTTATTTACAATATAAGTGGCTTAATTATTCCTACTTCAAAAGAATTATATTTATTTATTCATTTTTGTTGAAAGTTTGTGTTATTAATCGGAAATTGATAGATACCAAAATATTTTTTATAAAATATTTTTATTATATATATATATATATATATATTTTATATAACCTTGTATTGTGCGGGCATATGTCTAGTTTACCCATAATTCTTGCAAATTGTGATACTCTGGCATATCCCTAAAATGCTCAATAGGGTTTGCTTATAGACCGAGGACAAGCCGATGATCCGAGGCAGGACATTTTGCTAATATATCACCATCTAAAATGGTGGGCTTACATTAACAGATGAATTCAGGGATCTAAACCTGGTTGCTTGTGCCAATGTGAAAAGCTCAACTCAAAAATCCAAATGTGCATAAGGTGTCTCCTAGGTTAATATCTGGGTGCATAATATGTAATTGGGAACGTTTCCATGATCTTTCCTGTTTCACCATCAGCATCATTATCATATACATTCATCTGAGCAAGAATTTTCTAGCAGCAGCATGTCCTTACTAATCTATGACATATATCCCTAGTCAAAAGTTGCAAACCTCTTTAACAAAATTATAATTTCCTCCATTCTTTCAACATCTCTTTGTTCTTCCAAGTAGTGAACACAAGCAGTCAAAGTACTGGGACTTGGCGTCTAGCCTTTTCTAGAAACTGATACTGCTTGCTCTAGTCTTTTCGACATCCCAACTGCCTTGAATTAACCCCAAAAGCTTAAAAAAGGTGCTCTTCCCCCCACAGCTTTCTCAGAATTCCCCTTTCTGCAATAAGCAACGAGAATTCATATTCAAATAATTTGAAGTGGGTGCATCATTGAAATAGCAGCAAGGATTTTCATACCAGACAGCAAAATAGCATTTATATTCCCTTTACACGTTCACAAACTCAGTGCATCACAATGCAGTAGTACCTTGTAACGATAAAAGGATCAGTCAATATGCTAAATATATCACTACTACCGTCACCGGATAAAAAATCTGAGTGAATGGTTTTTCAGAAGCAGTATGCATCCTCATTAATCTAATATATATATACTCTAAGGTCCCAAGCTCCTTAGTGACTTCCTAATTTCCTCCACTCCTTCAACATCCCCCTGTTTTTCCAAGTAGTCCAAACAGGCAGTCAATGTGATTGGATCTGGCCTCCAGCCATTTCCTGAAACAGATATTGCTCTCTTCAGCATCTCAACTGCCTTCGACATTTGATTGTGTTCCATATAGCCCACAGCCAATGCATTCCAGGTGCTTGCGTAATCTGTTCTATCGTTCATAGCCCTCTCTACAGCTGCTTCAGCTTTCTTAAAAAGCCCCTTTCTGCAATAAGCAGAAAGAAGCTTGTTTAATACATCAAAGTCATACATTTTGCACTTGGACTCCCACTCTTTAAAGATCTTTTCAGCACCATCAATATCATCCAGCATCAAAAGAGAGTTGATCATGCACATATATGATGTCTCCTTCACCTCAATTAATGGCTTATATGTGTTCCATACCAGGTAAAGCTCATCCCTTTTACCAGTCTTTGCATATAAACTAAGAAGAAGATCAAAAGCAGATGTGTTTCTTTCAAGGGGCATGGCATCCTCCATTTTCCTTAACATTGTCACAGCTTTTTCAATCAGCTCGATTTTCAGATAGGCACTTGCAGCCACTGAATATATTCTCCAGTCATTACTAAGTTGGGGATCCTTTTCTATTTGATTCAATATCCTTTCCATCCCAGAGATGTTAGATGCTGCAACATAAGCAGCCATTACATTGCTCATTGTGCGAGTACCTCGAATGACACCATTTCTTTCCATTTCCTGTATCAATATATAGATTTTCTCAGAGTCCTCATTTTGACTGTAAAGATTTAGTAGTATGTTGTAAGGAAAAGCTGATCTTGCCATTCCCTTCTCTTTCATATCCTGCATAATTGCTTCTGCTTTCTGAACAGAATTCTCTTGCACATGGCCTCTGAGCATAGCACAATAGACAGGGTAACATTTTAGCTTATCTGACAGTTTCTTGAAGTAATTTTCTGCATGCTCTGATCCATGAACTGTATGGATCAATTCCAACCTCACAACAACATCACTGGGTGTTAATTTTATGTCTGGACGATCAGCCATCCAATGTGATATCTGAACAAGGAGGGAGACCAACAAATATAAGAAAAAAAAAATTAGAAATTGGGATTCGAATTCTATGAACACATGGAAGGAACAGCTTAATACATTTGTGGTTGAATGCTGGAGAAAACACATTCAGGTATACAAATTGCAATGCCATTTAATTGGAAACTGGAGGCTAAGGACATTTAAACAAAAAAAAAAATTATTCTCAGTAGTTATTACATCATGCACAAACACCTCATCTACATAACCAAAATGATATATGACTATGTTAAAGCCTGAAGAAACAGCACAACTTGAAGTCACAATGAATGGGTTAAAACCACACTAAATCATGCATTGCCACTAAAAGACTCTAAATGGACAACTTAATCAAGCTTAAGAAAAAGAAAGTAACAAGAAAAGAGTAAACCTACCTGTAAGGCATGGTTAAAGTGTTGCTTATCCTTCATGCGACAAACGAGATATCGAAGTAGATCTTTCCTAACAGTGTTTCCTTCATTGACCCATTGATCAAGAACTGGAACAACCGAGTCATTTGGGTCTCTTAAGGCTTCAATTCGATGGTACAATTGTGACTTTTTCAGAAAAGAAGGAGAGGAGCAAGATTGGATTTGAATTTGAGTATGGGTGGAGAATAAGAGTGAAGCTAAAAAGACCCTTGAAGAAAAGGAGAACTGGGGATTTGGGTTCGATCTAGACAGCAATTTGGTTGAGAAAAAACGAAGCTTTTTAATCAACATCTCCATTGTTCTTTCTGTAATAGATGATGGGCAGGAGGAGAATTCAAGTTTCACTCTTGGGTTTTAAGCATTTTACTAGTGGCTCCCCTTTACCTTTTAAACGACATGTCGTTGTCGGAAAACAATCCTTAAACCCTGGAATTGAACAGTCCTCTTGTCGCTAGAATCATTCACCGGACAAAAAGAAAATGGAAGTGTTGAAGAGAGAAATCAATAATAGGCTTCATTTCTCAACCAAGTTGATTTCCAGATTGAACCCAACTCCCCAATTTTACTTTCCTTCAAGGATTCTTTCAGGTTCACTCTTCTTCTCTACTCAAACCGAAAACCAATCCCACTCTTCCTCTGCAAAAATTTCAACATTGTAGAATCGTATTGAAAGTGTGAGAGACCCAAGAGACTCGGTTGTACCAATTCTTGAGCAATGGATCAGTGAAGGAAACGCTGTTAGCAAAGCGTCACTTCAATCTCTTGTTCGTCTCATTAAAGATTATAAGCGCTTCAATCATGCTTTAGAGGTCCCTTTCTCTTTATCTGTTCGATTTGGTCACTTAAAGCAATAAATTTTCAGTCTTTTTTATTGTTTGATGACTTCCTTTTCGTGGGTTTTTAAGATTTTATTGATATCTTTTACACTTTGTTTGGATGGGCTGAAGCCTTAAACTATATGATCTTTTTTGGATGGAATTCAAGAGTGCAACTTTTTTGGCCAAATCCATCGAAGTTTCACAAGTTTTCCCATTGAGATGTTTATATTAGTAATGTGCTGGTTCCTGTGGCATGATTCTGTGTGGCGGTTTAATTTGGTTCTTGGAGTATTAATTATTCCAGTTGCTTTACTTAGTGATGTTGTTAAACTATTAATGTTGATGATCGTTGTGTTAGGCATATTGAATTTGATTTTTGAAGCCATAAAGTTCCAGGCTTTGACAGAGTCATGGGCTAGATGGTGATGTAGATGCGGATTTGCCTATGTAACCATTAATACTTAACTCGTCTCAAATTGATTGGCAAGTGTTTACATGAATCATTTACCTTCAGCATTTGACTACAAATGAACCAAGTTGTTCCTCCATGTTTATAGAATCCTAGTCCCAATTCTAATATTTATTTCCTTTTATTGTATTCAGATATCCCACTGGATGACTGATTGTCGATACTTTGCATTATCACCCCTTGATGTTGCAATTAGGTTGCAGTTAATCCAGAGAGTTTATGGATCATCCCATGCAGAGAAGTGCTTTGGGGGACTTTCAGATAAGCTAAAAACTTACAGTGCATGGTGCTCTTCTCGGAGGCTATGTGCGAGAAAATTCTGCTCAGAAAGCAGAAGCGATTATGCAGGAAATGAAAGAGAAAGGAATGGCAACATCGAATTTTCCTTACAACATGTTGATCAACCGTTACACTCAAAATGGAGACTTTGAGAAAATTGACATATTAATACAGGAAATGGAAAGAAATGGAATCCCTCAAGATAAGTATGTGATGAATAACCTAATGACTGCTTATGTTGCCGCATCTGACATTTCTGGGATGGAAGGAATCTTGAATCAATTAGAAAAGGATCCCCAACTTGATCACAGCTGGAGTGTCTATTCACTGGCTGCAAGAGGCTATCTGAAAGCTGGGTTGATTGAGAAAGCTTTGACAATGTTGAGAAAGGTGGAGGAAATGATGCCTCCTAGAAGGAAATCATTGGCATTTAATTTTCTTCTTTCTATTTATGCAGAGGCAGGCGAAAAGGATGAGGTTTTCCGAGTTTGGAACAGATATAAGCCATTAGTTGACATGAAAGAGACGCAATTTTGTACCATGATCACCTCTCTCTCAAAGCTGGATGATATTGAGGGTGCCAAAAAGATCTTTGAAGAGTGGGAATCTCAATGCACAGTGTATGATTTCCGTGTAGTAAACAGGCTTCTTGTTGCTTATTGCAGAAAGGGCCTTCTTAAGAAGGCTGAAGCAGCTGTAGAGAAAGCTGTAGAGGGAAGGATGCCTTATGCAAGTACCTGGATGATATTGTCGACGGGGTATGTAGACCACAATCAAATGTCCAAGGCAGTAGAGATGTTGAAAAGAGTGTTATCAATTTCAAGAAAAGGATGGAAGCCAGTTACCGTTACTTTGAACGCCTGTTTAGACTACTTGGAAGAACAAGGAGATGTTGAAAGAATGGAGGAAATTATAAAGTCGTTGAAGAGCTTGGAACCTTTAACTAAGGATATATATCATAGATTAGTGAGAACAAATACTGCTGCTGGAAGATCAGTCAGTAAAATTCTTGATCAGATGAAGATGGATGATATTGATGCTGATAAAGAGAATAGATCATTGAAGTTGGCTAAAGTACATAGTAACCTAGTAAAACATTGAGAGAGAGAGAGACCTATAACGCCATCAATACTCTAGACAATCTCGAACAATATAATGCATTGGTTTATCGAGTCTTGATTTTCACATCTTAATTGATTTTAATACCCTTCTGTTTTCTATTTGCCTCCGGAATTTGATGGACATATATGTGTTGATAGAGACCTAATGCCAATTCTTAAACATGCCTGTGTCCCCTAAAAATAGATGTTGTAAATATTAGCTAGATATCAGAGCAAGATAGATTTCATGAGCTGTAAATCAATCGGTGAACAATGTATGCATGAAATGTTGCATGCAAAGAAACAGAAGTAATCAAATAGTTTTCAATCTATTATGTAATCAACCATAACTTCTATACATATACATTACAATCCTCCTAACAACAAAATTAAGAACAACTCTTACGACTTACATCTATATATAGCAAAGAAAGAGAACAAAAAAAAGGCTGTATATCAACTCGAGTCTAAAACAAAAAGAATAGAACAAATCGCACTTGTACTTCAATCTTGACAGGTGTATATGTATATGTGCGTGTGGGTTTAAAAGACCAGACCATTTGCAAGCAAATTAAGGAAAGCTTGACGAGTTGATATCAGGGCTAGGTCCAGATGGTGGCAATGGTCCCTTTGGTAGCATTGAGAATAAGGTCTTAAGTACTCTATCCGATTCGAATGATTTCTCAGTTCTGAGTCCTGAAACCTTCTCCTGGGGCAGCAGTCGAGCCTGAGAACCTCCAAGGAAAACAAAAGCAATAGCTATAGCAATAAGAAGGTGCATAAAAATCTTGCAATTGCTTGAATATGCCATCTGCTATAGCATTTACTGTATTATGGATGAATGGAGAGTAGAAGCAGGGTTATATGTTTGTGGATATATATAGAAAGGAATGCTGCTGCGAAATGCAGCATGCATGAAAGGTGGGCCGGCTTGTCAACTGGGATTTGGTACAGGTAATTGTTCGTTGGATAAAGTTGCCGGCAAGAATGATCCACCAGTTAACTTGCTTGCTCTGACAATAAGAGAAGACTTTTGTTCACTTAAATATAGCAAGTAAGAAGAATTCTGAAGAGCCGGCTGGCTATGTCTTCTGGGACTAGTAAAGCGCATATGGAGAAATTAATGTGCTGAAATCTTAGCTACAAACAATTAATTTAGAATTATTTTCATCTGCTAGGTAAAGGGTCACCATCCATGTAGACGTAAATGTATTGACTTCAGAATTATATATTATGAAATGTGATTAAAGTATGAGTTGACTTAGAACAGATAATTTTCTGTTAAATCTTTCTGATTCATGGTTCACTGAATTTTTCTAATTTAACAATAAGATATGGTTTGACACGTTAACACTGCTGCATGATGTTTTTTGATCCTGTAAGTAATGTCAAATGTTTAAATTAACAAAGTCACAAGTGAGAACCCTTCAGGCTTGTCACCTGAATTGGTCATCCCCAACCACAAAGCTCAATTTTAAAAGGCTCAATTAAACAATTTCGAATACTGCTAGGCAAATTTGAATTGGAGCTCCATATCAATGAACCGTACAAAATATTGGAAATTGCTTGCCCTAGACTGCATAACTAGCTGTAACAGCTAAAAGAAGTGAACAACAGTCAATTATGAATAAACCGAGAGCCAGTATCAGGCCAGGCGGAAGGTAATTTATCTATTAAAATGAATCTGATAACGTAATAATAATGAAAAATTATTCAATAAGCGATGGAATTTCTTTTACTATATGAAGAAAAGATGTACTAAAAATATAGTAGTATCCTGGTAGAAAAGTTCAACAGTTGAGAATCAATCGACAGTTGACAATGCATCCAATTCATTTACAGAGCAGACAAATGTCAGCAATGTACAACTTTTGCATTCGCCCACCCCAATTAGACAACAGGCCTATTCGCTGTTATACAAGACATCTCTATCCACAAAAGTATATGACTTGATAAACCTATTTCTAATACAATCTGAAAAAGGGTCATCATGATTATCTTCACAACTACTTACAAAAGTTTGCTAAGAGATGAAAATATATGCCCTACTGCCAAAGGTTCAGCAAACTCTTCTCATCACTCATCAACTCTATAGAAATGCAGTAATTTGAGTGGCAATACCTTTTCCTGCAGAGAGGGTATAAAGAATAAGGTTCAACAAAGTGACTTGAGTCTTTCAACAACCAAAACTCAAAGCAGAGATCCAAATACCTTAACTGTTTCTTCCGACTGAGAAGGAAAATGAAAACCAATTGAGCAATTCTCCAACACTTCAGGACTTTTCATCCATGCTCTGTGCCCATCACTCACTTTGATCTTATATTTGAACATCTGAAATAAGAAACAAAATCATGTGACACAGAATGAAAATTACTAAAAAGTTGACCTGCACATACAAGTTTAGCTCTGTTCACTTCAATTCTCCAATCTTTTAAGTATGATCAAAAACCTCTCTACGGACACATGCATACAACTGTAACATTTAATAAAGTTTATTTGAACCTACAGATCCCTTTGTCAATGTAGCAAATGTGTTAACCAGAAGTTGATTATTTAACTGAGGAGAGTATTTTCCTGAAATTATCACTGAATAACATGGCATGCCTAAGGCGAGGAAAGATTGCCAATATCAATAAGATATAGGAAGCAAACCTCTGAAAGAGGGATAGTTGGCCGCTCACGCTCATCTTGCTCAAGTATTGCACCGGTGCCTTGGCATTCTGGGCAGAACACAGAACAGATTTGGCTATTTAAAACTTTCACTTTTCCTGCTTCCCTAGATTTAGTTCCATTCTTCCTCCTAGATTTTCTTCTCCCCTTTAAACTGACTGATTGATTTCTAGCCATTTCATACTCAGAGAGAAGTATCCAGTGTATGAGGCAGGAAGTATGAAATACATGAAATTGCTACAAATGAAATTATTAGACAGTATTAAACAAGATTATGAAAGTATTGCTAGCAATCAAATTAGCATAAATTTCATGGCAAAGACAATAATAAGCAATACAATACACATATAGGATAGCATGGATACATAATCTTGGAGAACCTACAGGTAATCTAGAAATTATTACCCCATATGTATTTCTGCTACTGCAGGCAAGTTTTCCAGTCTTCAAGTTTAACAGTGTTGCCACATCTTTCACTGGAAGTATCTTCTGCTGACAAATGTCACACATTCTTTCTGCTGCAATGCGATGTTGGCGTCTCAACTCTCGTCTCATGGTCTTGCTAGATATACTCCTTGAATGAAGAAGATGATCATCATGTCGATCCAATAGCAATCTGGTCGAAGGACCACCAACTGAAGTCAAAGATTCTTCAACTGATGAATCATACTGATTACTGAAAGACTGACTAACATCCTCAGGATCAGAAAATGAATTTTTCCTCTTCCTATTAGCCCCCTCCCTGTTATCACATCCTTGTGCAGGACTAGACGAGAGCAACAACTTTATGTCATCAAGCAACCCCTTTCTTCCCAGATCATAATAATAAGAAAATGTGACTACAGCAAAATTATGATCCAAAACTATGGCCTTGTCCTCATCACTAGGAGGATTTTCTCCCAACCATTCACACCATATCCTACTAATCTCATTTGAATTTCCATCCTTCTCAAATAACCTCGCAGCAATTTTTCCAAAACCCATGAACCTGGCTTTCAAAACAGAAATGTCATCCTTCAGTAAAACACCTTGAATCAGTAAATCACAAGGTTCTCCATTGTTGTCCACATCCTCATCACATCCAAGGCTCCCAGCACATGTAGGCTTTGAATTTCCACCATATTTAACAATAGCAAGATTGCTACTATCATTGCTTTGAGACTTGTTATCATTCTTGATGAGTAATTGTTCCTCATTCTCACTAGAAGTGCCAAAGAAATGAATACCATCACTAAAAGGCCAAGGATTCGACTTCAAGAGGGTAAGCTTAGCAGTAGATAACCTCCCAATGTGAAGATTACCATTCAAATGATCAAACAACACAGGATAGCTGTAACAGGGCGCAAGACACAAGGTGCAAAAGAATATAAATCGCTTCCCATCCTCACGAAGCTCTACATAAGTGTGTCCTTTCGATCTCACATTATGAAGGGTAGTTTTAGCTAACTGCTCTTGTAAACTACTGGCACCACTAGTTTTTGGAAACCCTAATTCCCACCTTCCGGCCATTCAAGAATTTCCCGCCAAAAAGATTTGAAATTAAATCCCAACTCCTTCTCCTAATTCTAAACTTCCCGGTATTATTTTCTCTATTCTCAACAAACTGAAAGCGAGAAATTTGCTGATACGAACATGATGATAGCACCCCCAAATTCAAGAAAAACACAATACAAACCCTAATTTTCACAATTCGTCACTAAATTTCTCCAAACTTGAACAAGAAACAGAACTTAAGGCTTTAAGATAACAGAATTGAAGTAAAATCCCTAAAAAGAGTCTTGAATTCTCGAAAATTGAAAAACAATACAGACGAAATTAACAAGAAGAGACTGAGACTAGAAAGAAACGAGAGAGTTTCAGTTCAGTAAAATTGAAACAACATTACATATTCGTAACGTGGTCGGTATAGGAGAATTCGGTGGTTGTTGTTGTTGAGACCGTCGAGTCCGTACAGCAACAGAGAGTGAAACACGAGCCATTGACAGCATAAGATGATGATAACACAAATCGTCCATGAACAACATTTCCATTTTTTTTGATAGAATTAAAACAAAATTTCCTGTTTGGCAATCGAGAAACGATGAGAAAATGAAAGAAAATTTACAGGTTTGTGCAGCAGATGACGAGGACGAGGACAACGATGAAAAACGGACTCTTTAACTAACATACAGAAACGCGAGATATCCGTGTCTTGATATAATATGGATCAGATCAGATCAATAATTTCGTGAACACGTGTCGCAAGGTAGTGATTATTTTAAAGTGTAGCTGCTAATCTTAGCCGTTGGATGAAAGGGGATGGTTGATGATGGGATTTAGCTTAGTTAAAGAGAAGTAGAGGAGGAGAGAAGAAGATTCGAATTTTTAGATATGGATTCCTAGTAACGCGGCATTTTGTTTTTGTTTTTTTACATTATTTATTTAATAAAATGTTTTTCATAAAATTTTTTTGAAAAAATTATAAATTTGATATTTGATTTTTTGTGATTTTTTTATTTAAATATTTGAATTATTTTTTTCTACTTGAATATTTGAACTTTAAAAAAAAATATCAATCAAGTGTATCCGAACTATTTTAAAATAATTTTATGCTTAGTAAGTTCAAATAGAATTCACTTTCTTTCAACATATAATTTATTTTTTTCAACTCATTCTCTATTATTATCCACTTAAAAACAATCAAGATAGCTGAAAAAAAAGTAAATTTTATTTAAGCGGATTAAGCACATAATCAACTTAAAATAGATTGAATATATCTGATTGATATATTTTTTCAAATTTTAAACACTCAAATAAAAAAAATAGTTCAAACATTTAAATAAAAAAACTACAATAATTTATAATTTTTCCAAAATTTTTATATCAACTTTATTTATAATCATATAAGTGGAATTTCTTTGAGCTCCACAAATTGGTGATCACAACTATAGAATATAGTCATCACCATAATAATAATAATAATAATATAATCATTATTATTATTATATAGTAATGAACCTTCCAAGTTTTAATATGCTGATAGAATTTAAATTAAGGAGCTCCTAATTGTGAAAGTCTCCACCTCAATTATTTAATTTAAACTTATAATAGAGATAATTTTTTCCTTTTAAATCGATAATAGTAAAACCGAAACATATATTAAAGAAAAGCTATCATTTAAATAGTCTTTTATTCTAGCAATATAATTTCTATTTAGTTAGTTTAAATTTTACAAAAATTAAGTTGCGCCTGTGCTCCTTGTTATGGAAATGGTGATAATATATGCGACAAATTTGAAAAAAAGTTCTTGGATTTGGAACTAAACTCATTCTAATAGCATTACCACTTTTTTTTTTTTTTTTTTGAGAGGGCATTACCACTCTTTTTATAATATGTAGAATTACAAATAAATATCATCAAATAATAATGAATACTGTAGAATGTACTACCCTATTATTGTCTTTATATCTATTTTCTTTTTGTGAGTTAGCGTTGCGTGATTAACTTGCTCATAGGAGCTATTGTTATTTAATTTTAAATGTTAATAATTGTTTTTAAATATCACCTCAAGAAGATTATTATATTGTCGGTCCTCTTAATATAATGGTAGAAAACTTTTACACTCCTAGAAGTATGCCGTTGGAATCCCCACCCCATCTCTCCAATTATTGAAAAAAAAACTTGTACATTGATACACGATATCTAAAGAATTAAATCCATTTGACATCACACAATTGGAGAATCTTGCTTGAATGAGTTCAGATTACAAAATATCCACGAAACAATTTCACTACTAAGCCCTTCTGTTATAAGCTAATCCCATAAATTTCTAAAGCATTTTAAATTCGGATTTTAAAACTCACCTAAACCAATTTGTTATTGAAAATCAAACCATCCATTCACAATCATACTTAGCAGACAAGAATAGAATATGACTGGCTCAAAGTTCTGAAGACCAACCAAATCTTTATGCATGATTTTGTGCATAATTCAGCTTAAAAATAAAAAAGAAAACAAAGATGAAGCACTAAAAACACCCGTAAGGAATGAAACAAACTTCAATTAAAACAAAAAGAACCAAGAAAGCATTATAAATATAGAACAGAGCAGAACAGAAAAGGAAGCAGACCCAGAACTTTACATCAAAATCATACCTAAAAATACCCAACATAAATAAACAAATAAAAAAACAAAAACCGGGTTTGAAATCTCAACCTAAATTAAGCTCAAACATGGTGATCACTGATCATATAGCAAATATAAAGTAAAAAAAAATTTAAAAAAAAAACCATATCAACGTTTCATATGCTTGACTTTGTTCCAGCCTTTCTTGCAAGATTCACCAACAATCTTCACTCCTTTCTTGAAAATAACCTGGAGCTCCTTAGCTCTCTGCTTCACTTGCTGCTCAAAACCACCCATCTCCTCCTCCTTCTTCTTCTTCTTCTTGTTGATCTTTTCTTGATTATATTTTTACCGTTGAGCACAGAGAGAATCAACAAGAGAAACAGATGACGAAAATGATGTCTCTCTGTATATATATATATATAGAAAAGAAAAGGTTTTATAAGCTATGCTCTTAGCTTATGCTCCTCTGGAATTTAACTCTTTCAGTGGATGTTACCACGTGAGATCCAACTCAGAGGTTTTATACGTGGCAAACATCAAGTGGGTAACACGTCTTTGCTTTTTGATTTTTATGTCGTGATTATCCACCATTGATTGCGGCATCACTAAGCTAATATCACTCTACTTGTAGGCCCTCCTGCACCGCCTCCACTCGCTCTTTTCCTATTGGACCAACTTGTGGGCGCAAGATTGGATAAAATTAATACTTATGCAATTTTTCTTTAACTCTTTTTTAATTTTTTACTATTAACTGAAAAAATTATATTATTTAAATATCAATAAAGTTCTTCCGAGTAATTTAAATGGTAAAAAATATAGATTGAGAAAAATAAAGTAACTCTCTATTCTCTTTTATAGTGTTGTAAATTAATCATTTATACTGATTATTTAAAAAAAAAATTAATATACTGCACACAACCGCACTAACTAATTGAAACCAAAGCTCCAAAATGGTGCACATTTGTCAATAACATGGAACAATAGAACAAGGAACAATTCTATCTGGTTGCCACCTTTGTGCAGCTAAGTAGTGCAAGCTATAAAGAGAAACAATAATAATTATAATAATATCAGTTTGAATTTAAAATGCACACTTTTACAGCTAAACTTGCCTGCGAATTCCATCAATCTAACTATATTTTATATGTCACTGGGACAAGAATTTCCTTGGAATATTCATGACATGGGCCAATTGGACAATGATTATATAAGGACCAGGCTTTGTCTCTCAAACATCATGTTGTCTCCTTAAACTGGCCATAGATTCAAGTGGAAGCTTCATGGGTGCTATCAATGTCTAATGCATGAGAAACATTTACAGTAATGAGTAAAATTTTCACATGTTTAAATTATATATTTAAGATACAAAAGTTATGATCAGTGTCACAGCATTGTACAAGGAATGTACAGCAATAGAAGAACTCAGGTTCCCAGTCCAACAATAACAGCTTCCAAGAACACATCCAATTATAAACAATTGTAAGAAGTTCTCGCCAGAAAAGTGAGCTGCACTAAAAACAATTGAACTAAGAAACACTGCTCTCTTCCAGTTCATTGTGGAGGCTAGAGATATCAATAGAAATCCTCTGTAAACAATTTCTTCCATAACGGGAGTGATAAAGCAGTAAACCAGAACACAGGCAGTTTTTGATATGTTGCTGCTCAGAAGAATCTCCTTTAAAATTGGGTTGTTCACATCCTGAAAAGAATTAGGTAAGCAGAATTATTATATGTAGAGCTCCAGACTCAAGTTTGCTATAACCAACTTATCTCAACACAAAGACGCATGTATTAACAAACAAATGAGCAGTAAGATTTTTCAATGATGTACAATCGTGTTGTGTTGATGCCAAGCTAACAGGGTTTTCTATTGGCCAGCTATTATTTATTTAATGTCTAAGTTGCCAAGTTGGTGATGATTGTTAATCAATCATTGAAGTGAAAAAGACAAGATGATTTCCAAAATGCATTTATAAGTGGTAAAATGTTTTCTTTCCTGATTTAATAAATGTGTGAAGACTCGAACTGCCATAAATAAAATCCATGCCTTTTTATGAAAATGGTGCTTTTTGGCATCCTATGCATGCAAAACCATTAATACTACTTCCCCATATCAATTAAACATCCCATACTGTAGATTAAACCCAATCACAGACAAAAAGAGATTGTTTGAAATTAAAATGTTGCAGTCTTTCAAAGCATAACTAGAAATGAGTTATGCACTCAGCAACTATATGCATAGTGAAAGTGGAGTTATGGATGTAAAACATCATTAAACCACATGAATGATTTAGTCTTCTTGGATACTCCATACAACCTAAATCAATGCTTCATTTATTTAAAAGATGATTCATCTTTTTTCTTTATTCAGTACTCTTCCATTATGACAAACTGTTTTTTCTGCCGTAACTTTTACGAGAGCAAAAACAAATTAAATTGCTTTTACAACAAAAGAAATTCCTTGCATTCTTCCACGATATTTAACAAAAGGAGATTCTTAGCACAAAAATATTCAAATCCATCAAAGTGTAATTTAACTCAGCATAAGGAACTCTCAATCAACAAAGCCTCCCCCAGTTTTTCTCAAAACACACTGTTTAAGTATGCACGTAACCTTAAAAGATCAAAGGAAAGCAGAAAAATGAGATAAACCAACCTTGGTCTCAATTAATGCGTTTGCGAGGAATGATGTAAGAAACACCAATACAGTTAAAGACCCAAAACCTAGTACTGATGCTAACACCCAGTTTCTCTCCTTGGGTAACTCGTTAGATTTGAAGAAGCTCAGTAGATTATATTCTGGATTAGCAGCAGTTCTAAGTAGAACTAGTACTCCAGTGAGTTCTAAGATTTGGGTGACAAGCAGTGACAATACCTGCACTAAATAAACATCAAAAGACTCAAGGATTACTGCATAAAACAAGTACACCTGAACTGCTCCAGGGGATCAGAAACGAGTTGGATTAAGTTATGCTTCTTTAAGCAAGAGTTGCAATCATGAATCTTTGATGATGGACCATTAAAAAATACAGGTGTATGCTTGGTGCAGGCAAAAGTATAGACACAACTCATAAGCGCCATCAACTCATAATCAGAAGCTCAATATTGATTAGAAAATAACTTAATTTATTCATATCATGATGGAAACAATGCGATATCTATGATAGAGTGATAGCTACGCTAAAGTTAAGACCAATATGAACTATAATAAGCATAATTAAGGCCAAATTGCTGACTTACTTTAGTTTGTGGATCAAGAATAGACTGATGCAATAAATAGGCAATTATAGACAAGCCCCCAACACCCAAAGGGATGTGCAAATTGAACATATACATAACCATAATGCTCCATGTACTTCCACTTTCCCATGGAATATTTGATGAAAGCGCTGAAAATCCCTGCTCAATTTTTACCCAAAAATCAATAACAACAAAAGGGTAACAAAATAAAATGAAATTAAAGCTTCCCCATCAAAATAAGTCAGATTTAGATTACAAAGATTGCAGCTTTTTTGTTAAAAGAAGACAATTAGTTGAATTGAGAATGGAAGGTAACCAATTAAGTATATATGTATACCTCAGTAGGGTGGTTATCAGCAATCTTGTTCTTCATGCAATAACAAGATAGAGAACATTTGAAGCTAAGATTGGACTTGGGTATGGAGGAAAAATTGAGAAGATTTGGATATAGAACTTGCTGCTTCTTGAAGTCGACCCAGAATTTGGCGGGTAGAGCAACCCCCGTGGCTTGAAGCGCTTGTGCCATTTTCTTTTCAGTTAATATTATTAAAAAAAAAACATAATAATAAGAAATAAAAAAAAAAATCTAGCTCCTTCCTCATTCATTTTATATATATATATAGATTTTTCGTTGAATATATAGAAAATTAATATAAAATTCCCTCTATTCCTATCTTTTAGATTTTTCTTATACACAAAATTTATTTTTTATCAAACATATTAGATTAATATTTTTTTTTTATTTACAATACCTTTTGCAAATCAATTGTTAACGCTGAATACTCCGAGGATTTAAAAAAATTAAATTTAAAATTTTGAATACTCTGAAACCACTTGTTCATATGCCAAAAAATAATAAAAAAATCTAAAAACTTTTTATATAAAATGTAAATCTATGATGGTGGTTAGAGTTGTTGGTGATAGCAGCAGTCACACTTTGAATTGTGTACTAAAATTAAAACATGACTATCATGTTATACTCCTTTTAATTACCACAATAATGAATTATTCCAAAATAGTTATATCTAAAATCAAATTATATAGGTTGTTGTTAAAGAAAAATTATATAGATTGCCTCAAAAAAAAATTGTATATATTTATTAAGAAAATTGATATATATCAATCCATATTCATTAATTTAAAAGTATTTTAAATATTTGATAGTCATATATCAAAAGTATTTTCAAATTTTATTTTTAAAATTTTTTAATATAATATTATTATTGTTGCTGCTCCTACAACACTATCATAATTTATTATTATTATTATTATTATATAAAAAAATCAAAATTTATTACCCTATAAGAATTGATTTTTATTCATAACAAACCAATTTAGGATTAAAATTTTTCGTGATTACAAATTAAGTGGTTATTTTTATATAGAATATAATAACTATAGCCTAAGTGGTTTCATTCTATTAGAATTAATAATTTCATAAAATAGTATATATATATATAAATTAAACAAGACAAATATAGTAAAATTAATGAAAACTATGGACATAAAAATAATTGATTAATTCCAATAAAATAATAATCAATGCCACAACAATAAAACCAGTAAATATGTATGTAAACAAATGCTATTGTTTTTTTTTTTTTTTAATTTGTAAATGCATCTTATTATATTATAAAGCATTGAAAGATAATAAAAGCACCACTTCACAAATGGATAAAGATAAGTAGCAACACTTTTACCATTATACTTCTTTGTTTTATTTGTTTTTTTCATTTGATTATTAAATTTTTTTTTTACAAATTATGGATGTTTAAATTTTTATACGATGAATTTACCTATATACAACTCAGGTTTCAAATTTAAAAAAAAAATCATCAAAAATTGAAATTTTAAAAAAATTACTTTTTTTCCATTCGATTATTAAAAAAAATTACAAGTTACAAGTGTTTAAATCTTTACATGATGGGTTTAACCGTGTGCAATTTAGGCTTTAATTTTTTGAATTTCATTTGATTATCAAAAAAAAAATTACAGACTATCAGTATTTAAATTTTTACATGATAAGTTCACTCATGAGCAATTAGGTTTTAGATTCAATTAGAATTTTTTTTTACAAACTACGAGTATTTAAATCCTTATATGACAGGTTCATTTGTTTGCAATTCCAAAAAATAAATAAATAATTGAATTTTCAAAAAAAATATAAAATGTAAAAAATTTGAAAAGGGCAAAGTTGAAAACATCGCTATCTGCGAACATCGCAAGTAGCGACGACTATCATTGTCCTAAATGTCACCATACATGACATTTATTGTTATAATTCAAATTTTTATAAAGTATTAAATTAATTTATGGAATTTGCACTATTAATAATTATTTTATTAAATTGTTATATTATGGTTAATTTGTGAAATTAAATTGAATTCAAGTGTTATTGTTTATTATATTATATTATGGCATTATTACTAATCTAAAATTTAAAACTTAATTTTATTATTTATTATTATTATTATTATTATTATTATTATTATTATTATTATTATTTGTGAATTATGTAATGTAGTGTAATTTAATATATTTTAATATTACGTGGTGAGTTTAATTAGAAAAGAAAATATTTAAATTAAAAATATTATTTTTATTTTATTTTGTCTTTTTCTCATTTTATATATATGTGTGTGTGTGTGTATGTACAAAATTTCCCTCCCTCCTCTTTCTCTTTCCTTCCTCCCCTTTCCCTTCTTCTTCTTCTTCTTCTTCTTCTTCTTCTCTGTGCAAACACAGAACGCGGGCCAGCACCCCATGCCACCGCTTGGCCACCGCGCGCGCCACCATTAGCTGCAGCAGCAACGTCGACTCCTCATTTCCCCAGCTCTAATGAGCTCTTTTCTTCTTTCCTCCCTTCAGTTCCATTCTTGTCGGAATTCCTTCTCCTCACCAATGTTGATTCCAGTCGTTTTAGGTCGAGTTTCATAGCTCGATTTTCTCCTCTTATCTTGGGCATCATTTCCCCTAAGGTGATTTGCTTGAATAATACCCGATTTAGCTCAATTTTAGTGATTTGTCTCTAGGTTGCAAAATTTAAATTTGTCTAATTAAGTGTTAATTCAATTTTATTAGACATTGATGCTTTAAGATTAAGTATTGTATAGGTTGTGAGGTAGCTAAATATTATTTTTATTTATTTTTCTAAAAATTTTAAAATTTTGGGGCTCGAGGTTACTCTTCATTCGTACTGTTCCAAGCTCGGAAAAAATGTTTATTTTTTTTATTAATTTTATTAATTATTTTAGGCATATTTCATTAGAAAGTTTATTGAAATTATATTTCGAATTTTTATTATGAATTTTTGAATGTTTATGTAAAAATTGAATTTTTGGAAAAAATAGTATAAATTAGTAAATTTTATGTTTTAATTGAAATTATTGTTAATTAATATGTTTTGGATAATTTTTGAGTAATACATAGTATCAAAATAATTTTTATTAATTATTTACTATTTTTAGTTAATTAATAATAATTTCTAGAAATATAATCGAATAATAGTTTTATCTATTATTTTTATGATTAAATGAAATTTGAGCAATTTTTATTATATATTTGAGCAATTTAAATAATTATTTGTAAATTATGCTATTTGATTTCGAATATTTGAAAAATGGATTTTTATTAATATTATTTAATTGTATTTGGAATTTTATTATTTATTTTGGACAAAAATATATTTGATGTTTTTATTATTTAAATAAATTGAATTGTGGTATTTTATTGATTTTTATGAATTTTAGTGACTTATTAATATTTATTATTATTTTATTGATTTTGATTCTATTGGTTTTCGGTTGGGCAATAACTGTAGTTCGATAGCCCAACCCGAGAAGTTGAGTTTTGTGAATATTTAAAGTGTGTTCACATGTAGGATTGACTCTACTTTTAGTAGAGAGACATCTATTTTACAGAGGTGACTCTGCCGAATTTTGGGTAGAATTTTCGTAAAATGTGACATCGAGTCAATCCTAAGTTTTGAAATTTTTGTCTTGTCGAGTCGTGTCCTAAATTGAATCATTCTTTAGAAATTCTAGAAGTGTAAAATTAGGATTTTGATTCTAACATATTATTATTGTTATTATTTTCCTTAGTTGCTCCACGAACTAGGTCTATAGGACTGAGCCAGCTGAGTTAGGGTAGATGAGAACACTTGAATTGTGAGTTATTATTCTATGTATACATTGCATGTACATAATATATTGTGAGCATTCATATTTTGAATAAATATGAATTTCATTATGTTTTAATTCATTAATTATTATTGTTTTGATTATTTCAAATATATATATATTTTCATATATATATTTACATGCGATCGTTAAATTGTGAAAATGAATGCTATTCACGTTTATTATGATTTTCATTTTATTATTATGAAACAATGTTTTAGATGATAGTTGTAGAACATGCCACCTAGCGGGTCATGTTAGGACTATTTCGCAATAGTACTCTAAAATTAGGCTTTGAATATGGATAAGGAAAGTATGATTTTTGTGAATTGTGGATGATAAGGGGTGTGATTGTGAATCCTTTATTGACCTGTAGGGTACTCAAGGCCAGTTAGCACCAGTAGTGGAACTATGAATCCTCGATTAACCCTTTATGTACTGGGGCCAGTTCATTGCTAAAATGTTGGATAAAGAAATATTTGGAGTTATGGAAGACTATTGGCTAGTGAATTTCAATGATCGAGGTTGCAGAAAATTTAAGGATTCTGCTCCGATCCTCTACCCAAAATTCTTATGCATTTATTATTAAATAAAAGTGGATTTTAACATTTGTATGAAATGCATGTATATATATATATATATATATATATATATATATATATATATATATATTATTATTATTATTATTATTACACTGATGCTTGAGTGTCTAAATTTTTAGGTTGCATGTATATATATTATAATAATTCACTCAATAAGGTTTGACCCCCCTTAATATTTTTTCAGGATCTTCTACTTTAGACCTCCCTATTAGACCTATTTGTCGAACTCTTTCCTCCCCGACTGACTTATGTAAATATTGAACCGTTACTTTTCTTATATTTTAGTAAACGTTGCAGTAGTAGTGCTTCTTATTATAGTACCTATTATTGTATTAGTCAGTGTTTCTGTATTTAAAGAATTGTATGAAGATATTTTATTATGTTATATTATGAGGATTTCTTTTATATTAATTAAAGTTTTAATTTTAATGTATTTTTGTGTTATGTTTGCATATGTTTTTATTTTAAGGCTTGCTATGAGTTTCGGATTCGTGAGAATTCCTATTCCCTAGCACCAGCCATTACTCCCCAGTTTGGGTTGAGACAAAGTTAGTATCAGAGTCTAAGATTTAGTGTTTTCGACCTAGGTTAGTAGAGTTATGTTTTCTTTGAAACTACTGCAGTAAATTAGGTTCGACTATGTCTTTGATAAGCTTTTCTTGTTGTAGTTTTCTGTGTAATCTTTAGGGTATTTGTTTATCATTTTTTTGTTATTTTTTTTATCTGAATTTCATTGATTTTTATCTTTTCCTAATGAGGAGACGAGCGATGTCACTCAACCGATCATTGAGGCCGAAGATGATAAATCTTTTCAGGATGAGGTTTTACCCCTTCAGCCACTAGTTAGGCATAGAGGTAGAGGTAGAGGTAGACCTCGAGGAGTAGCAGGTTGTCCTAGGCAGAGAAAGCTACAGGATGAGGAACCTGTAGAGCAGGATTTTAAGGAAGCTATTATAACTTTGGCCATACCGCAAATGTAGCATGTGTATCATCAAGGTATGTTTGACCTAGAGGCAGCCTTGTTTTATGCCAGAGTCTATAGAATATCATTTGATGGGACTATAGATCCTCTGTATTTCTTACATGATATAGAGATGAGGACTCAGACTGTTGACACTGAGTACCAGAGGATTATGATTATTAAGTTATCTGTTGTGGGGCAAGCCTTGGATTGGTTTGTACAGGTCATCAAACCGCACATGGAGACATTCACTCAAGCTCAATTTCGAGAGAGATTCATGAGGTGTTTCTACCCAAAGCCTATGCAGATGAGTTTTAGACTCTGACTAACTACCATTATCGGAGGCGACAGGTTAATGAAGGACTACACTAGAGAGTTCCTCATATTAGGCCGATATGCAGAGAATTTATTAAAAGACCAGTATTTTAAGGTCACCATTTACATCACTGGATTGGTTTTTGTATTCACTGGGATGCCTACTACATGCCTTACTCTAGAGTTTGTGATAGAGTTGGCTAAAGAGATAGAGCTTAGACTGATCAGGCAATGAGTCATCCTTGACTATTGTCAGATGGGAGATGTTTAGATAGGAGGATCTCAAAGCACACCATTCTAGATATTTTAGATAGGATTTAGCAATCAGCAGAGAGGCTCTGTTCAGTAAGACCAAAGACAGCAACATAGATATCATAGGAGTAGGAGACATGGCTGTGGTGGAGTTCATAGGCCTATCAGATTAAGTTTTGGTGCTACTAATAGCAGCAGTGGATAGAATTTTGGATATAGTAGCACAAGATTTACAGCCAGTGCTTGCCAGACATGTAGGAGAGTCCATCAGGGACCTTGTTATATGGGTCCTTTGATTTGCTTCAGATACAGACAGACGGGGCACTTTGCTAGAGAGTGTCCTTATTATAGCTATTAGCAGCAATTTCTATAGCAGTCTATTTCTATTGCAGCTCCAGCTCCTTATCAGTTACCTCTATCTCAGTATCTAAGTACGTTTCAGTTTATAGCCCAATAGGGGCATCGTAGAGAAGGCAGAGGTAGTGCTAGAGGCTTTGGTTAGGCTTCCACTAGTTAGTAGGGAGGTCGAGGACAGGCCAGAGTCTTCACCCTTACCCAACAGGATGCTCAGACATCCAATGCCATTGCTACAGGTATACTCCTAGTTTGTTACTTGGATGTTAGAGTCTTGATTGATTCGGATGCCATACATTCTTTCGTGTCCCCTATTTTTACTTTGAAGTTGTGTTAGCAAGCTTCGAGGATGGCATTTCCTTTATCTATTGCCACATCTTTAAATGATTCGTTAGACATAGACGTTATTCTTTATGGGTGTCCGATGTTAATGGAAGGCACAGAATTGTTAGTAGAATTGGTGTTGTTGGATGTAATGGAGTTTAATGTGATTTTTGGTATGGATTGGTTATCTCAGTGCTATGTCATAGTTGATTATCAAAGTAAAAAGGTGATTTTTAAAATTTTGAATGATAAAGAGTTTAAGTTTATAGGTGACAAGAGTTTTTCACTTTAGAATCTTATCTCCGATATCACGGCTAAGAAGATGCGAAGGAAAGGTTGTTAGGGATACTTAGCACTAGTCAGAGATACCTCAGTGGAGAAGACATCTATCTCAGATGTTCCAGTAGCTTACGAGTTTCCTAATGTCTTTCTTAATGAGTTGCCAAGTTTATGAGAAATCGAATTCTATATATATGTGGTCCCAGACACAGCTCTTATCTCGATGCCGCCTTATAAAATGACTCCTACAAAGTTGAAGGAGTTAAAGGAGCAATTACAAGATTTACTGGACAAGGGTTTTATAAGACCTAGTGTTTCTCCTTAAGGTGCACTAGTCTTGTTTGTGAAGAAAAAGGATGGTACATTAAGACTGTGCATTGATTATAGAGAGCTGAATAAGGTGACAGTGAAGAACAAGTATCTTCTTTTGAGGATAGATAATTTATTTGATTAACTTCGGATGCACAGTTCTTTTCTAAAATTTACTTGAAGTCAAGCTATCATCAATTGTTGATCAGTGAAGTCGATGTTCTTAAAATGGTATTATGCACTAGATATGGTCACTATGAGTTTCTAATGATGTCCTTTAGGTTAACTAATACACTAACTGCTTTCATAGATCTGATGAATAGCGTGTTTAGACCATTTATGGATCAGTTTGTTGTAGTCTTCATTGATGATATACTAGTGTATTTAAAGAGTATGGAGGAGCACGTATATCACTTGAGGATAGTACTACACACACTAAGAGAACATCAGCTTTATGCTAAATTCTCAAAGTGTGATTTCTAGATGGAGAGTATTGCATTCCTTGAACATGTGGTGTCTAAAGATGGTATTCAGGTTGATCTACAGGAGATTAAAGCAATGTCTGAATGGCCCAGACTGACATTAGTCACTGAGATTTAAATTTTTTTGGATTTAGTTGGATACTATAGGAGATTTGTGTAGGATTTCTTGAGAATTATAGCACCTATGACTTGCCTAACTTAGAAGAATATGAAGTTCATGTGGTCAGATGCTTATGAGAATAGTTTTTAGTTACTGAAGAAGAAGTTGACCATAGTTCTAGTTCTGACTTTGCTTAATGGAGAAAACAAGTTCACTGTGTATTCCGATGCTTTCAGAGTTGGCCTAAGTTATGTGTTAATGCAGAATGGTAGGGTGATAGTTTATGCTTCTAGGTAGTTAAAAAAGCATGAACAAAATTATCTTACTCATGACTTAGAGATGGCTGCAGTGATCTTTGCTCTCAAGATTTAGAGACAATATTTGTATAGAGTGACTTATGAGATTTTCACATATCACAAGAGCTTGAAGTATATTTTCCAACAGAGAGATTTGAACTTGAGGCAAAGAAGATGGTTGGAATTGTTAAAGGATTATGATTGTGATATCTTATACCATCTAAGCAAGGCTAATATGGTAGTAGATGCTTTGAATAAAAAGTCCTTGGGCAGTCTTGCTCACATTAGTATGGAGAGGAGACCTTTAATCCCAGAGTTACATGAGTTAGTGGATTAAAGGTTAATGATGAAGATAAACAGATCAAGAGGATTTTTAGTTTAGTTTGGAGTTAGATCAGTATTGAGGGATAGGATTAAGGCAGCTCAGAGCTGAGATCTTATTTTGGTAAAGCTTAAGGAGAATGTTCGTTAAGGAAAGTTCACTGATTTTACACTTGATGATAAAGGTATTTTATGGATCAATGGAAGCTTATGCGTTTCTTATGTGTATAATTTAAGAGAAAAGATCCTAGAAGAAGTGCATTCTACAGCTTATAGTGTACATCCAGGTGTTACTAAGATGTACCATAACATTAAGGATTTGTATTAGTGAGATGGATTGAAGAAGGATGTAGCTGATTATGTCTCTAAGTGCTTGACTTGTCAGTAGGTGAAAGCTGAACATCAGAAGCCTTCTGGGAAGCTTCAACCTTTTTTAATTCCTAAGTGGAAATAGGAGAGAATTGCTATGGATTTTATGACAGGGTTACCTCATTCAAAGGATGGATACGATTCCATCTGGGTGATTATGGACAGGTTAACAAAGTCAGCTCACTTCTTACTAGTTAAAGCTACTTATTCTGTAGCTAAGTTGGCTAAGCTATATGTTAAGCATATTATGTGCCTTTATGGAGTGCCTGTTTCCATTGTATTTGATAAAGGTTCAGTGTTTACCTCTCAATTTTGGTAGAAGTTGCAAAAAGTAATGAGCACTAGGTTTGATTTTAATATTACTTTTCACCCTTAGACAGTTGGTCAATCTGAGAGAACGATCCAAACACTTGAGGATATATTGAGAATGTGTGTAATGGATCTTAGAGGTAGTTGGGATGATCATCTACCACTAGTAGAGTTTGCTTACAATAACAGTTACCATAGCAATTTTGAAATGGCACCGTATGAAGCTTTGTAAGGAAGGAAGTGTAGATCTCCTTTATGTTAGGATAAGATTGGAGAAAGAGAGTTAATTGGAGCTGAAATTATCCAGGACGCAGCTAAGAAGGTTTCTTTGATTAAAAGAAGATTAGAAACTACAACTAGCTGATAGAAGAGCTATGTGAATCTGAAGTATAAGGATGTGGAGTTTTAGGTTGGGGACTATATATTTTTGGAGGTGTCACCGATAAAGGGTGTAATGAGATTTGGCAAGAGGGGGAATTTAGCATTGAGTTACATTGGACCTTTCGAGATTTTGGAGAGAGTGGGCATGATTACATATCTGTTGGCTTTGCCTCCGAATTTGTCTCAAGTGCATCCAATATTCCACATCCCGATGCTGAGGAAATAAATTTCAAACCCTTCGCATGTGTTGTAGCCCCAGAGTGTGGAAGTGAATGAAGATTTAATGTACGAGGAAGAGCCAGTTGTGATTGTGGATTATCAAGTTTGTTAGTTGTGTTCGAAGCAAATCCCAATGGTTAAGGTGTTGTGCAGGAGCAATAACGTAGAGGAACACATGTAAGAGACCGAGGCTAAGATGCGGGTGGCTCACCCTTACCTGTTCCCTTGATGAATTCTTGTATTCAATTCTTTTTATTTGAAATTTGAAGATGAATTTTTTAAGGAGAGAAAATTGTTATAACCCAAATTTTTATAAATTATTAAATTAATTTCTGGGATTTATAGTTTTAATAAATATTTTATTAAATAGTTATATTATGGTTAATTTGTGAAATTAAATTGATTTCAAGTGTTATTATTTATTTTATTATATTATGTCATTATTACTAATCTAAAATTTAAAACTTAATTTTATTATTATATATTATTTATTATTATTATTATTATTTGTGAATCATGTAATTTAGTGTAATTTATTATATTTTAATATTACGTTGTGAGTTTAATTAGAAAAGAAAATATTTAAATTAAAAATATTATTTTTATTTTATTTTATCTTTTTCTCCTTTTTTGATATATATATATATATATATACACACAAAATTTCCCTCCCTCCTTTTTCTCTTTCCTTCCTCCCATTTTTTCTCTTCCCCTTCTTCTTCTTCTTCTCTACGTAAATGCAGAATGCTAACTAGCACCCCACGCCACTGCCTGACCACCTAGCCATCACGTGCGCCACCACCAGCTACAGCAGTGACGTTGACTCCTCCTTCCCCTAGCTCCAGTGAGCTCTTTTCTTCTTTCTTCCCTTCGGTTCCATTCTTGTTGGAATTCCTTCTCCTCACCGGCATAAATTCCTTCTCCTCTCGTCTTGGACATCATTTTCCCTAAGGTGATTTGCTTGAACAACACCCGATTTAGCTCAATTTTGGTGATTTGTCTTTAGGTTGTAGAATTTAAATTTTTTTAATTAAGTGTTTATTCGATTTTATTAGACATTGATGCTTTGAGATTAAGTGTTGTATAGGTTGTGAGGTAGCTTATATTATTTTTACTTATTTTTCTAAAGATTTTGAATTTTTGGGGCTCAGGGTTACTGTTCATTCGTACTGTTCTGAAATCAGAAAAATGTTTATTTTTAATAAATTTTACTAATTATTTTAAGCATATTTTGTTTAGAAAGTTTATTGAAATTATGTTCCAAATTTTTATTATGAATTTTCGAATGTTTATGTAAAAATTGGATTTTTGGAAAAAATAGTATAAATTAGTAAATTTTATATTTTAATTGAAATTATTGTTAATTAATATGTTTTGGATAATATTTGAGTAATAAATAGTATCAAAATAATTTTTATGAATTATTTACTATTTTTAGTTAATTAATAATAATTTCTGAAAATATAATCGAATAATAGTTTTATCTATTATTTTTATGATTAAATGAATTTTTAGCTATTTTTATTATATATTTGAGCAATTTAAATAATTATTTGTAAATTATGCTATTTGATTTTGAATATTTGAAAAATGGATTTTTATTAATATTATTTAATTGTATTTGGAATTTTATTATTTATTTTGGAAGAAAATATCTTTGATGTTTTTATTATTTAAATAAATTTAATTGCGGTATTTTATTGATTTTTATGAATTATCAATATTTTATTGATTTTTATTCTGTTGGTTCTCGGTTGGGTAATAATTCTAGTTTGAGGGCCCAACTCGAGAAGTTGAGTTTTGTGAATATTTAAAGGGTGTTTGCAAGGCGTCCGTTTTATAAAAAAGACTCTGCTGAATTTTTGATAGAATTCTCATAAAACGTAACATCAAGTCGATCTTGAATTTTAAAATTTTTGTCAAGTTGTGTCATGGATTGAGTCATTCTTTAGAAACTCTAAAAGTATAAAATTAGGATTTCAATTCTAATATATTATTATTGTTATTATTTCCTTAGTTGCTTTGCTAGCTAGGCCTATCGAATCAGGCCAGCTGAGTTAGGGTAATTCTGAATTATTATTCTATGTATATATTGCATGTAGATAATATATTGTGAGCATCTATATTTTGAATAAGTATGAATTTCATTATGCTTTAATTCATTAATTATTATTATTTTGATTATTTTAAATATATATTTTTTCATATATATTTATAGATGTGATTGTTAAATTGTGAAAATGAATGCTATTTCCGTTTACTATGATTTTCATTATATTATTATGAAACAACGTTTTAGAGGATAGTTATAGAATGTACCACCTAGCGGGTCACGCTAGGGCTGTTGCGCAACAATACGCTAGAATTAGGCTTTGAACGTGGATATGGAAATTATGATTTTTATGAATTGTAAATGATAAGGGGTGTGACAAGGAATCCTCGATTGACTTGTAGGGTACTCAGGGCCAATTAGCACTAGTAGTGAAACTGTAGATCCTCGATTGACCCTTTGTGTTCTTGTGTGACCTTTTGTATACTGGGGGCCAATTCATTGCCAAAAAGTTGGATAAAGAAATATTTGGGGTTATGGAAGCCTGTTGGCTAGTGAATTTTAGTGATTGAGGTTGCGGAAAATTTAGAAATTTTACTCCGATCTTCCACCCAAAATTCTTCTGCATTTATTATTAAGTAAAAGTGAATTTTTATCATCTGTATGAAATGCATATATATATATATATATATATATATATTATTTATTACACTAATGCTTGAGTGTCTACATTTTTAGGTTGTGTGTATATATATTATAATAATTCACTTAGTGAGGTTTAGCCCCTCTCAATATTTTTTTTTCAAGATCTGCTACTTCAGAGCTCCCTATAAACCTATTCGCTGGACTCTTTTCTCCTCGGCCAACTTATATAAATACTGAACCGTTATTTTTCTTATATTTTAGCAAATGTGGTAGTAGTAGTGCTTCTTGTTGTAGTACTTGTTATTGTATTAGTTAGTGTCTCTATATTTAAAGAATTGTATGAAGATATTTTATTATGTTATATTATGAGGATTTCTTTTATATTAATTAAAACTTTAATTCTAACATATTTTTATTTTATGTTTGCATTTGTTTTTATTTTAAGGCTTGCTATGGATTCCGGATTCGTGAGAATTCTCATTCCTTAGCATTGGTCATAACTCCTTAGTTTGTGTCGTAAGATTTATCATAAACACTTATGTGAAGACTCTACTCTATCATGACCCAAAACAAGGGCCATGACCGGCGCTAGGGAACGGGAATTCTTTCGAATCCGGAACCCGTAGCAAGCCTAAAAATAACATAAACAAGCAAAAATAATAACAACAACTTTTAATGCAGCGAAAATAAAATCATAAATATCAAAATAATAATCCATATCTCATATATAGATAAATTCTTTGATATAAGTTTCAGTTTAATTTCTCAAAATACATAACTCACATAAATATAATACATAAAACCCACAATTTATTTATAACTACTGCAGTGTCTAGATTATAAAAATAAAACTCAAGACTCAGATAAGCAGTTTACATAAAGAAGCCGGGGCGGAAGAAATCCGGCGTACAGGCCTGCTACTGAGGTCTGAAGACGATGACTCTCCTGAAAAATAGTCAATGGAGGGGAGTCAGACCTTACTGAGTGAATTACTATAATATATATACATGCATACTAAATGTCAATGCACACAATCAAAAGTATATTTATAATATGTATATATACAAGAAATTACATACAGATGCAATAAAATCATTTTATATATTTTATTGAAAATCATCGTTTATGAAGGATCAAATAGAACCCTAGAATATCGCAACCTCAAAACAGTGCTAGACAACACTCTAGCCATACAGGCTCACTTATTCTAATATATTCACTTGTTCCATTTGGATAGTAGACTGGCCCCGAGACACTAAGTCAACCGAGCTCCAACAGTCTGACTGTCAGTGTGATTGGCCCCGAGACACTTGGTCAACCGAGCTCCAGCAATCACACTCCCACATCATATCACACATCAAATAATCATAGCACACATGGTTAGTAATATAGCCTAAATGCTATAAGCGTATCGGTACGTACTCGGTCCTAGTGCTGCCCACTAGATAGCACGTTTTATTGATATCCTTCATTAAAATATAAAGCATACATTCGTAAAAGTAAATGATGCATGAATTGAATAAAATAGCAACATAAAGCATATATATACTAAAAATATACCAAAAGTAAACCAGGTATATTTCAGGTATATACACATCAAATAATTTCAATTTATTTACAAAATAAACTAGAAATAAACCATGAATATACCTAAAAACATTTTAAGAATAATTTATTAATTAACCATGCATATAGTTTAAAATATACAGAAAATAAACAAAAAATAAACTAAAAATAAACTTAAGTAATATTTAAACCATTTATGCATATTTATCAAAATAAAACATGTATTTCTAAAATCATGCACCCTAGAGCACATATATATAAAATAGTAACTTACACTTAGTGCGCTCCTCGATATAGGTCTGATGGGCCTGGTCCACTAGGCCTCAGTCTCGGCGCAACTAAATAAATAATAAATAATAGACATCAGAATAAACCTAACAGAAAATCCTAGAAACTCAATCTAGAATATTGGACACAGAATCATAATTAGGGTTTGACCGGACATCACGTTTTACGAGAATTCTACCAAAAATCTGGCAGAACATCCCCTGTAAAATGGACATCTCTCTACTTAAAGAGTAGAGTCAGCCCTGCAAAGAAACACACTTTGAAAAATAGACACAGAAACTGTCACGACCCAAAACAGGGGCCATGACCGGCGCTAGGGAACGGGAATTCTTTCGAATCCGGAACCCGTAGCAAGCCTAAAAATAAAATAAAGCATGCCACAATAACAATAAAAATATAATATGCAGCGGAAATAAAAATCATAATATCATAATATTATCCATATCAACTGGATATAAATAAAAATCTCATTCCATACATAAAATCTCTTTAATACAAATCCAGTTCAATATAATACATCTCCTTTAAAATAAAGTACATGAAATCCAATACTTTAATTCACAACTACTGCAGTGTCTAGATAAAATAAATGAGACTCAAGTAGACAATTTACATAAAGAAGCCGGAGCAGAAGAAATCCGGCGTATCGACCTGCTACTGAGGTCTGAGGAAGTTGACTCTCCTGAAAAATAGTCAACGGAGGGGAGTCAGACCTCACTGAGTGAATTACTATAATATATATACATACACACTAAGTGATAATGCATACAGTCAACAATATATATATATCTAATATATATACAGGCAAATACACACAAATGCAGAAAAATCATTTTTATATATTTTATCTGAAAATCATCTTTTATGAAGGATCACATAGAACCCTAGAATATCGCAACCTCAGAAAATAGTGTTAAACAACACTCTGGCCATACAGGCTCACTTATACCAAATATATCCACTTAATCCATATGGACAGTAGACTGGCCCCGAGACACTAAGTCAACCGAGCTCCAGCAGTCTGACTGCCAGTGTGATTGGCCCCGAGACACTTGGTCAACCGAGCTCCAACAATCACACCCCAAACCACATCTCACATATATCAATAATCATAATCAAATCAATATCCACAAATAGTTAGTAATATAGCCTAAAGCTATAGGCGTACCGGTACGTACTCGGTCCTAGTGCTGCCCACTAGGTAGCACGTTCTATTGATATCCTTCATTAATAAATAATAAAACATTCATTCACAAATACATGATGCATGAATTTAAATAAATCAACAATATAAACCATATATATACTGGAAATATACCAAACATAAACCAGGTATATTTTGAGTATATATATGTCAAATAAATCCAATCAAATCATGAATTAAACTAAAAATATATTTAAAAACATTTTAAATATATTTTATTAACAAAACATGTATATAATTTATTATATACCAAAAATATACTTGAATATAAATCACATTATTTATGCATATTCAGTCAAAATAAAACATGCATTTTTCTAAATCATGCATCCTAAGCATATATATATAATATAGTAACTCACCTAATGCGCTCCACGAGACAGGTCCGACGGGCCTAGTCCACTAGCCCTCGGTCTCGGCGCAACTAAACAAGCAATAAATAACCGACATTAGAATAAACCTAACAGAAATCCTAGAATTCAATCTAGAGTATTAAACACAGAATCGAAAATTAGGGTTCGACTGGATATCACGTTTTACGAGAATTCTACCGAAAATTCGACAGAACCTCCCCTGTAAAACGGACATCTCTCTACTCAAAAGAGTAGAGCCGACCCTGCAAAGAAAATACACTTCGAAAAACGAGCTCAACACAAACAAAATCCCACGGTCGGACTCCAAACTACAGTCCACCGACCGGGGTCCACAAACACAGAATAATTTCAGATATACCGAAAATATCCTTAAATCACAGAAATACATTTCATACGTAGAAATTACATAATTAACCTTGAAACACTGTAAAAATCGATTAAAACTCATTTTATTAGAAAAACCGTATATTATATATATAATTGAAAATAATTCCCGAAAAATAGTTTCAATTAGTTAAAAATACCAAATATTTTGTAGAAATCATTTTTATACCTTAAATAAATATTAAAACCAATTAAATTACATTTTTAGACAATTTAGGGTAAAATTACCAAAATACCCCTATATATATAAATATACTTAAATTACTTCAAAAATTCACTAAAAATCATACAATTATCCAAAATTAATTTTCTCAACATATTTATCAATAATATCAATATTTAAACTCAATTAACCAATTAATTTCCATTAAAAACACATTTAACCTAATTTTTCCAAAATTACATAAACTTCAATAATTAAAAATAAATACTTAGAAATTCATAAAAATTCCAAATAAATTCCTATAATTCATTTCAACACCCAATTCAACCATAAACTCCAATTTCATAATTTAAATAATTAATTTCCGAAAATTAGAAAATAATATTAAAATATTCAAAAATACCCAAAAATCCAAAAAACCTCCAAAAATTATACAAAAATTCATACATGTAGATTAAGCTACTAGGAACAACATTTGTGAAGGAAGTTTTCATGAATCAATCAAGAACAATTCGAAAAAAATCGAAAACCCTAATAGGCCGAATTTGACAAATCGAAAATTAAGCAATTCTAGACCATTTTAGCTCAAACCAAAGCTAGAATAACACTCACCGGAGCTCAAGGAGAAGAAAGAGACCGGCGGTGTCGAAAACGGTGGTCGGAATCGGCGTGATCGACGGTGAGTTGATTTTCGGCTTCTCCGGCCAAAATCACTCTCCCGACGCCGGAAACGGCCTCCACAGGCGGCGAAACTGGTCGGGGAAGATGGTGGCACACCGGACGGCACACCCACGATGAAGGAACGGCACGGCAGGCGCTCGGAACGGCGAGGAACGGTCGGAGAAGAAAGGAAGGAGTCGGGGGCAAAATGGTAATTTTGCAAATTCTTTTGATTTTTGATGTATATATGTATATATATATATATTATACTATATATTAAAATAATATTAAATTACACACATCAAATATACACCACACACATTAAAATATTAATATTTTAATAATTTATACCAAATAAAATTAATTAAATAACAATTAAAACAATTAAATACTTAATAAAATATTAGGGAATAATAAACCCTAATTAAATAAATATACACACACCGACTTTATTTAATAATTTAAAAATATGTATGAGTTCATGCAAGTCCGTAAATACATTTAAAATAATTAATAATACATTGTTTACGTGAAAATTTCCCCGAAAATGCAAGTCCTGGGAAAATTTTACGTAAAACACTGTAAATAATATACCGTAATTAAAATAGGTTTTAAATACATATTAACTCATAAAAATATCATATAAAATACAGAAATTATTGACACTGCATATCCCGGTACAGTGTAAAAATATTTTTAAAAACACGGGATATTACAGAAACACATCCACAACCCCTCGGTCGGACTCCAAACTACAGTTTACTGATCGGGGTCCACAATCACCGAACAATATAAAAATACCAAAAATACCCTTATATCATAGGAATACATTTTATAAGTATAAATTACATAATTAACCTTAAAACATAGTAAAAACCGATAAAAACTCATTTATTTAGAAAAATCGTATATTTTATATATAATTGAAAATAATTCACGAAAAATAGTTTTAATTAATTAAAAATACTAAATAATTTGTAGAAATCATTTTTATACCTTAAATAACTATTAAAACCAATTTAATTACATTTTTAGCGAATTTAGTGTAAAATTACCAAAATACCCCTATATATATATACTAAAATTACTCCAAAAATTCACCAAAAATAATACAATTATCCAAAAATTAATTTTCTCAACATTTTTATCAATAATATCAATAATTAAACTCAATTAACCAATTAAATTCAATTAAAAACATAATTGACCTAATTTTCCAAAATTACATAAACCTAAATAAATTCAAAATAAATACATAGAAATTCATAAAAATTCCAAATAAATTTCTATAATTCATTTTAACACCTATATTTATCATAAAACACAATTTTATAATTTATTTAATTAATTTCCCAAAATTAGAAAATAATAATAAAATATTCAAAAATACCCAAAAATCAAAATAATCTCCAAAAATTCTACAAAAATTCACACATGTAGATTAAGCTAAGGGGAACAACATTTATAAAGGAATTTTTCATAAATCAATCATTTTAAGCTCAAAAAAAAAATCAAAAACCCTAAGATAGCCGAAGTGAACAATTGACAAAAACCTTACCAAATCAAGTCTTAAGCTTAAACAAAGCTTGGAATTATCTTCTATGGCTTCAGGAGAGTCCAACGACACCAGAATGAAGGAATTTGGTGGCCGGAATAGTGAGGTGTGAAGAAAATGGGACTTTCGGCCAAAAATGGAAGAAGACAAGCTGACTGGCGCCGGGGAAGACGACTGGGACGGCAAGGCAGTGGAGGAGGACGATGACACGCAGGGGAGGCACTCTGAACGGCGGTGAACGAACGACGAGGTTGAGGGGATGGGTTGTCGGGGCAAGGAGAAGGAAATAGAAGAGAAAGGAAAAAAATAAAAAAATAATGATAAAACAATTATATATATATATTATAATATTAATATATATTATAGTATAGTACATTAATATAATACTTGGAAAAATTACCCACCACACACATAATTCAATATTTTAAAATTTAATACTAAATAAAAATAATTAAATAACAATAAAACTAATTGATAAATAATAAAATATTAGGGTAATTAATTAAATCCTAATTAAATAAACAAGTACACATATATACGTTATTTAGTATTTTAAAAATATATATGAGTTCATGTAAGTCTGTAAATCTAATTAAAATAATTAATAGTAAATTATTTACGTGAAAATTTCCCCGAAAATGCAAGTCCCGGAAAAATTTTACGTAAAATACTTAAAATAACGTAAAATAATAAAAATCAATTTTTATTAAATAACAACTCATGAAATATCATAAATATATACAAAAATTATTAACACTGCATATCCCAATGCAGTATAAAAATATTTAAAAACTCAAGATATTACATACTCCGACTTAATTGCATATGCAAATTTGCGGTTCAATTTCATCTCAACCACTATAACCTCCTTTTTGTCTTCCCCTCCGATGCCCCTACTATAATAATCTCAATCACTATAACCTCCTTTTTCTCTCCCTAATCTTTTTTTATGTCCTTGTTGTATTATGTTAAGGTAGACAATTGTATGGAGTTGGTCCTCTCCAACTGCTTTGGTTTAGTATGTTTTAGCATTGATATCCATGCTTATGAAGTCTTGCCATACTTGTCTAATTACATCACTTGCTGTTTCAATATAGTCTTATCAATTTATAATTATTAATTCCCTCCAATATTTAGAAAAAAAAGGATGGTGTTAAACCAAACATATAAGTATATTACAATCTCAAATATATGATTACTTAGACATTACTGGAATTTATTAAATTGTCATAGTTATTAATAATGATTTTGGAATTAATTCAATCAGATTATCATGTTTATAGTATGTCTATTTTCTCATTTCATTGTGATGATTTATAACCTTTAGTAATCAAAATTGGTATGTCACTAGTGTATAAACTAATAATTTTTTTTAAAAGTATTCAAATAATACTATTGTTTGAATATTTTTACTAAATGTTTTTACCATAAACAATACCTATGATATCTCCTCCCACACAAAACCTAAAGAGTTCATTAACAATACAATATTTTGATTGATTAAAATAATTTTTTAAAAATAATTGTTATAATTTAATTATAATATTATAAATATTGAATATAAATAAATAATAAATGCATATGTATCCAAAAATAAATCAAAATTTTATTTTTTAAAATTTCAAGAAATTTCATTATAATTATATTTATTAAATGAGAAAAAAAAATCCTTATTCTTCATCTTTAGGGCACTTCATTCACAAGAAGTTTTTGGCAGCAATCAATTACTAAGTGTTAATTTCAAATTGTATCTTTATTTGTGGAACCTGCATTGAAGAGAAAAACGGGTGAAAAGGTGGGGTGTTTTCTATAAACACTTTGAAGCTTAAATCAGCAATGGTATGAGAAAAAATATAATAAAGCAAATAAGCAGAATATAATAAAGAATAAAGGATGATTGCTTATATGATAAGATGATGGAATAATGTCTTGATGATAATGGGGAGATAAGTGAATATGAGAATGAATGACATAAGATGTAATGAGATATATTTATAGGAAAAAGTATTGCTTAAACCTCTTAGGAATATGATTCCTTAGTCTTATAGAATTACCTTGTTTAGGAGAGAAATAGACTTCCTTTGTAGAGTAATCTTCCTAATTGAAATAGACTTTCTTATTAAGCTTTCTTTTTATTCAAGTATTCTTCCTCTTTAGAGATTACAACCCTTATTAGGATAGGATATTGATATGGGGTACCAAGAGTCCCCCCCTAAAAGTCTATTAAGATATTTATGTCCGAGATTTTTGAATTTCCAAGAATCACATGAAGACGACTGATACGATGAGATAAGAACCTTTGCTTGAAATCTCATGTGTTGTTGAAAGATAACATGAGGTGGCTAGCCTCAATCATTGAACATTGAGATGCTTGGTATGCCAAGTCTTAGAATCACTGTATTAGGATATTGTCGAAGTGCAACTGAACTTAAGTGTGCAAAATCTGTAATAAAAAATGCTCGATGTTATAGAAACAACCCGAGGGATTAACCTGATAGTATATATACAATTTGAAGGAATGAACCATTGTTAGAGTTTTGATAATCGATGCATTAAAAGCGTGACTCGAGTGTCGTATAGTCTTGGTTTATTAAAAGCACAGCCCGAGTGCTGAACCTCAGTACTATCGAAGTGACCTGAGGGTGCCAGCTTTAGTTACTAAACTTGGATGTGCTGAACCTATAATAAAAGATGCTCGATGTTATAAAAATGACCAAAGGGATTAACTAGCCAATGTAGATACAATATGATGGAACTAGCCATCGTTGGAGCTTTGATGCTCAATGAGACTGTGTTATTTAGTTGTCTTAGTCGAATTCTTTTCAATATTGATGTCCCAGATTGCCTAATGTCTCTATCGAAAGCCACAATCCATGGATGTCGTAGCTTCAATTTAAGTAATGCTCTTCAAATGTGATCTTAAACTACAACTTTGAGGATCATCATTCAGAAAATTCTAGGAAAAGCTTCACTTGCCTTGTACTCAACCTATGCCAATGGTTGGGGGTAAGCTTCACTTGCCGATAAGTAACTTAAACTTTAATATTAAGGTAAGTGCATGTTTCATTCAAAGCTAGGATGAAATTTTAAGTAATAAAAACCAATGCTTGATTCTCTTATTCTCTTAATATCGACACTCAGTTCTCAATGTTCCATAGGTGCTCGATGCTTGGAGCTTGGTGATATATGGGTGCTCAATATTCAAAACTCGATGCTTGATGGGTATTATATGCTTGGTGCTTAAACTATAATGCTCGATGACCATATTTAACTCCTTTTAATGTTTGATGCTTAGACTTTAATTCTTTGACAATTTTGGTACTGGAAGCTCAACTCTTGATTCGAGAGCCTTTAGACTTTACTATTAATTACCAAGGTGCTTATGAAAGATTTGACCTTTTTAGAGAATGAACAGAACATTCACCTATGTTCGGAGCTTTACAAAGGTGGTTGTTGTTATCGGCAAGAAGCATAGCATGTTCAAAGTGTATCTTTAAGGTGTTTAGATTTCAATCTTTAATGTCGCTTGTACCGATAGCTTAATTTTTTTATTGTCAGAATTAAATATATTCTCACTGTTACTGCTCCTTTTTTATTTTTTGTTGTTGTTTATTTATCCTTTATTCTGATGAAGCTATTATAATGTGCATTATTTATTTGAATTTGATCATAGCCAAGACTTTCATTTTCTGATCTGTTCTTGATCGATAGACATGTTGTTGCTAATGGTTGTACTGGGATCTTCATGCTTGTCAATGTCATGATGGTAGATGGACAAATCTTTAGGCCTCTACTTTATTGATGACATACATGTTGTGAAGCTAACAAATTGAATAAAATACTTATAAAATAAGCAAGCTTGTCTTGTCCAGAACATTGGTTTAATGTAATAATGGAGTTTTAAAGCTAGGTTCCAGTAAGCAATAATAATCCATAATTGAATTCGGTTTTGCCTAACTCTTGAACAAGATAAGCTGGACTTTCCCACAACCATTGCACTTAATAACTCTGAATTGTATCTTTACTTATGGAACCTGCATTGATGAGAAGAACGGGTGAAGGGGAGGGTTTTTCTATAAACAATTCGAGGCTTAAGTCAGTAATGGTATAAAGAAAAATATAATAAAGTGAATAACTAGAATAGTATAGAGAATAAAGGATGATTGCTTATATGATGAGGTGATGGAATGGTGTCTTGATGATAATGGGGAGATGAGTGAATATGATAATGAATGACATCAAATGTCATGAGATGTATTTATAGTAGAAGGTATTACTCAAACCTCTTAGGAATATGATTCTTTAGTCTTGTAGGATTGCCATGTTTAAGAGAGAAATAGACTTCCTTTGTAGAGTAATCTTCCTAATTGAAATAGAATTCCTTATTAAGCTTTTTTCTTATTCAGGCATTCTTCCTCTTTAGGGATTACAACCCTTATTAGGATAGGATATTAATATGGGGTATCACTAAGTATCAGCACACTAGCTCCCACTTTATACATCACACACAACTTAATCAATATATATTTTTAAATATAGTTAGAGATTTTTTTATTGATAAAATAATTTTGAGTGTTTTGGAAAGTTGTCATTACCAACAAGATTGTTCATATTGTTAAATATTTCTTCTCTTTAAATTATATAAAATACATATTATTAGGAATAGAATAAATTTTTTCACAAAATCATAACAGATTATGATGACGAATGAACTCATACATAAACATGCCTACAGCTCTCAAAGATGAAGTGTGTTTATGAAAAAATGTATAGGATATATGAAAAAATGTGTTTCATATTCATCTCAATGTAAAGATTAAGAATTGAAGCTTAAAGAAAAGAAAAGGTGGAATAAAATAAATTAAAACACACTGAAAGTATAAACTATTAAAAGTAGAATAAGATACCTTATATGATTTCTTTCAGAAAATTTATGGCCTACATGAAAATTTATGGCCTACTCTTTTTAAAGATTTTGAGTGCAGGCAACTCCATGTCTGATGCCATTACTTATTATATATTTTTTCTTTTTTAAATTATAGTTTTACTTCTATTTGTTTGATGATATAGGCAGCAATTGAATTGAAAAGGGAGAATTTTGGTAAGTTGTTACTACTCGTGACATATTTTTCTTATTGATAAGCATTTTTTTACTAGTGAAAACACATGCATACGGGTCATAAACAAATACACTTTTTAATGAAAATATAACAGTTTATAATGACTAATGAACTCATATAATCCATATATAAGTATATGTCTATAGCTCTAAAAGATGAAGTGTGTGTATGAAAAAATGTATAGTATATAAATTTCTACCTTATGCTTTGGATTCATCTGGCTTTAAAGATTAAGAATTAAAACTCAAGGAAAAGAAAAGGTGGAATAAAGTAAATTAAACCGTATTGTAAGTATAAATTATTAAAGATAGAATAAGATACCGTATATAATTTCTTTCTATAAATTAGTGGCCTACCTGTTTATTGCGAAATAACACAGAAAATAATAAGAGTAAATAAAGAAAACAAAAATGAGAAAATGGACACAGAGATTTAACGAGGTTTGACAATGTGCCTACATCCTTGGGAGCGAGCGACTAGGATTTTCTTATTATTCATAACACATCCTAGGGTTACAAATACATGCTCTATATATAATAGAATAGGTACGGTGCATATTATAAAATCACCCTTGTACCATACCATGGGGAATTGTCCCCACACCTTCAACCCATCTAACTATAACCCTACAATTAAACAGTTGCTATATGAGCCATACACAACAATCTCCACCTTGGCGATTACCAAGCCCCTTAAGAGATAAAAATCCTATAGTTTCTCTCATACCAAATGGGTTGGGGGAACATGCTTCTTTAGCATATAGCAACATTCAATAAGTCCAAGTAATGCTTGAAATTGTCATTGGTAACTGGCTTTGTTAACATATCAACTACATTCTCAGAAGTGTGAATCTTCTATAGCAATATATGTTCAGATGTAATTAACTCCTTAATATTATGAAACACCATATCAATATGCTTTGTTCTAGCATGATACACTTGATTGTTTGGCAAATAAATGGCACTCTAACCATCATAATGCAATCGAACTCTACTGTACTTAATACCCAATACCTTCACTAGTCCTATAAGCCATAATGCTTCCTTAGTAGCTTCTGCTATTATCATATACTCTGCTTCAGTTATAGAGTGCTACTATAGACTAAATTATGGATGTTTAACAAATAGGTTCTCCTGCAAGAGTAAACACACACCCTGTTGTAGACCTCCTATCATCCATATCATTAGCATAATTTGAATCCATATATCCTACAATTGAAGGATCACCTTACTGACCACCAAATATAATGCCATAACCTGTTGTGCCCCTCAGATATCTAAATATCCATTCAACTGCTTCCCAATGTTGCCTGCCTAGTTTTGACATAAACTTACTAATTTGACTAACAGCATCAGCCAAATCAACTTTGGTAAAAACCATTGTATACATCAAGCAGCCAACTACACTGGCATGTGGTACTTTTGCCATGTCTTTAATTTCTCTATCTGACTTTGGGCACTTATCTAAGGAAAGCCTAAAGTGACTCGCCAATGGAGTACTCACTAGTTTAACATTGCTCATCCTAAATTTTTTTAACACCTTCTTTGTATAGTTTTACTGAGATAACCACAATTTTCTAGAGCCCCTATCCTTATGAATCTCCATTTCAAGGATTTTCTTTATAGCACCTAAATCCTTTATATTAAACTCTTTCCTTAATAATGCTTTAAACTCAATAACATCATGCCAACTCTTAGCAACAATAAGCATATCATCAATTTATAGTAACAAAAAAATTAAAAAACCATCATTAAGGCTCTTAACATAAACACAACAATCATACTCACAACACCTATAGTTAATCTGAATGATGTAGGAATCAAATCTCTTGTACCACTACTTTAAAGACTGCCTCAACCCATACAAAGACCTTTATAATTTGTACAATAAATGTTCTTGCCCAGGTTGGGTGAACTTTTTTGTCTGCTCCATATTGCTCCTCTAGGTCACCATGAAGAAATGTGTCTTCATATCCATATGCTCCAAGTGCATATCCCAACTAGCTACCAAAGATAACACTGCCATAATGGAAGTGTGTCTAATTATAAGAGAGAAGATCTCATCATAGTTAATATGTAGATAGCGGAGTTAAGCGTGCATCCAAGATTTTAGCAATCGCGACACTGTTTAGGCTCAGGGCTTTAGAGAACACACTAACCACTGTCACAAAGACATAGTGTGGAGATAAGGAGTCACCACCCAGGGTAATAACTGGGACAAATAAAAAAGGTGGTACTCAATTCCCTGAAAGAAAGCTAGTACCACAACCAAGAGATTCTGGATACGGAATACTAACTTCTCTTAGTCTCGTGTTCATTTAGAATAATTTTATAAATGATTATTTCATCCTCTAATTACATGCAATTTTATTTAAACCCTATTTGACATCCATCTAACCCTAGACATTTAGTCAATAAAATTACACATAAAAATGCACTCAAGATCGCGTTGTCCCTAAGTCTAAACTATGTTAATTTTATTAAAAAGTTAGCTAGATTTACATTTTATTTACAAGTGAGAGATGAACTAAAGGTGGGCCTACATTTTTTTTAATTAATGAGCCTATATCAATTTATTTTAGTCTGTTTAAAAAATGGGCTTAAGTCTATTCAATTTTAAAGGAAAATTAATTTAGTGGGCCTAAGTTTAACTTGGTTTTATTTTAAGTCAAATGTGGGCCTAGGTATATTTATTTTAAAAGAAATGAATTTAAGTGGGCTGAGCTAAGTCTAAACAAGTTTTAATTAATTAAGTTGGCCTAAAATCTAATTAACCTAATGGGCTTAAGTTGATTTTAATTATTTAAGGCCCTAAACCATTTTTAAACCTATTATTAAGTGGGTTAGACCTAAACATGGGTTTGGAGCCCAAAAACATAAAAAAACATAATAAAATAAAATCAAAATAAATTCACATATTATTTCTAAAAAACCTAATTTAATTACATACAAACCCTAATTAACTAAAGCCACCATTAATTTTAATTAATTTTACCCAGTGAACCTAGTTTTACTAATTAATTTTAAAGTGCAAAAAATTAAATTTTTTACTATTCCCACTACTGGGGCTATTACAAACTACGTACAAAATTAAAATTTAACAATTATACAACCATGAATTAAAAAAAAAAACTACACAGGATACCAAGATATAAAATAAATATAAGAAATCCTAAGTTCTACTAGAAAACAATACATGTTCTTTCATGACATTCCATGGACCTTTTGTTCATATAAACACAGGCAGCATCCTCCTCAATCCTCATGCGGACATAAAAAATAAAAAAACACAAAAGTAATTAGATTAGTAGTGAAATTAAATAATCACAATAATAAGAAAAATAAAAGGAACAAATCGCAAAAAGAAAATAATAAAAAAAGAAATGAAATAGAAAAAGAACACTGATGCTATGCAAATGCCCTTTTTTAGCCCCTCAGATTGGATTATCACCATTGAAATTAAATGGCTTTTGATTATGGACTGAAAAGGGAGTTTTCAATAGCGTTTTGGATTTTAGGGTTTTTTTTTAGCAGTCAGGTTTTAGTATCTGGGTGTGTGTGTGTTTCTCTCTATCTCTCTGTGAGTAAAAATCCTCTCTAAAAAAGGTCCCCCTTCGCACGCATGCAGACTCTGCTTTTAAATACATAGTCTATGCGTACTAGCTTCCTCAATTACAAGAACAGACTCATCTCTCCCAAAATAAACCTATAAGAATTTTGATTTTTGAAGGTCATTTACGTGTTTTGAACACGTTGAAATTTTCATCAAATAATAATAATCATAAAATTAAATTTTCAACCAAACAAAACATTAAAAAAATTGACAAAAAATAAGAAAAAATCAAAAAATGGGACTTTTAAGAGTCGACATTGTGCAATGCTGATCGACATTGTTTAATGTCGATCGGTATTGTGTAATGTCGATTGACATTTTAAATGCCGATCCTAATTTTGATTTTTTAATTATCAAAAGACCCATGAAAAATTGACTTATTTGCAATCAAATCCTAAAAAACATTGCAATTTAGTCCATAAAGTCCAGAAAATCAACAACTAAGTTCAATTTTTGAATGAATTTCATCATAGGGGCTTACATCGTAATTGTGCATAATTGCATCCCGAAATTGGGTGCTTACAAATCCCCTTCTGCTATGAGTACCCTTTTGCCACTAGCTGAGCCTTGAATTTTTCTCTATTTTTTCTGATACTGTGGCTTTTTTTTTGTACAACCATTTGCATACTATAGCTTTCTTTCCCTTAGGTAGATGAGCAAGCTCCCATATTTGATTTTTGCACAAAGAGTCCATCTCCTCCACTATATAATCCATCCATCTATCTTTTTCCTCACTAAGCATAGCTTTCTTAAAAGTTGATGAATCTCCACTGATAACAAGGAGAGCAAAATAAGCCAATTCTTTATGCCCAAATCTACTAGGAGACTTTATAGCGAGTCTCTCTCTATCTCTTACTAGATTGTAGTTCTGTTCTTTACCTGAATTGGAGCTTGAAGGTCTTGAACTAGAATTTTCAGCCCTTTTATTATCTAAGACTTGTGGTTCTAAGTTCACTTACACTACCTTTGAACTAGAACTGCTTCCATCACTTGTTGGCATATTACTTTGATTTTTCTGTTGTAACATGGATTGCTCATCAAATACTGCATCCCTACTAATCATCACCTTCTTTAAAACTGGATCTTAAAACTTATATCCTTTTACACCTTTCACTTACTGTAGGAAGATGCACTTCTTGGACTTTGGATCAAGTTTAGACCTCTTATCATTGGATATATGTATATAAGCAAGACAACTAAAAATCTTAAAATTACCAAGATTAATTGGTTTACCTGTCCATACCACTTTTGCAACCTTCCTACTTAATGATGCTCGTGGTGATATGTTTATAAGGTAGCATGCCATACTCACTGCTTCTACCCAAAAACTCTTAGGAAGCCCTACATTCAATCTCAAGCACCTTGCCCTTTTAGTAATGGATATGTTCACTATAAGAAAATGATGATTTTGAAATGGAAAATAGAAATGGAATTTTCCATTTCTAAATTTAGAAACAAAATTAAAATGGAAAATTCAAATTTTTATGAAATTTAAAATGGAATTAAAATCTGTCGTTAATTGATGGTGGGACTAATTGCCAGGATAATAAAAATGAAAATAGCAATAGATTTAAAGACGAAAATTAAAATGGATAAAATTTTATTGACCTTAGCAATAATCAATCTTAATTTTTATCTTAAAAAACTTAATTTTGAGTATTTAATTTGTTTATTTAAGTGTGTATAAGTTAGGACTCTATTGAAAGTTAAATAAAGTATAATTATCTTGGGTTGATTGGACCTTTGAGATTCAATAAGGCTTTTGACATCCTTAAAGCTTTATAAAAAGAAAGTTATCTTCTTCACATTTAAAGTATACATCTTGAGCTTTCTGAATTAGGCTTATTTGTTAAAATCTAAGTCCATTTGGTTATGTAAATTTTGAGTCAAAATCCACATATACATCTGTCATCTCAGACTGCACATCTCTTAGTATTTTGGATATATCTTGAGTTATAGAAGTCCAATTAAAGTGATTAAAAATGATATGGAAAGATAAGTCAAATATCTATAACTTTAATAAAGAGAGTATAGGCAAATTAAAATTCAAAAAGTATTATACACAAGTATATAATGGCTTCAACAAGTATGGCTTCAACTTGTGTATAATGGTCTGATAATATTTTACATTTCAGATTGCACAACTCTTAGTATTTGGACATATCTTGAGTTACAGAAGTCTAATTTAGGTGATTCAAAATGATATGAAATATAAGTCAAATATATACAACTTTTATGAAGAAAGTATGGGCTAATTCAAATTTATTCAGGAGCAAATCACGACTTCAACTTGGGTATACCTGTCTAATAGTATTCTGCATTTCAAATTGCACAACTCTTAGTATTTTGGACATATCCTGAGCTAAATAAGTCTAATTTATGTGATTCAAAATTATATAGAAAGCTAATTTAAATAGCTATAGCTTCAATGAAGAAAGTATGGGCAAATTCAAATGTCTTGAGCAGCCAATCATGGTTTCAATCCATGAATAGCTGTCTGACAACATCACTTTCAATGATTCAAAATATAGACATTAGAAACATCATTTGCACCTTTAAAAAATATATTTTTAAGTATAAATACCTCTAGATCTTAATAAAATTTAAGAAACTTGTTTATTATTTATTCTTTCTTAAGCATTCATTGAGCTCCCAAATTCTCTTAAACAATTCTTTGTTTGTATAACTCTTGTGAGAGTTAGGTATGTGTTAGAAATAGGATTTCTCTTCATCTTAAATCTTGGGTTAGATTAGAAGGGAAGTGAGATTTATTTCCAATGGAATTATTTTAAGCGTTGTCCATTGAAACACTTGGTTTTAGTTTTTTGAGTGAGCCTTGAAAACTCATATTGTAAGGTTATAAGAGTGAGCCATAAAAATCTTGTGTAATCTCAATCTTGTGAATAATATTATGGGTGATTGAAAATCCTAACTTAAGGATAAGTTAGGTAGAGATGTAGGATTGTTGTTGAATCCAAACTCCTTAAATCTTTGTATTCTTCATTCTTCCTTCTCAACTTCCATTCAATTCTTACAAAGAATTATTTTAATTTCTCATTTTTATTTGATAGTCCTATTTACCCCCCCTATAGGACTCTTTTCATTTAGTATCAAAGCTTGAATTATAGGTATTTTATTACTATAATACAAGATTATAGGGAGTGAATCATAAAATATCTCTTTTCTTAGACCATTCTTTGATGGTAATGACTATCCACATTGGAAATTCAAAATGGAATTATATCTTGATTGTGATTTGATCAAAATTTAGGACATTATCCTAAAAGGTTGGGACCACCTACAACTATCATTGATGGTGTGGAAACTACTCTTGCAAGAAGCCAATGGAGTATTGATCAAAAGGAAGAAAATCACAAAAATAAAAAAGCTATGATTACTCTAGTCTCTTCAATGACAAGAGAAGAAGGAGGCAAGTTCCAACATTTTATGTCGGTTAAAGAAATGTGGGAGACCTTAGAAAACCACTGCGAAGGCAACATTCAAGTAAGAAGCAAGAAGGTTTAACTTCATATGTATGAATATAAACTCTTCAAAATGAAGCCTTATGAATCAATCACGAAGATGACAAATCGTCTTAAAGCTCTCCTTACAACCCTTAAGAAACTTGAAAAACATTTCTCCAAGGAAGAAGTAAACAACAAGATTCTAAGAATCCTACCTAAGAAGGATTGGGAATCTCATGTTACTTCAATTGAGGAAGCTCAAGACCTCTCCACCTTATCAACCGATGTGCTCATTGGTAAGCTCTTAACACATTAGCTTACTATCAAGCAAAGAGGTGAAGAACAAAAAGAAAAAAAAGAAAAAAAAGAGCATTTCTCTAAAAGCTCTTCAAGAAGATAATGAAGAGGAAAGCATCTAAGATTCTAGTGATGAAGATGGTGACATTGCCCTGCTCATTAGGAACTTCAAGAAGTTTTTGAGAAAGAAAAACTTCTTAAGAACAAAGGACTTCAATAAGAAGTTCGAAGGAGATGGGAAGAAGAAAACTAAGGAGATTACTTGCTATGAATGTAAGAAATTGAGACATATTAGAAATGAATGTCCCAAACTCAAATTCAAGAACAAGGGAGCAAAAGATAAAAAAATAAAGGCATTCAAAGCTACTTTGGATGATTCCTCCTAATCCAAAGATGAAGAGGAATAACAAGAGGTGGCCAATCTTTGCTTCATGGCCCTTGAAAATTAAAATAAGGTACCATCTACTTCTTATTCTTCCTTTAATAATTATGATAATAATTATGATAATGATAATGATGATGATGATGAGAGCTCTATTATGAGCAAATTACTTATTAAATGCAAAAGTTTATTATCTAAGAAGAAATATTATAAGCATGAGTTAGGTAGCTTAAATAGAGAATTAGAAATTTTAAAAATTAATTTTGCTAAACTTGTTGAATCAAACGAAAAACTTGTTAGTGATGCAAATAATTCTTTAGAAGATCAACTTAAGAAAGCAAATGATGAAAATCATAAGCTTTCTAAGGAGGTCTTAGAATTAAAGAATTCTTTTGCTAAATTTAAGAGAGGAAAAGAAACTTTAGATAGTCTTATTGACTCTCAAAAATTTCATAGAGATACCTATAGAATTGGATATAAGAATGGAATGTCTTCATCATCTTCATCACATATTAATTTTGTAAAAGCTTCACATGACTCCACTCCTTCAACCTCCAAATCAAATGAGACTTAAGCTTTTAAAGCTAAAAGATCTTATGTGTTAAATAACAAAGGAAAGTCTCATAAGATTCATCCTTCATTAACACATGGAGGTAAGGCTCAAATTAGAGCACCTAAACCCAAGCATGCTTATATGTACATTAGACAAAATTATAATAGGCATGCTACACAATACAATGCACATAAACATGTTGCACAAAATTATCAAAACTCACATCACCATTGCCAATGCATGTCTCACTTAATGACACAAAATAATAGGAGATACACACAACACCAAAGGCATATTGCACACATTAGGAAAAAATTTTATTCTAAGAGGAATAAATTCAAAAATATTGTATGTTCTTATTGCATGATCAAAGGACATACTAACAATGTATGCTTCTATAAAAGACTGCATATGAATTTACTTCCTATGGATTATCTTGAAACTAACCAACTTAGACCAAGAAAGGTTTGAGTCCAAAAGAACACTTAAATTGTATTATGTAGATGTGCTTGAAATCCACAAGAACAAAAAGCAAGTGGTATCTCAATAGTGGATGTTCAAGGCATATGACAGGAGACAAGGAACAAGTCAACAAACTTGATGCTAAGGATGGAGGACACATTACTTTCGGAGATAATGCAAAAGGAAAAATTATTGATATTGGAGAAATAGGTAATCCTCAATCCTTATCTATACATCATGTGTTGTTTGTTGATGGTTTTAAACATAATATGCTTAGTATAAGTCAATTATGTGACATGGGAAATAAAGTAACTTTTTATCCTAAAAATTGTTTTGTTAGTAGTTTTGATGAAAATAAAATTATTTTTAGTGGTGAAAGAGTAAACAATGTTTACGTCATTGATTTAAATAAAATTGATAACAAAGACATAAAAATGTTTAGTGTCTATCTCCCATGACACATGGACATGGCATAGAAGATTAGGACATGCAAATTTTGAGCTTTTGAATGATCTTTGTAAACATGAACTTGTAATTGGTTTACCTAAGCTTGAATTCATTAAGGATATACCTTGTGATGCTTGTTAAAAGGGAAAACAATCCAGGTCCCCATCTAAGCTAAAAAATATAGTGTCCACCTCTAGGCCACTTGAACTTATACATATGGATTTATTTAGACCAACTAGAGTTGCTAATCTCAGTGGAATGCACTATGCATATATATTGGTTGATAATTACTCTAAATTTACATGGGTATGTTTCCTTGCTCATACGAATGATGCATTTAAAGATTTTAAAAAGTTTGTAAAAAGAGTTCAAAAAGAAAAAAAGTTTTTATATTTCTTCTATTAGAAGTGATCATGGAACCGAATTTGAAAATGAATTTTTTAAAAACTATTATAATGAAACTGGTATTTCTCATAAATTTTCATCTCCTAGAATTCTTTAACAAAATGGGGTAGTTAAAAGGAAAAATAGAACTCTTGTGGAAATGGCTAGAACAATGCTTCATGAGTATAATTTGCTTATATACTTTTGGGCAGAAACCATTAACACATTTTGTTATATTTCAAACCTAGTTTTCAAAAAGCTAATTTTAAATAAAACATCTTATGAGCTATGGAACAATAGAAAACCTAAAATCTCATATCTAAGAGTATTTGGATACAAGTGCTTTATATTGAACTCTAAGGACAATCTTGGGAAATTTGATTCTAAAGCCGATGAAGGAATTTTCCTAGGCTATTCTATTTCTAGTAAAGCATATAAGGTTTTTAATAAGAGAACTTTAGTAGTTAAAGAGTCAATGCATGTGGTATTTGATGAATTAAACTCACTTGATCCTAAAAAGGATGTTTGTAGTGTTAATGATCTTGTAGGTGACAATGAGATTGTGGAAACACAAGATGAAAATGCTAGTAAGCCTTTGGAACTTGAAGATCCAAGCAAGAAGAAAAATAAGGAGACATCTCAACCTGCCTTGAAGGATGAACTTCAAAAGGATTAGCAATTCAAGAAAGATCACCCTCAAGACCTCATTATAGGTGACATTATAAAATGGGTAACTACTATATCTCAATTAAAGTCTATTGTTAATTTAGCCTTCATTTTTGAAATTGAACCTAAAAACATTGATGATGCTTTGTGTGATGAATTTTGGGTCCTTGCTATGCAAGAAGAGTTAAATTAATTTGAGAGAAACAAGGTTTGGACCTTGATTCTTTGACCTAAACATCATCCTATTATAAGCATCAAATGGGTGTTTAGAAATAAGATGAATGAACAAGGTGTCATAACTAGGAATAAAACTAGACTAGTAGCTAAAGGTTATAATCAAAAGGAAGGCATTAATTATGATGAAACCTTTGCCCCCGTTGCAAGGTTAAAAGCTATTAGGATACTACTTGCATTTGCATTATACACGATTTTTAAACTTTATCAAATGGATGTTAAAAGTGAATTTTTAAATGGTTTTATTGAAGAGGATGTATATATTGAACAACCTCCAGGTTTTGAAAATTTTGACTCTCCAAATCATGTGTTTAAACTTTTAAAAGCATTATATGGATTAAAACAAGCTCCAAGAGCTTAGTATGAAAGATTCAGTAACTTTTTACTAGAGAAAGGTTTCTCTAAAGGAAAGGTTGACACAACTCTTTTTATAAAGAAATTCAAACATGATTTATTAATTGTTCAAATATATGTTGATGACATTATATTCGATATTGATAACCATTGCTTGTGTGGGGAGTTCTCTAATTTAATGCAAGGAGAATTTGAGATGAGTATGATGGGTGAACTCAAATTCTTTTTTGGACTACAAATCAAGCAATGCAAAAATGGGATTTTTATCAATCAAACTAAGTATGCAAGAGATTTGAACTTGGCATGATCGATGGTTTTAGTTTATCTTGATTTTATGTTTAGTTGATGGTTGAACTATTTTCATGTGAAATCATGTTGTGCTTATTGATTACTTTGATTGATAAATATTTTGATTTTGATCTTAAAATTTTTTTTGTCATAAACTTATATTTGGTTTATCTTTTTAAATTTCCTTTTGCATTTTGTCAAAGGAGGAGAAATAATTTGAGTTTGCATGTGTACCTAGTTAATTTTCTTTTTAACATGTGTACTTATTTTGTTTTTAATTTTAAAACTCCTTCAAAAATTGTGTTTATATTAATGACATATTATATTTTTATTTGATATAGGGGGAGAAATTTTGTTTAAATTTTTGCATGCATATTAACATTATGATTAATTTTGTGTTACATCATATGTTACAAAAGATCTTATTTTGCTTACTTTATGTATGACATTGATTTTATAAAGATTTTGAGTATCTTTGTTTTTCATTTTCCCTTTATATCTCTCTCTTTTCTTTTTGCTTTTGACAAAGGGGAAGAAATATATTTGAGTTTGTTATTCATTACTATGCATATGTATAATATTTTATTATTGTGTTTATACATACATAATTCATGTATAATTTCTTCATAGGAATGGTTTTTATCTTTGATAAAGCATAAATATCTTCTTAGGAATGATTTTTTATCTTTGATAAGGCATCAATATCTTTTTATGAATGGTTTTTATCTTTGATAAGGCATGAATATCTTCTTAGGAATTGTTTTGATCTTTAATAAGGCATGAATATTTTTACAAAAATTTAGTGTATCTTTGCTTTGTTCCTATAGGAAGTGATGCATTTTAGTAGAACTATATGCATATATTTTTGAAATTATTTTCTCACATTGCCTAACATTTATTTAAATGATCATGATATCATATTTTATGTTTTTAATACATTTGTCATAAGAATACCATGTTTTTATCCCTCTTGCTATATTTTATATTGTTTATATTTTTTTGTCAAGGGGAATAATCTATAAATTTATATTTCTTATCATGTCCATATTTTTAGGGAGAGAAATAAAAAATATATGTTATTACATTTGGTATCGTTTCTATCACAAATATTATCACACACCTTATTTTGTATTATTTTTTAATCAAACTTAAAATAAGTTTGTCAAAATCAAAAAGGGGGAGATTGTTGACCTTAGCAATAATCAATCTTAATTTTTATCTTAAAAAACTTAATTTTGAGCGTTTAATTTGTTTATTTAAGTGTGTATAAGTTAGGATTCTATTGGAAGTTAAAATGAAGTATAATTATCTTGGGCTGATTGGACTAAGATTCAAGGAGGCTTTTGACATCCTTAGAGCTTTATAATGAGAAAGGTATCTTCTTTAGATTTAAAGTATACATCTTGAGCTTTATAAATTGGGCATATTTGTCAAAATCCAAGTTCATTTGGTTATGCAAATTTTGAGTCAAAATCCACATATACGTCTGCCATCTCAAACTGTACATCTCTTAGTATTTTGGATATATCTTGAGTTATAGAAGTCCAATTAAAGTGGTTAAAAATGATATGAAAAGATAAGTCAAATATCTACAAGAAAGTATGGGCAAATTAAAGTTTATTCAGGATCAAATCACTGCTTCAACTTGTGTATAACTGTCTGACAGTATTCCATATTTCAGATTGCATAACTCTTAGTATTTTAGACATATCTTGAGTTACAGAAGTCAAATTTAGGTGATTAAAAATGATATGGAAAGATAAGTCAAATATATACAACTTTTATAAAGAAAGTATGGGCTAATTCAAATTTATTCAAGTGCAAATCACGACTTCAACTTGGGTATAACTATCCGATAGTATTCTGCATTTCAAATTGCATAGCTCTTAGTATTTTGGACATATCCTTAACTACAGAATTCTAATTTAGGTGATTCAAAATTATATGAAAATTTAATTCAAATATATACATCTTCTATGAAGAAAGTATGGGCAAATTCAAACGTCTTAAGCAACCAATCATGGTTTCAATCCATGAATAGCTGTCTGACAGCATCACTTTCAATGATTCAAAATATAGACATTGGACACATCATTTGCACCTCCAAAACTATATTTTTAAGTATAAATGCCTTTAGAGCTGAATGGAAGTGAAGAAACTTATTTATTATTCATTCTTTCTTAAACATTCATTAAGCTCTCAAATTCTCCTAAACAATTTTTTGTTTGTATAACTCTTGTGAGAGTTGGATGTGTGTTAAAAATAGAATTTCTCTTCATTTTAAATCTTGGGTTAGATTAGAAGGGAAGTGAAATTTATTTCCAAAGGAATTGGTTTAAGTGTTTTCCATTGAAACACTTGGATTTTAGTTTTTTGAGTGAGCCTTGAAAACTCATGTTATAAGGTTATAAGAGTGAGCCATAAAACTCTTGTATAATCTTAATCTTATGAATAAGATTGTGGGTGATTAAAAATCCTAACTTGGGGATAAGTTAGGTGGAGACATAGAATTGTTGTTGAATTTGAACTTCTTAAATCTTTGTGTTCTTTATTCTTCTTTCTCAACTTTCATTCAATTCTTGTAAAGAATTATTTTAATTTCTCATTTTTATTTGATAGTCTTATTCACCCCTCTTTTAGGACTCTTTTCAATTTTCCATCGCAAATATAAGGCAAGAACATTGGTGCATAAAAATAGAGTGGGATTTAGCTATGGAAATTTTTGTTACTAAATAGAAACAAAATTAGAAACGGAATCGAAGTCCATTTCTAAATTTAGAAACGAACTCCCATTCCGTTTCTAATTGTTGGAAACGAACTTCAATTTCGTTTCTATTTTTAGTAACGAATAATGATTCCGTTTCTATTTTTAGAAACATACAACAATTCCATTTCTAAAATTAGAAACAAATTAGGAGTCCGTTTCTAAATTAGAAATAGTTTCATTTATGTTTATCATTACTATAACATTTTTAGGCACGTCATTCGGTTGCGGGTATGTTAAAATTTGTGTATTTTATTTTTAATTAAGTAGATTATATAATAATTTTTGAAAAAAAAATTGATAAAAATAAAATTATCCTTAATCCAAACTTCAATTACTTAAAATAATTATTTTTTTTATTAGAGATAATAAAATTTCTTATAATAGATCCATAATAATTTTAAAAGAATTAATTTTACAATTTATATTGAATAAATTATAAAACCAATTTGATAAATTAAATTAAAAATATATATGTAGTAAAACTTTATATTTTAAATTATAAGTATTTGCTTCAAAATTTAAAAATAAAATTGGAGTCCGTTTCTAAATTTAGAAATGGACTACCATTCTATTTCTAATTTTTAGAAATGGACTCCAATTCCATTTCTATTAGTAGAAACATACAACGATCCCGTTTCTATTTTAAAAATGGCCAACAATTTCGTTTCAAAAAATAGAAATGGATTAGGAGTTCATTTCTAAATTAGAAATAATTTCGTTTACGTTCATCGTTATCACAACCTTTTTAGACATCTCATTCTGTTGCAGGTACATTAAATACATGCATTTTGTATTCAGTTAAGTAGATTGTCTAATCAGTTTTTGAAAAAACTTGTTAAAAATTTAATTAGCCTTAATCCAAACTTCAATTACTTAAAATAATTAATTTTTTATTAGAGATAATAATTTGTTTAATAATAGATCTATAATAATTTTGAAAGAATTAATTTTACTATTTATATTGAATAAATCATAAAACTAATTTGATAAATTAAATTAAAAATATATATGTAATAGAACTTTATATTATAAAATACAAGTATTTGCTTTAAAATTTAGAAACGGAATTTGCTCCAATTCCATTTCTATTTATAGAAATGGACAACAAATTCATTTCTATTTTTAGAAACGGACAATAATTCCGTTTCAAAAAACAGAAACAGATTAAGAGTCCGTTTTTAAATTAGAAATAGTTCCATTTACGTTCATCATTATTATAATCTTTTTAGGCACGTCCTTCGATTATGGGTACATTAAAATATGTGTATTTTATATTTAATTAATTAGATTATATAATTAATTTTTGAAAAAACTTGTTGAAAATTAAATTAGATTTAATCCAAACTTCAATTACTTAAAATAATTAGTTTTTTTATTAGAGATAATAATTTTTTTTATAATAAATCTATAATAATTTTGAAAGAATTAATTTTACAATTTATATTGAATAAATTATAAAACTAATTTGATAAATTAAATTAAAAATATATAGGTAATAGAACTTTATATTATAAATTAAATTTGCTTCAAAATTTAGAAACAAAATCGGTGTCTGTTTCTAGTGAACTACCATTTTGTTTCTAATTTTTAGAAATAGATTCTAATTTCATTTCTATTTTTAGAAGCGGACAATAATTCCGTTTCTAAAAATAGAAATGGATTAGGAGTCCGTTTTTAAATTAGAAATAGTTCCGTTTACGTTCATCGTTACTACAATCTTTTTAGGTGTATTCTTCGGTTGCGAATTAATTATATTTATATGTATTTATAATTTTATAATTTATAATTTTTTTAATTTGTTGTAAAATATTAATTATAATTTTATAATTAATTATTTCGACTGTTAAAAAATAAGTTTTATAAATTTGAAAATATTAACAAATATAGCATAAAAATAAGTTGAAATTTTTTTTATAAATTAATAAAGTTTAATTTTTCAGAAATTAATATACTAATTTTTATGGAATTAATTTTTTATTTATATTGAATAAATTAAAAATAATTTAATAAATTAAGTTAAAATTGTAGAGGTAATAGAACTTTAAATTTTAATTTGCAAGTTATGAGAATTGTATAATTTTACATTTTAAAATTATATAAATTTCTATTTACTCATAATAAAATAATATAATTTTGTATACAACCTAAAACCTAACCTAAACAACAACTCCTCATGTTCATTTTCTTCTTCAACAGCCAGCCGTCCATTACCTCACCCTTGCCCCCCTCACCTTCGTTCACCTCCAGGCATCCATTACCAGTTGTCTTACTACTGTCCATTGCCTGAATATGTACAGTGTTTCTGCTTACTAATCTGATCTTGACAAACCCCATCACCTACACAAACTCCATCCGCTGGTGCCATTGGCTTACAGAGGTTATGAGCTCGCTATGCTTAGGGTTCTGATGTCATGATCTCTGCCATTTCCACCTCCTAAATTCTTTCTGTTAACAAATCCATCACCTCCGCTGCTAAAACCTTGCTCCTCCAATAGATTACCACTTTCTGGCCATACGTAATTCAAATTCAAATATCCTTGCCGGAAAGGAAAATCTATATCCTTAAATGAATATAGATTATTATTGAAAAAGGATTGTAATTCTGTTTTTAAAGTTTAGAAACGAAATAAAAATCCATTTCTAAAATTTAAAAATGGATTAAATTTATTATTTATAGATGCATGATAATTTTTAAAGAATTTATTTTATAATTTATATTGAATAAATTATAAAACTAACTTCATAAATTAATTATTTTATGTTATTTATATTGAACTAATTATAAAACTAATTATTTTGTTTTATTGTAAAACTACAGAGTTTTGTTTTAAAACTACCTAATTTTAAACAAAAATTATTTATTATGGTTGAAACAAAAAGGTTGGCGTTACTACCTCAATTAGCCTTTTTTTTTTTCCGCCAATTTTTTTCCATTTCCCGCTTCTAGCCTCAATTTTTCCCCCAACTAGTTAGGGTTCCATGAATTCATATCATTTTCTCATCTCTAGCAGCCAAACCAACTCCCAAGTTTCCCCTCTATCGTCCATCACCTCACAGTTGTCCATCATTGTCACCCCCATAGCTATCCATCTTCGTCACCCACCACTGGCCATCACCGTCATACCCAGCAACACCATCTTCATCTTCTTCTTCTTCTCGCTTTTGCTCTATAAACAAGTCCACCACCATCAGATTTTGGGTTTTATTTTTCATTGTCATAAGGTTTTTTTTTTTAATTTTTCTTTGTTATTGTGATTTGAATTTGATTTGATTGTGGTTGATTTATTATAGGGTGTTTTTAGATTTGATTTGATTTTGTAAACAAATCGCCTGAAGGAGCTGCCGCCATTGTCATCTCTAGGAGTTGCTGCTGCCGTTGATTTAAAGCTATGATTGATGAGGAGGATGATAAAGAGAAAAATCCATCCTTTCTCTTCCATTTTCATCTCATTGATTTTTTTTCCTTTTTCTGTTGTCGCCTATGGTTACTGTTCGGCCTCACCGTCCTTGTTTATTCTTCCTTGCTGTCCTTGCCTTGCCATCGTTTGTTGCCCTTGTTTGTTCTTTCTCAGATTCAGATGAAAGTGGGCAAAGACTACAGACCACAGAACTTTTAGAGGAACAATTAATCAAGTGCCAAAGTTGATCTTTCAGTCTTTGGAGTTCAAATGTTCTGAACAGGTCATGAAGGTAAATTATTATTATTCAACATCAAATTCAATTCACGGTAATTAACTGGTGCTTGCAACACCATCGAAGGTTATTTTCGTGATACTTGTTATTTTATTATGTCCTATAATTTTTTTGTTGGTTATGCTGTATTTTCACTTGTTAGTAGAGTCAAAAAGTTGATCTTTCAGTCTTTGGAGTTCAAATGTTCTGAACAGGTCATGAAGGTAAATTATTATTATTCAACATCAAAGTCAATTCACGGTAATTAACCGGTGCTTGCAACACCATCAAAGGTTATTTTCGTGATACTTGTTATTTTATTATGTCCTATAATTTTTTTGTTGGTTATGCTGTATTTTCACTTGTTAGTAGAGTTAATCCTAAATTTTTGCTTTTAAAGTTTTTGTGGATTATGTGGGCTGAAGGTTGCTTAATTTTCTTTTCAATCACATTGCATTTTATTTTAGTTACCGTTTTGGAATAATATAATGGGCTAATGATTTAGAGATTGGATGGTGTTATAATGGGTTAAAAATATATCTCTTTCACTTGAAATTTGATCTTTTGATTCTTTAAAGCATTAATTGATATGTGAACTAATTTTGTGTACAGATTTACATATTTTTAGGATGACCCTGAAACAGATTTGCAGTAAGCTTTGTATAAGGTTTTGTCACATGTTGTGGTTATTAAATCTCGTGCTTGGTGAGTAGAGATGGCAAGAAGTGAAGCCAGGCAAAAAAGATTGGAACAAACATTGTTAATTTTCACTAGAATTTTGTCTGATGTTGTTTTGTTTGATACGATCTTAAGGGCAAAATGGCTTAATTCTTGTGTGTTTTGATTAGAACTAAGGTATGTATTTAAATACTAAAAAAATGATTGCTAACATCTCATTTTAACTATTAAAAAGTGGATATAAATAGTCATTAACATCTCTCATTTACAAGAGAACAACTTAACCAACAATGAGAACTTCTTAAACAATTTTGGATCATTTTATTGACAATATAACATGTAACCATAAGCCTTAATTAGCCAATCAAATTTAACTATCTCTCCTATATTTAACTACAATTATAACCAAGTTGTTGTCATTGCTATGAATTGATCATTCCAACCAACCAAGGTACGGTTTATATCTTTTTTACTTGTCTTTATTTAAGTAAATTCCAAAGAACGGGATGAGATAGAGGGAATTTTTTTCTTTCAATTTGTAGATTTAATTTTTATTAGTTGTTTATTTTACAATTTATTGATATTGAAATTGTATGACTTTCTTATTAACAAAAATTAATTTATTATTAACAATTGTTGTAATCTATTTTCATTAAAATGATATTTTAAATTTAAATTATGGTACATATAGTCGTATTAGATAATTATTGAAACACTTTTATTATCCTTATTAGAGTTTAATATATTTTGAATTCTAGAAACTTATTGGAAAAAAATTATTTATGGGCGTAGCTGGCTTGAATTAGGAAAGTAAAGGAGCATCCTTGTATATTTAAATCCATATTTAATATATACTTTTCATTATATAAGTATAAATGTAATAAGTGATCATTCACTTCTGGTGTCATTTCTTTGATTCTTGGAGGATTTCCTCTTAGAAATAAGTTGTGTGTATTGCTTATTGCACATGCCGTAGTTGAAAGTGTATTGGGTTTGGATTGGAGTACCTTTATGGCCTAATGTTATGGAAATGATTCGGTTTATTACTTGGACATTGAAGAAGCTGTGCAAGTGTTGGCATAAAAGGAGGCTAAAGATTACAGGAGAATGAACTGCTTGATTTTGCTCAAGTTTAGGTACTTGATCATATTCTTGTAGTTTTTATACGAAAACATATAAATGAGAAGTTGCTGGCTCTACTTTGCTAACAAATTAGTTGTGGAAATCAATATGGCATGCCTTCTCTGAACTAGATTTCTGCTATTAGGGTTGCTTGAATTCAGTTTGTTGTTTAGCTTTGTAGTTTCCTTTGTTTAACTTTGTTTTTGGTATTTATATTAGATGGATAGATAGAGGCAATTTTTATTGGCTGATGTATTTTATTGGCTGCTGTTTTGGTGTTGCATTTTAGTTGCTAATTTTTTTTTGGATATTTGTTGCACTTTTTTAGGATCAAGAGGACGTCAAAGAGGTTAAAATATCTCACTTGAAGTTGATTATATAAAGGTCTTATCTTTGTGGTTATGTGATCTTGAATTATGTTTATGTAATAGTTTTGTTTGAGGTTTTAGTTTTAAGTGGAGTTGTAGTTTGATTGATTTGAACCCTCTAGGTAAGCACTGCTAGTGTTTTTGATATTGGTATTGAATAAATTCAGCAAGCCATTGGATTCCTCTACCCTCCCCCCCCCCCCCAAAAAAAAAAAAAAAATCATGGTTCCTTAATTTGAAATGGGTTGTGGGTTCCCTTGTTTTTGCCCTGTTTTTGAGGTAGATGCTAATTTGCTAACATCTTTGCTTTGTTCATATTTTATCCTTGCTTTTAGTATCTTTTACTTGATTAATCTCATGTGCATATTTTGTCTTTGATTTTCTCTCTTTTGATTAGTCTACTGCCAAACATCATTATTAATATGAGTTGTTCTTTTCTTTTTCTTTATGGATTGTAGTTTCTGGTCAATAATGGTAATGCGTGTTTATCCATTGCAGCCAAAATGGAGGAGACTAAAGCTCCACTATCTTTAGATTTTCAGGTGAAGATCCATGAAAATTGTATTTTAGGATTAATTGTATTATAGCACACTTCAGTAGTAGCATTTTTATTTTATATTTAATATTGATGTATTAAATTTTACTGTATGCTATTGACATTTATATGTGTAATATGAAAATGATATTTATGGTTGTATTCAAGCTTGTATTATTTATATATGAAAAATTATTGCCCAATTAATTGATCATTAAAATAGGAACAAAATAAAGATTGTTGCTTAATGCAAATAAATAATTAAAATAATTTTTGCAAACATAAAGTAGCTAAATAGTGGCAATTCAATTTTCATCAAAATAGCAATGGAAATAGAAATAGATTTTCTGTTTCAATTTTGGACAAAATAGAAGCAGAATTATTTCCATTTCAATTTTGAACGAAATAGAAATGGAATTATGTTTGTTTCTAGAATAGAAACAAATTTTCTATTTCAATTTTGATCAAAATAGAAATGGAATTATGTCCGTTTCAATTTTAGATTCAGATTTTCCATTTCAATTTTGGATGAAATAGTTTTAAAAACAGATTTTCTGTTTCAATTTTTAACAAAATATCAACGGAATTTAGTCCATTTATATTCCATTGTTGTTTTTTAGAAATTGGATTTATCCATAAAAAATTAAAAATAGACATGAAATTTCGTCACTAATATTTAGAAAGGAGCTTTTTTAAAACGGAATATTTCCGTTTCTAATTCCATTGCTATTTGCAAATAGCTACGAGCCGTTTCTAATTCGCTTTTTTCTTGTAGTGTCATCCTCTCTGCCACACCATTTTGCTATGTTGTCTTGCAAACTGAAAAGTGCCTCTGAATACCACACTCCTCACAAAATTTCTAAACCTATGAATCTGTGTATTCTGTCCTATTGTCTGATCTTAAATATTTGATTTTTCTCTTTGTCTGGTTCTCCACCTTTGCTTTGCATTGCTTGAACTTAGCAAAGACCTCAGATTTTTGTTTCAAACAATACACTCAGACTTTTCTAGAAAAATCATCAATAAAAGTGACAAAGTATTGAGACCCGCCCAATGACAGTTCTCTAATAGGCCTCCATACATTAGAATGCACATAATCAAGAATTCCCTTTGTTGTATGCTGGGCAGTCATGAATCAGACTCTAGACCGTTTTCCAAGCACATAATATTTACATAATTCTAATTTATAGCTTCTAACACCCTTTAATAGGCCTTTTTTATGCAATTCAGTCATCCCACACTCACTAAGATGACTTAGACGCATGTGCCATAATTTTGTACTATCATCATCTGACACAATTAATGTAACTCCACCTACAATAGTATTCCTTAACAATTTATAAATATTCCCCATGGTTCATTTCCCTTTCATCACAGTCAATATACCCTTGGTTACTCTCATGATTTCCCTATCATCATGTATTGAGACCCGCCAATGATAGTTCTCTAGTAGGCCCCCATTGATCAAAATACACATAATTAAGAATTCCTTTTATTGTATGCTAGCAAGTCATGAATCTGACTCTAGATTATTTTTGAAGCACACAATATTCACATAATTCTAATTTACAACTTTTAACACCCTTTAACGGGCCTTCTTTATGCAATTCAGTCATCCCACGCTCACTTAGGTGACCTAGATGCATGTGCCACAATTTTGTACTATCATCACCTGACACAAGTGATGTAACTCCACCTATAACAGTATTCCCTAACAGTTTATAAATATTCCTCATGGTTCGTTTCCCTTTCATCATAGTCAATTTACCTTTAGTTACTCTTATGATTTTCCCATCATCATCATATTTATACTGAATACCATTAGCATGTAACGAGCCTAGGGAAATTAGATTCTTTCTTAAGTCTGGTAAATGCCTAACATCATATAAAGTCATAACAATACCATCATATAACTGAACTTTAATTGTTCCTATACCAGCAACAACATAAGGTTTATCATTTCTTATATAGACAACACCAAAGAAACCTGACCTGTATGATGTGAACCACTCTTTATTAGGTGTCATGTGATAATATGCTACTGAATTAAGAATACAACAATCTGCGAATTGATTTATTACAACTAATAGCATATCCCTATCTTTGAAATTTGAATCATCATCCTGAACCACATTTGCAGACTTCGACGAGTCATCATTCTTCCTGTCATCATTCTGCCCTCTTTATTTTAGATAGTCTTTCCTTATATGCCCATACTCATTGCACTTAAAGTACTAAACTACTTTTCTACTTCTAGATTTCGACCTAGACTTCCCCCATGCAGAACCTTCTCTACCTTATTTCCTGCCATGATCCAGATTACCCTTCACGTACAATACTTCACTTCTATTTTATTTCAGTTGGTTAAGAGCCAACAATGCTACAGTAATCTCCTCTAGGCTAATGGATTGTTTTCCATATGCAAGGGTAGTCACCAAGTGTTCATAGGATAGCAGTAAAGAACACAACAGTATAATTGCTTTGTCCTCATCCTTAATCTTCACATCAATCTTAACTAAACCTATGATTATCTAATTAAAGACATTGGCATGTTATGCCAAATTCGAAGCCTCCTGCATCTTTAGCCTATACAGTCATTACTTAAGATAACCAATCCATTCCCAAAATAACATCAAACTCCATCACATCCAACAAAATCAAGTTAGCGGGTAATTCTCTATCTCCCACGAGAACTGGACAACCAGAAAGAACAATATCGATGTCCAAGGAATCGCTCAGAGGAGTGGCAATAGACAAAGGAAAAGCCATCCTCGAAGCTTGCCAACAAGATTTAGAAGCAAAAACAGGAGAAACAAATGAATGCGTGGTACCCGGATCAAACAAAACCCATGCATCCAGGTAACAAACAGAAACAATACCTGTCACGACTGCATTAGATGCCTGAGCATCCTGCTGAGTGAGATGAAAGACTCTGGCCTGACCTCGACCTCCCTGCTGACTGGTAGAAGCCTGGCCAACACCTCTGGCACCTCCTCTAGTACCTATACCACGACTCTACTGTGGAATAAACTGAATGGAACTCTGATGCTGGGCTGGTGGTAATTGAAATGGCACGGGTGCAACACTAGCAATCGACTGCTGTGGGAATCGCGAAAGCTGCGGCTGCTGATACCCGGAATAAGGACACGATCTGGCAAAATGTCTTGTCTGCACGCATCTGAAGCATGTCAGTGGTGTCAGATAACACGGTCCCTGATGGACTCTACCATAAGTCTGACAAACGCTGGCAGCTGATCCAGAACTACGACCACTGCTGCTGCTCGAAGCACCTGACCCGAATCTAAACGATCTACGCTGACCTCCACGGCCATGTCTACTGCTCCGATGCACTCGCTACTGCTGTCTCTGACTCTGCTGAGTCGGACCTCACTGCTAACTACTCGAACCAACGTGAAAACTCGAATATGGAGTAGTCTGCAATCCACTCGACTGAACTCCTAGCTGGTAATAATCAGGCATCGCTCCCTGCCTAACTAGCCTCAGCTCAATCTCCTTGGCTAACTCAATCAGAGACTCCAGAGTAAGGCCTGCTGTAGGTATACCAGCAAAAGCAGAACCCAAACCAGTAACATAGGTAGTGACTGCGAAATACTGATCTCGCATCAGATCCTCAGCATATCTACCCAGACGAAGAAACTCTCGGGTATACTCCTCTACAGATCGATCTCCATGAGAAATACTGGTCAAACGAAGACGATAGCTCAAACGAAGAGGCTCTGGATAGAATCTCCTCATGAATCGCTCTCGGAACTGAGCCCACGTCATCGTCATCATATAAGGCTGGATCATCTGAATAAACCAATCTAGAGCTGGTCCCTCGACAGATAACTCAACGGATCATGATCCGCTGGTACTCGATATGAGCAGTCCGAGTCCTAGTCTCAATCGCATGCAGAAAATCTAACGGATCGGAAGTCCCATCAAAAGCAATCCTGCCAACTCGGGCATAGAACAAAGCTGCCTCAGGGTCAGACATACCCTGCTGATAGGCAGGCTGAACAGGCTGAACAACTGGAGGAAAAGGAACATCAAATTCAGGCTCAACAGGCTCCTCGTCTTGTAACTCTCTCTGCCTACGGCGACCTGCCGCTCCTCGAGGTCTACCTCTGCCATGACCTCTATGTCTAACTGGCTGCTAAGGAGGTAAAACCTCATCCTGAAAAGACTCATCATCCTCGGCCTCAACGACCAGTGGAGCGACACGCGCTCGCCTCCTCATACTGAAAAGACAAATGAAAATATTTAGACAAAACAGAAAACGGAGGAATAACGCAGAAAACTAAATCAAGGAATACTTATCAAGACATACTCAAACCTAATTCACTGCAGTAGTTCAACAGAAAACACAACTCTGAAAACTAGGGCCACAACTCACATAACTAAGCCCTGACACAGAACTCCGCTCTGATACCAACTTTGTCACGACCCAAAACAGGGCCATGACCGGCGCTAGGGAACGGGAATTCTTTCGAATCTAGAACCCGTAGCAAGCCTAAAAATAAAATAAACATGCAATAATAATAATATATACCAAAAATATACTTAAATACAAATCACATTATTTATGCATATTTAATCAAAATAAAACATATATTTCTAAATCATGCATCCTAAAGCATATATATATATAGTATAGTAACTCACCATAGTGCGCTCCACGAGACGGGTCCGACGGGCCTGGTCCACTAGCCCTCGGTCTTGGCGCAACTAAACAAGCAATAAATAACCGACATCAGAATAAACCTAACAGAAATCCTAGAATTCGATCTAGAGTATTAAACACAGAATTGATATTAGGGTTCGATCGGATATCACGTTTTACGAGAATTCTATCGAAAATCCGACAGAACCTCCCTTGTAAAATGGACATCTCTCTACTCAAAAGAGTAGAGCCGACCCTGCAAAGAAATACACTTCGAAAAATAAGCTTAACACTCAACCACAACCCCTCGGTCGGACTCCAAACTACAGTCTACCGACCGGGGTTCACAAACACAGAATAATTCTGAAAATACCAAAAATACCCTTATAATATAGAAATTCATTTTATACGTCGAAATTACATGATTAGCCTTAAAACACTGTAAAAACCGATAAAAACTCATTTTATCAAAAAAACCATATATTATATATATAATTAAAAATAATTCACGAAAAATAGTTTTAATTAGTTAAAAATACTAAATAATTTATAGTAATCATTTTTATACCTTAAATAACTATTAAAACTGTCACGACCCAAAACAGGGGCCATGACCGACGTTAGGGAACGGGAATTCTTTCGAATCCGGAACCCGTAGCAAGCCTAAAAATAAAATAAATCATGCAATAATAGCAATAACAATATTATATGCAGCGGAAATAAAAATCATAAATATAATAATAACATTCTCATCACTGGATTTAAATCAAATCTCATCTCATCACATATATATAATCTCTTTAATACAAATCCAATTTCAACATAATACATCTCTTTAAATAAAATACATGAAATCCCACACTTTAATTCACAACTACTGCAGTGTCTAGATTATAAAAATAAGACTTAAGTAAATAGTTTACACAAAGAAGCCGGGGCGGAAGAAATCCGGCGTATCGACCTGCTACTGAGGTCTGAAGAAGTTGACTCTCCTGAAAAATTATCAACGGAGGGGAGTCAGACCTCACTGAGTGAATTACTATAATATATATACATACACACTAAGTGACAATGCATACAGTCAACAATATATATCTAATATGTATATATACAGGCAAATATACACACAGATGCAATAAAATCATTTTATATGTTTGTATTGAAAATCACAGTTTATGAAGGATCACATAGAACCCTAGAATATCGCAACCTCAGAAATAGTGTTAGACAACACTCTAGCCATACAGGCTCACTTATTCCAAATATATCCACTTAATCCATTTAGACATTAGACTGGCCCCGAGACACTAAGTCAACCGAGCTCCAGCAGTCTAACTGCCAGTGTGATTGGCCCCGAGACACTTGGTCAACCGAGCTCCAGCAATCACACCTCCAAACCACATCTCACATATCAAATAATCATATCAAATAAATATCCACAAATAGTTAGTAATATAGCCTAAAGCTATAGGCATACCGGTACGTACTCGGTCCTAGTGCTGCCCACTAGGTAGCACGTTCTATTGATATCCTTCATTAATGAATATAAAACATTCATTCACAAATAAATGATGCATGAATTTAAATAAAATAACAACATAAACCATATATATACCGAAAATATATCAAAATTAAACCAGGTATATTTCGAGTATATATACGTCAAATAAATCCAGTTAAATTACAAAATAAACTAAAGATACATTTAAAAACATTTTAAACACAGTTCATTAATAAAACATGCATATAATTTAATATATACCAAAAATAAACCAAAAATATACTTAAATAAAAATCACATAATTTATGCAATTTAATCAAAATAAAACGTATATTTCTAAAATCATGCATCCTAAGGCATATATATATAGTATAGTAACTCACCTAGTGCGCTCCACGAGATGGATCCGACGGGCCTGGTCCACTAGCCCTCGGTCTCGGCGCAACTAAAAAAATAAATAACGACAGACATTAGAATAAACCTAATAGAAATCCTAGAATTCGATCTAGAGTATTTAACACAGAATTAGAAATTAGGGTTCGACTGGATATCACGTTTTACGAGAATTCTACCAAAAATCCGACAGAACCTCCCCTGTAAAACGGACATCTCTCTACTCAAAAGAGTAGAGCCGACCCTGCAAAGAAACACACTTCGAAAAACAAACACCATATCTCATTCACAATCCCTCGGTCGGACTCTAGACTACAATCTACCGACCGGGGTTCACAAACACAGAATAATTCTAGAAATACCAAAAATATCCTTATAACATAGAAATACATTTTATACGTAGAAATTACATAATTAACCTTAAAACACTGTAAAAACCGATAAAACTCATTTTATTAGAAAAATCGTATATTATATATATAATTGAAAATAATTCACGAAAAATAGTTTTAATTAGTTAAAAATACCAAATAATTTATAGAAATCATTTTTATACCTTAAATAACTATTAAAACCAATTAAATTACATTTTTAACCAATTTAGGGTAAAATTACCAAAATACCCCTATATATATAAATATACTTAAATTACTTCAAAAATTCACCAAAAATTATACAATTATCCAAAATTAATTTTCTCAACATATTTATCAATAATATTAATAATTAAACTCAATTACCCAATTAATTTCAAATAAAAACACATTTAACCTAATTTTTTCAAAATTCCATAAACTTCAATAATTCAAAATAAATACTTAGAAATTCATAAAAATTCCAAATAAATTCCTATAATTCATTTCAACACCTAATTTAACCATAAAACATAATTTCATAATTTAAATAATTAATTTCCGAAAATTAGAAAATAATATTAAATATTCAAAAATCCAAAAAATCTCCAAAAATTCCACAAAAATTCACACATGTAGATTAAGCTACTAGGAACAACATTTGTGAAGGGAGTTTCCATGAATCAATCAATTGGAAGCTCAAAAAAATCAAAAACCCTAATATGACCGAAATTGAAAAATCAAAACCTAAGCAATTCTAGACCATTTTAGCTCAAACCAAAGCTAGAATCACACTCACCGGAGCTCAAGGAGAATAAAGAGACTGACGGTGTCGAAAACGGTGGCCGAAATCATCGTCGACGGCAAAGGGAAGAAGTTTCGGCAAAAAGGGAAGAAAGGGCTTGCCGGCGCTGGGGAAGGGAGCTGAGGGCGGCGGAGTGGCTGGCTGAGGAAGGTGGAGCTCCTGGCAGCACACCGACGGTCGGGAATCGGAAGTTGCAGGCGGTGGTGAGGGGTGGTGGTCGGGCGCTCGGGAAGAAGGAAGAAGAAGAAGAAGAAAAAGAAAAAAGAAAGAAAAGAAAAAGAAAGAAAAAGAAAAGAAAAAAGAAAAAAAGAAAAAAGAAAAAGAAAAAAAAATAATAAAATAATAAAATAATAATAAAATAATTTTAATAATTTAATAATAAATAAAATAATTAAATAACAATAAATAAATAAATAAATAATAAAATATTAGGGTAATATATATTAAACCCTAATTAAATAAATATATACACATAGGCTTTATTTAGTCATTTAAAAATACGCATGAGTTCATGCAAGTCCGAAAATATATTTAAAATAATTAATAATAAATTGTTTACGTGAAAATTTCCCCGAAAATGCAAGTCCCGGGAAAATTTTACGTAAAGGACTGTAAATAATACATAATAATTAAAATAGGTTTTAAATACATAACAACTCATAAAAATATCATATAATATACAGAAATTATTAACACTGCATATCCCGGTACAGTGTAAAAATATTTTAAAAACACGGGATATTACAAAAACCAATTAAATTACATTTTTAGCCAATTTAGGGTAAAATTATCAAAATGCCCTTATATATATAAATATACTATAATTACTTCAAAAATTCACCAAAAATTATAAAATTATCCAAAATTAATTTTCTCAACATATTTATCAATAATATTAATAATTAAACTCAATTAACCAATTAAATTCAATTAGAAACATAATTAACCCTAATTTCCCAAATTACATAAACTTCAATAATTCAAAATAAATACTTAGAAATTCATAAAAATTCCAAATAAATTCCTATAATTCATTTCAACACCTAATTTAACCATAAAACACAATTTCATAATTTAAATAATTAATTTCCGAAAATTAGAAAATAATATTAAAATATTCAAAAATACCCAAAAATCCAAAAAATCTCTAAAAATTCCAAAAAAATTCATACATGTATATTAAGCTACTAGGAACAACATTTGTGAAGGGAGTTTTCATGAATCAAGCAATTCAAAGCTTAAAAAAATTAAAAACCCTAATATGGCCGAATTAAAAAATTCGAAACCTAAGCAAATCTAGACCATTTAAGCTCAAACCAAAGCTAGAATCACACTCATCGGAGCTCAAGGAGAATAAAGAGATCGGCGGTGTCAAAAACGGTGGTCGGAATCATCATCGACGGCGAGAAGCTCAACTTGCTGCCATGGCGAATTCCGGGCGTTCCAGCGGGCTTTCGGCTGCCTGGTCACATCGGAGAGGAAGAGGAAGGAAGGGGAAGAAGGTGGCGGCAGCTGGTGGCGGCAAAGTGCGGTCCGGCGTGCTGGAATGGGAGGCGCAGTGACGGTAGACGATCGGGAGAGAAGAAGGAGAAGGGAGGGGCTAAACGGTAATTTTCCAAATCCTTTTGTTTTAATAATCTATATGTATGTATATATACTTTATACTATATAATAAAATAATATTAAATTACACACATTAAATATACACCACACACATAAAATTTAATATTTCAACATTTAATATTAATTAAAAATAATTAAATAACAATAAAATAAATAAACAATCAATAAAAATATTAGGATAATATTAATTAAACCCTAATTAAATAAATATGTACACATAGGCTTTATTTAGTATTTTAAAAATACGTATGAGTTCATGCAAGTCTGAAAATATATTTAAAATAATTAATAATAAATTATTTACGTGAAAATTTCCCCGAAAATGAAAGTCCCGGGAAAATTTTACGTAAAGCACTGTAAATAATACACAATAATTAAAATAGGTTTTAAATACATATCAACTCGTAAAAATATCATAATATATATACAAAAATTATTAACACTGCATATCCCGGTACAGTGTAAAAATGTTTAAAAATATGGGATATTACAGATTTAATGTCCATAACTTGGCACATAATCTTATATGTTAAGCATAGCCATATGGTACTTGTTGCTCACTATTGTAACTCCTTCCAATCAAGATCATCTATGCCTTTTAGTTTCTTGGCCCATAGTGCCTTCAAAATCCTTTGCTGTGCCAACAAATCCTTTACTCGTGTTTGTCATAATCTGAAGATATCAGTTCATCAAATTTCCCCACTTTGAATTTTACTCCAAAATTTAGAGCCATCACAACTGCTTTGATACTAGTTATTATGAAATAACACAGAAAATAATAAGAGTAAAGAAAGAAAACAGAAAAGAGAAAATGGACATAAAGATTTAACGAGGTTCGACAATGTGCCTACGTCATCAGGAGTGAGCAACTAAGGTTTTCTTATTATTCAGAACATATCCTAGGGTTACAAATACATGCTCTATAAATAATAGATAGGTATGATACATATTACAAAATCAGCCTTATACCATACTATGGGGCATTGCCTCCGTACCCCCAACCCATTTAATTGTAACCCTACAATTAAACCACTGCTACATGTGAGCCATAAAGAACAATGTGAAACATTTTGAGCTAAAAATTATGGTACATAGCTTTCTAAGCATTAATATTTAGAAGACTATGCAAAGATTTGAGTGTAGGAAACTCCATGTCTGATGCCATTATTTATTCTGATTCTTTTCTTAATACACGAAGTCATGTATAATTCCTGACAGTCATCATATAAACACTTTTTTATTCTCAAATTGTTTAGAAGTTCATAAAGAATTAATTAAAGAAAGAGAGGCTTACTGATGGAAATGGAGTGCAAGAAGTCAAGGTAGCTGCAGAAGGAATGCCAGCATAATCAAAACATTGCATCCCATCTGTCTTGCTTAATATTGAGGAATGTGAGGCAATTGAGTAGATAGATGTTGGAGTTTATAAAGCAACAAGGGAAGGCCATTTTGACAAGTTCATTAATGTCTTAAACAAAATTTCTACAGACATATATTTACCTCGGTCAACCATCTTTGATCAAGTATGCCTTTCAGGAAACTCATTATTGCATGTGGTAGCAAGGTTTAGACATAGAGAAATCACAAAATTGATTATCCATAATCATTCGTTAGTTATTTATAGAAGGAATATCAATGGTGAAATTGCTCTTCATGTTGCTGTTAGAGGTGGGATGAAGAATATTATTGAAATTCATGTAAGTATAATGGATAATAATTCATTGATGATAGAGAAAAATGAACATGGGAACACAATTTTTACATGAGGCTGTGATGAATAAACATCATAAGGTAGTTAAATTCCTTAGTTTTGCTTATCCATAACTTTTTAATTTTTAGAATAATGATGGTTGGTCTCCTATATACATAGCTATAAAAATTCATAATATTGAACTTTTAAAGTCACTATTGGATGGTCTATCTGGCCCACTTCATAGGCTAGAAGGAGAAATATCAGGTCATGCTACGATCATGGAATGCAGAACAGGTGTGTGTTGTATATATATATATTCATTATTTTTTATTCATTAGGCTTTAAATGGTACCAAGCGAAAGCTCATTGGCAAAAGCTAATGAATAGTGAGCTAATGTCACTTTTCTTTAAGGCATCCTTTTTTATTGTGCATTGTCTCACCTCCCTATTAACAAAAAAAAAAAGGTTCATTGGTAAAACTTTATTTTATTTGTTACTTAAACTCTACTTTTGTCATCCTCCAGATATGCTAAGGTTAATGGCAACTAGAGATCCTTAAATTCTTCAATCAAGAGATCGAAAAGGGCGAACCACTCTTCATTAGCTAGCATCTAAAGGTGATGTTAGTGTTATTGACTTCCTATTAAGGGGCTAGTAAATAACAAGTACCTGTTTGGTAAAGGATGAGGAAGGGTTGTTACTTATTCACATTGCATCCAAAAAAGGCCTTATAATGTAGTAAAAAAGTTTCTTACAATTTGGCATGATCTCGTAGATTTGCTTACCGCTAGAAAAGGTCAGAATATGCTCCATGTAGTAGCAGGTTAGGGAAAGGATGAAATTATGAGCTACATATTGGAAAATCCTATAATGGACAACCTTTTGAATGAAACAGATAAGAATGGAGATACTCCTTTACATTTAGTAGCCATGTAGGCTCATCCTGAAGTGGTGCTTACTCTGACAAGGGATATGAGGGGTCAAAATAAATCTTCTAAACAATAAAAGGTTAATGCTTGTGGATGTTTTCTATGATTATGAAAAGAGTCTTAGAGGGGGGGTGAATAGGACTATCAAATAAAAATGAGAAATTAAAAGAATTCTTTGCAAGAATTAAATAGAAGTTGAGAAGGAAGAATGAAGAACATAAAGATTTAAGGAGTTCAGATTCAACAACAATCCTACGTCTCCACCTAACTTATCCTCAAGTTAGGATTTTTAATCACCCACAATCTTATTCACAAGATTGAGATTATACAAGAGTTTGATGGCTCACTTTTATAACCTTACAACATGAGTTTTCAAGGCTCACTCAAAAAACCAAAATCAAAGTGTTTCAATGGACAACACTTAAATCAATTCCTTTAGAAATAAATCTTACTTCCCTTATAATCTAATCCAAGATTTAAGATGAAGAGAAATTTTATTTCTAACACACACCCAACTTTTACAAGAGTTATACAAACAAAGAATTGTTTAAGAAAATTTGATAGCTCAATGAAAGCTTAAGAAATAATGAATGATAAACAAGTTTCTTAACTTACATTCAGCTCTAGAGGTATTTGTACTAAAAAATATGGCTGTTGGAGGTGCAAATGATGTGTCCAACATCTATATTTTGAATTATTGAGACCAATGTTGTTAGACAACTATTAATGGATTAAAACCATAATTAGCTCCTTAAGACATTTGAATTTACATATACTTTCTTCGTAAAAATGTATATATTTGAATTATCTTTCCATATCAATTTGAATCACCTAAATTGGACTTCTGTAACTCAAGATATGTCCAAAATACTAAGGGTTGTGCAATTATAATGCAGACTACAGTCAGACATCTATACCCAAATTGAAGCCATGATTTGATCCTGAAGAAATTTGAATTTGCTCATACTTTCTTCATGAAAACTATATATATTTGAATTATCTTTCCAAATAATTTTTAATCACCTAAATTTTACTTCTTTAGCTCATGATATGTCCAAATTACTAAGGGTTATGCAATCTGAAATGCAGAATACTGTCAGACAGCTATATACAAGTTGAAGCCGGGATCTGCTCCTGAAGAAATTTGAATTTTGTAATATCCCGTGTTTTTAAAATATTTTTACACTGTACCGGGATATGCAGTGTTAATAAATTTTGAATATATATGCGATATTTTTGCGAGTTAATATGTATTTAAAACCTATTTTAATTACGGTGTATTATTTTCAGTGTTTTACGTAAAATTTTCCTGAGACTTGCATTTTCGGGGAAATTTTCACGTAAACAATGTATCATTAATTATTTTAAATGTATTTACGGACTTGCATGAACTCATACATATTTTTAAATTATTAAATAAAGCCTGTGTGTGTATATTTATTTAATTAGGGTTTATTATTACCCTAATATTTTATTAAGTATTTAATTGTTTTATTGTTATTTAATTAATTTTATTTAGTATAAATTATTAAAATATTAAATTTTATGTGTGTGGTGTATATTTGATGTGTGTAATTTAATATTATTTTAATATATAGTATAAAGTATATATATATACATATATTTGTCAAAAATCAAAAAGTTTGGAAAATTACCATTTTGCCCCCGATCATCCCTTTCTTCCCCGATTCTTCCCTTCTCCATTTCCGGTTGCTGCCGTGCCGTCCGTTGTGCCATCGTCTTCCCCGACCAATTCCGCCGCCTGAGGAGGCCGTTTCCGGCGTCTGGAGATCGATTTTGGCCGGAGAAGCCAAAAATCGATCCACCATCGATCACGTCGATTTCGGCCACCGTTTTCGACACCGCCAGTCTCTTTCTTCTCCTTGAGCTCTGGTGAGTGTGATTCTAGCTTTGGTTTGAGCTAAAATGGTCTAGAATTGCTTGGGTTTCGATTTTGTCAATTTCGGCCTATTAGGGTTTTTGATTTTTTTAAGCTTCTAATTGATTGATTCATGAAAACTTCCTTCACAAATATTGTTCCTAGTAGCTTAATCTACATGTATGAATTTTTGGAGATTTTTTGGATTTTTGGGTATTTTTGAATATTTTAATATTATTTTCTAATTTTCGGAAATTAATTATTTAAATTATGAAATTGGAGTTTATGGTTGAATTAGGTGTTGAAATGAATTATAGGAATTTATTTGGAATTTTTATGAATTTCTAAGTATTTATTTTGAATTATTGAAGTTTATGTGATTTTGAGAAATTAGGGTTAATTGTGTTTTAAATTGAATTTAATTGGTTAATTGAGTTTAAATATTGATATTATTGATAAATATGTTGAGAAAATTAATTTTGGGTAATTGTATGATTTTTGGTGAATTTTTGAAGTAATTTAAGTATATTTATATATATAGGGGTATTTTGGTAATTTTACCCTAAATTGTCTAAAAATGTAATTTAATTGGTTTTAATATTTATTTAAGGTATAAAAATGATTTCTACAAATTATTTAGTATTTTTAACTAATTAAAACTATTTTTCGTGAATTATTTTCAATTATATATATAATATACGGTTTTACTAATAAAATGAGTTTTTATCGATTTTTACTGTGTTTAAAGGTTGATTATGTAATTTCTACTTATAAAATGAATTTTTATTTTTAAGGGTATTTTTGGTATCTCTGGAATTTTTCTGTGTTTGTGGCCCCCGGTCGGTGGACTGTAGTTTGGAGTTCGACCGTGGGATTTTGATGGTGCCTTGTGTAGTTTTTCGAAGTGTATTTCCTTGCAGGGTCGGCTCTACTCTTTTGAGTAGGGAGATGTCCGTTTTACAGGGGAGGTTCTGCCGGATTTTTGGTAGAATTCTCGTAAAACGTGATGTCCGGTCGAACCCTAATTTCTGATTCTGTGTTTAATACTCTAGATCGAATTCTAGGATTTCTGTTAGGGTTTATTCTGATGTCTATTATTTATTGCTTGTTTAGTTGCGCCGAGACCGAGGGCTAGTGGACCAGGCCCGTCGGACCCGTCTCGTGGAGCGCATTAGGTGAGTTACTATACTATATATATATGCTTAGGATGCATGATTTAGAAATGCATGTTTTGTGTTGATTAAATATGCATAAATAATTTGATTATTTCTTAAGTTATATTTTTGGTTTATTTTTTAGTTTATTTTTGGTATATCTTAAATGGTATACATGTTTTGTAAATAAATTATATTTAAAATGTTTTCAAATATATCTTTAGTTTATTTTGTAATTTAACTGGATTTATTTGACGTATATATACTCGAAATATACCTGGTTTCCTTTTGGTATATTTCTAGTATATATATGGTTTATGTTGATATTTTATTGAACTTCATGCATCATTTATTTTTGTGAATGAATGTTTTATATTATTAATGATGAAGGATATCGATAGAACGTGCTACCTAGTGGGCAGCACTAGGACCGAGTACGTATCGGTACGCCTATAGCTTTAGGCTATATTACTAACTTATTTGTGGATATTGATTTGATGTGATTATTGATATGTGTGAGATATGGTTTGGAGGTGTGATTGCTGGAGCTCGGTTGACCAAGTGTCTCGGGGCCAATCACATTGGCAGTCGGACTGCTGGAGCTCGGTTGACTTAGTGTCTCGGGGCCAGTCTACTGTCCCAATGGATTAAGTGGATATATTTGGAATAAGTGAGCCTGTATGGCCAGAGTGTTGTTTAACACTATTTCTGAGGTTGCGATATTCTAGGGTTCTATGTGATCCTTCATAAAAGATGATTTTCAGATAAATTATATAAAAATGATTTTGTTGCATCTGTGTGTAATTGCCTGTATATATACATATTATATATACTGTTGACTGTATGAATTATCACTTAGTGTGTATGTATATATATTATAGTAATTCACTCAGTGAGGTCTGACTCCCCTCCGTTGACTATTTTTCAGGAGAGTCAACTTCTTCAGACCTCAGTAGCAGGTCGATACGCCGGATTTCTTCCGCCCCGGCTTCTTTATGTAAATTATCTACTTGAGTTTTATTTATTTTATCTAGACACTGCAGTAGTTGTGAATTAAAGTATTGGATTTCATGTATTTTATTTAAAGAGATGTATTATATTGAAACTGGATTTGTATTAAAGAGATTATATATATATGTGATGAGATGAGATTTGATTTAAACCCAGTGGTGAAAATGTTATTATTATATTTATGATTTTTATTTCCGCTGCATATTATATGGTTATTGTTATTATTGCATGATTTATTTTTATTTTTAGGCTTGCTACGGGTTCCGGATTCGAAAGAATTCCCGTTCCCTAGCGCCGGTCATGGCCCCTGTTTTGGGTCGTGACAAATTTACCCATATTTGCTTCATTAAATTTTTATATATTTGACTTATATTTTCATATCATTTTGAATCACTTTAATTGGACTTCTGTAACTCAAGATATGTCCAAAAAACTAAGAGATGTGCAGTCTAGGATGACAGACATAAATGTGGATTTCAACTCAAAATTTTTCTAATCAAATGAACTTGGATTTTGATAAATAAGCCCAATTAAAAAATCTCAAGATGTCTACTTCAAATGTTAAGAAGCTCATTTTCTCATTTAAGAGCTCTAAAGATGTCAAAAGCCTTTTTGAATCTTAGAAGTTCAATTTGCCCGATAAGTCACTATTTATCCAAAAGTATATATGCTTGGTATATGTATGGTATATAATTCCCTACACACTTAATTGAATTTATTAGTATAAAATTGTTTGTCAAAGTCCAAAATTTGGAGTTTGATCATGCAAATGGTTAACAATCTCCCCCTTTTTGGCTTTGACTACCAATTTTAAAAGATATTAAATAATATGTGTGAGTGTGACAAAAATGAATAACATGTATAAGAAATCTAATTAAAATAGCTCTCGCTTTCAAATTAAATAGATGAAAAATGAGAAAGTATTTTTCAACCCCTTAACATATGCATAATTTCAATATTTATCATGTATCAAAGTATATAAATGAATTATCATAGCATGTATAAGGGTTTAACAAATATATTCCTTTAACAAAATATATTTCTTTATTTTTCCTCCTTTTTGGACATGATAAGAAATATAAATAAATTTTATTATCCTTCTTAAAAAAAATATAAACAACATAAAATATAGCAGGAGGGACAAGAACATGGCCTAACATAACAAATGATGATAACATGATCATTAAAAAATGTTAGACAACATAAAGGAAATAATTTCAAACATATATGCATATAGTGCTACTATAATGCATTACAAAATAGTACATATGCTATATTGAAACATCACATGATTATAGAAAGTTTAGCTAGTCAATCAATCATACATAATCATTTGATACTTAGCATATCTTGAATACAAACACAATTATTTATCCCTTCAGCACATAGCTTCTTCTCCCCCTTTGTCAAAGATAAAAAGAAAAGAGAGAGATATAAGGGGAAATAGACCTAAGGGAGCTAATAATACCAGAGGGAATAAAAGATCAATAATCAAAGCAATGAAAGCAAAGATGCTTAAAATCTTTATGAAAGTCATTTCATTTTTAAAGATAAAAACCATTCCCAAGAAGAATTTATACATGAATATGAATTTTGCAGGTATAAGCATAATTGATAGTCATGCATAAACAAAAAAATTCATGTCATATATAAACAAAGTAAGCAAAACAAGGTTTTTTATCACAAGGACAAAACTAACCATACTTACATTGTTATTATGCATGCATAAAAAATTTTTGTGAAATAAATTCAAATTAAATTAAATTAATACAAAGATCATACAAATGGAAAAAACAATATATCATGTATATAAAGTAAATTTTCTAAAGCAAATACTTTTAAAACAAAATATATACATGATGCTAAAAAAAATTTCTTTATTTTTATTTTTATTTTTATTTTTTTTACAACACATGTCACATAAGAATCCAAACATCAACTCATCAATTTAACAAGTGATAAAGACAAGCTTGAACCATCAATCATATCAAGTTCATGCTTAATAAAATTCAATCTTTCCTCACAAAGAGGCTTGGTAAAAAAGTCTGCTAATTGATGATTAGTATCAACAAAATCAAGAAAAATATCACCATTTTACACATGATCATACAAGAAATGATGTCTAATGTCAATATGCTTAGTTCTAGAATGTTGAATGGGATTTTTACTAAGGTTTAGAGCACTTGTATTGTCATATTTAATTGGAATGTGATTTATATCAATGCCATAGTCCAAAAGTTATTGTTTTTGCCATAGAACTTGGGTGCAACAACAACTAGTTGCCATATATTATGCTTCAGCGGTGGACAAGGCAACCAAAACTTATTTCTTACTAAACCAAGAAACTAAGCAATTTCCTAAAATTTGACAAGTTTTGAAAGTGCTTTTTCTATCTAGTAAGCTACCGGCAAAGTCAGCATCAGAATAACTAATCAAGTCAAATGAAGAAGTCCTAGGATACCAAAGTTCTAAATGCATTGTACCATAAAGATATTTGAAAATTCTTTTAATAGCATTCAAATAAGAATCTTTAGGACTTGATTGAAATCTAGCACACAAGCAAGTAGCAAACATAATATCGGGTTTACTAGCGGTTAAATAAAGAAGGGATCTGATCATACCTTTAAATCGCTTTTCATCAACTGGTTTGCCATTCTCATCCTTGTTGAGTTTGGTTGTGGTGCTCATTGAAGTTTTTCTTGATTTAGCTCCATCCATTCCAAACTTCTTAAGAATGTCCCTTATATATTTGGTTTAATTAATGAAAATCCTATATTTACATTACTTGATTTGAAGTGCAAGAAAGAACTTGAGTTCTCCCATCATACTCATCTCAAATTCTCCTTGCATTAGCTTAGAAAATTCCTCACACAAGCAATGGTCAGTAGCACCAAAAATAATATCATCAACATAAATCTGAAAAATTAATACATTATACTTGGATTTCTTTATGAAAAGAGTTGTGTCAACTTTTCCTTTAGAGAAACCTTTCTCTAGTAAAAAGTTACTCAATCTTTCATACCAAGCCCTTGGAGCTTGTTTCAATGCATACAATGCTTTTGACAATTTAAAAACATGATTTGGAGAGTTAAAATTTTTAAAACCCAGAGGTTGTTAAACATATACCTCATCTTCAATAAAACCATTTAAAATGCACTTTTAACATCCATTTGATAAAGTTTAAAATCCATGTATGATGCAAATGCAAGTAGCATCCTAATAGCTTCTAACCTTACAATAGGGGAAAAGGTTTCATCATAATCAATTAGCTACTAGTCTAGCTTCGTTCCTAGTTATGACACTTTCTTCATTCATCTTATTTCTAAACACTCATTTAGTGCCTATAATAGGATGATGTTTAGGTCTAGGAACTAAGGTCCAAACCTTATTTCTCTCAAATTGATTTAACTCTTCTTGCATAGCAAGGACCCAAAATTCATCACACAAAGCATCATCAATATTTTTGGGTTCAATTTGAGAAATGAAGGCTAAGTTAACAATAGACTTTAATTGAGATCTAGTAGTTACCACTTTTGTATTGTCACCTATAATGAGGTCTTGAAGGTGAGCTTTCTTGAATTGCCAATCCTTTACAAGTTCATCCTTTAAGGTAGGTTGAGATGTCTCCTCATTTTCCTTCTTGCTTGGATCTTCAAGTTCTAAAGGCTTACTAGCATTTTCTTTTTGTGTTTTCATAATCTCATTGTCACCTACAAGATCATCAACACTACAAACATCCTTTCTAGGATCAAGTGAGTTTGATTCATCAAATACCATATGCATTGACTCTTCAAATACTATAGTTCTCTTATTAAAGACCTATATGCTTTGCTAGAGATAGAATAGCCTAGGAAAATTTCTTCATCAGTTTTGGAATCAAATTTTCCAAGATTATGCTTGGTGTTTAATATAAAACACTTGCATCTAAATACTCTTAGATATGAGATTTTGGGTTTTCTATTGTTCCATAGCTCATAAGATGTTTTATTTAAAATTGGTCTTTTGAAAACTCGGTTTGAAATATAATAAGATGTGTTAACAGCTTCTGCCCAAAAGTCTAAAGGCAAATTATACTCATGAAGCATTGTTCTAGCCATTTCCACAAGAGTTCTGTTTTTCCTTTCAACTACCCCATTTTGTTGAGGGGTTCTAGGAGATGAAAATGTATGAGAAATACCATTTTCATTACAATAGTTTTTGAAAAATTCATTTTTAAATTCGGTTCCATGATCACTTCTAAATAATGAAATAAAAAATCCTTTTTCTTTTTTAACTCTTTTTGAAAAAGTTTCAAAAGCTTTAAATACATCATTCTTATGAGCAAGAAAACACACCCAAGTGTATATAGAGTATTCATCAACCAATACATAAGCATAGTGCATTCCATTGAGACTAGCAACTCTAGCTGATCCAAATAAATCCATTTGTATAAGTTCAAGTGGCCTAAAGGTGGACACTACATTTTTTAGCTTAAATGAGGACTTGGATTGTTTTTCCTTTTGACAAGCATCATAAGGTTTATCTTTAGTGAATTGGTAAACCAATTACAAGTTCATGTTTATAAAGATCATTCAAAAGCTTAAAATTTGCATGTCCTAATCTTCTATGCCATGTCCATGTGTCATGGGAGATAAACATTAAGCATTTTATGTCTTTCTTATCAATTTTATTCAAATCAATGACATAAACATTGTCTACTCTTTCACCATTAAAAATAATTTTATTTTCATCAAGACTACTAACAAAGCAATTTTTAGAATAAAAAGTTACTTTATTTCCCATGTCACATAATTGACTTATGCTAAGTAGATTATGTTTAAGACCATCAACAAACAACACATGATGTATAGATAAGGATTGAGGATTACCTATTTCTCCAATGCCAATGATTTTTTCTTTTGCATTATCTTCTAATGTGTCCTCCATCCTCAGCATCAAGTTTGTTGAATTGCTCTTTATCTCCTATCATGTGCCTTGAACATCCACTATTGAGATACCACTTGATTTTTGTTCTTATGGATTTCAAGCACATCTACACAATGCAATTTTAGTGTTCTTTTGGACCCAAACCTTTTTTTATCTCGGTTGGTTAGTTTTAAGATAATCCGTAGGAAGTAAATTCATATACATTCTTCTATAGAAGCACACATTATTAGTATGTTCTTTGATCATGCAATAAGAATATACAATATTTTCAAATTTATTCCTCTTAGGATGAAATGCTTTGCTAGTGTGTGCAACATGCCTTTGGTATCATGTGTATCTCCTATTATTTTGTGTCATCAAGTGAGACATGCATTGGCAATGGTGATGTGTATTTCAATACTTTTGTGCAACATATTTATGTGCATTGTATCATGTAGCATGCCTATTATAATTGTGTCTAATGTACATATAAGCATGCTTGGGTTTAGGTGCTCTAGTTTGAGCCTTACCTCTTTTTGTTAATGAAGGATGAATCTCATGAGACTTTTCCTTACTATTTAACACATGAGATCTTTTAACTTTGAAAGCTTGAGTCTTATTTAGTGGTTGCAGGAGTGGAATCATATGAAGCTTTTACAAAATTAATATGTGATGAAGATGATGAAGACATTCCATTCTTATATCCAATTCCATGAGTATCTCCATAAAATTTTTGAGAGTCAAGAAGACTATCTAAAGTTTCTTTTCCTCTTTTAAATTTGGCAATGGAATTTCTTAATTCTAAGACTTCCTTAGAAAGCTTATGATTTTCATCATTTGCTTTCTTAAGTTGATCTTCCAAAGAATTAGAAGATTTAGCATTACTAACTAGTTTTTCATTTGATGTAACAAGTTTAGTAAAATCAAATTTTAAACATTCAAAATCCTTATTTAAGCTACCTAACTCATGTTTATATTGTTTCTTCTTAGATAATAAACTTTTGCATTTAACAAGTAATTTGCTCACAATAGAGCTCTCATCATCATCACAATATTCATCACAATCATCAAAGGAAGAATAAGAAGTGGATGGTATCTCATTTTCATTTTCAATGGCCATGAAGCAAAGATTGGCAACTTCGTATTGTTCCTCTTCCTCTTCGGATTTGGAGGAATCATCCCAAGTAGCTTTGAATGCCTTTTTTCTTATCTTTTGCTCCCTTGCTTTTAAATTTGAGTTTGGAACATTCACTTCTAATGTGTCCCAATTTTTTGCATTCATAGCAAGTAACCTCTTTTATTTTCTTCTTCCCATTTCCTTCGAACTTCTTATTGAAGTCCCTTGTTCTTGAGAAGTTTTCTTTCTCAAAAACTTCTTGAAGTTCATAGTGAGCATGGCAATGTCACCATTTTCATCACTAGAATCTTTGATGCTTTCCTCTTCACTATCTTCTTGAAGAGCTTTTAGAGCAATGATTTTTTTCTTTTCTTCTTTCTCTTCTTGTTCTTCACCTCTTTGCTTGATAGTGAGCTCATGTGTTAAGAGCTTACCAATGAGCACATCGGTTGATAGGTTGGAGAGGTCTTGAGCTTCCTTAATTAAAGTAACACGAGATTCGTAATCCTTCTTAGGTAGGATTCTTAGAATCTTGTTATTTACTTCTTCCTTGGAAAAATGTTTTCCAAGTTTCTTGAGGATTGTGAGGACAGCATTGAGACGATTTTTCATCTCCATGATTGATTCATAAGGCTTCATTTTGAAGAGTTCATATTCATACATATGAAGTTGAACCTTCTTACTTTTTACTTGAATGTTGCCTTCATAGTGGTTTTCTAAGGTCTCCCACATTTCTTTGGCTGATATACAATGTTAAAGCTTGCCTCCTTCTTCTCTTGTCATTGAAGAGACTAGAGTAATAATAGTCTTTTTATTTTTATGATTTTCTTCCTTTTGATCAATTTTCCATTGGCTTCTTGTAAGAGTAGTTACCACACCATTAATGATAGTTGTAGGTGGTTCCCAACCTCTTAGGACAATGTCCCAAAGTTTAATGAAATCACATTCAAGATATAATTCCATTTTGAATTTCCAATGTGGATAGTCACTACCATCAAAAAATGGTTTAAGAGAAGAGATGTTTTATGATTCACTCCCTATGATCTTGTATTCCAGCAATGAAGTACCTAGAATTCAAGCTCTGATACCAATTAAAAAGAGTCCTAGAGGGGGGTGAATAGGACTATCAAATAAAAATGAGAAATTAAAAGAATTCTTTGCAAGAATTAAATAGAAGTTGAGAAGGAAGAATGAAGAACACAAAGATTTAATGAGTTTGGATTCAATAACAATCCTACGTCTCCACCTAACTTATCCCCAAGTTAGGATTTTTAATCACCCACAATCTTATTCACAAGATTGAGATTATACAAGAGTTTGATGGCTCACTCTTATAACCTTACAACATGAGTTTTCAAAGCTCACTCAAAAAACCAAAACCCCTAAGTGTTTCCATGGACAACACTTAAACTAATTCCTTTAGAAATGAATCTCACTTCCCTTCTAATCTAACCCAAGATTTAAGATGAAGAGAAATTCTATTTCTAACACACACCCAACTCTCACAAGAGTTATACAAACAAAGAATTGTTTAAGAGAACTTGATAGCTCAATGAAAGCTTAAGAAATAATGAATGATAAATAAGTTTCTTAACTTCCATTCAGGTCTACAGGTATTTATACTAAAAAATATGGTTGTTGGAGGTGCAAATGATGTGTCTAATGTCTACATTTTGAATTATTGAGACTGATGCTATCAGACAACTATTAATAGATTGAAACCATAATTGGCTCCTTAAGACGTTTGAATTTTCCCACACTTTCTTCAAAAAGCTATAGATATTTGAATTATCTTTCCATATCAATTTGAATCACCTAAATTGGATTTCTATAGCTCAATATATGTCCAAAATACTAAGGGTTATGCAATCTATAATGTAGACTACGATGATACAACTATACCTAAATTGAAGCCGTGATTTGCTCCTGAAGAAATTTGAATTTGCCTATAATTTCTTCATGAAAGTTGTAGATATTTGAATTATATTTCCATATCATTTTAATCACCTAAATTTAACTTTTTTGACTCAGGATATGCCTAAATTACTAAGGGTTATACAATATGAAATACCTAAATTGAAGCCGTGATCTGCTCCTGAAGAAATTTGAATTTGCCCATATTTTCTTCATAAAAGTTTTAGATATTTTATTTATATTTCATAGCATTTTGAATGACCTTAATTGGACTTCTGTAACTCAATATATGTCCAAAAGACTAAGAGATGTGCAGTCTAAGATGACAGACATATATGTGGATTTCAACTCAAAATTTGCCTAACCAAATGAGCTTGGATTTTGATAAATAAGCCTAATTCAGAAAGCTCAAGATGTCTACTTCAATTATTAAGATGCTTATTTTCTCATTTAAGAGCTCTAAAGATGTCAAAAGCCTTCTTGAATCTTAGAGGTTCAATTTGCCCAAAAAGTCACTATTTATCCAAAAGTGTATATGTTTGGTATATGTATGGTATATAATTACCTACACACTTAATTTAATTTATTAGTATAAAAATTATTTATCAAAGTCCAAAATTTGGAGTTTGATCATGCAAATGGTTAACAGATTACAATGGTAAGTCCTTTTTTAAAGGGCCAAACATTCAATAAGTATTTTTCTCTCCAACTTTTTTTCCCCTAAATAGCACAAGTTTTAGATTCTAATAGTGTATCCATTTTAATTGTAACATTATTTTTTTGGGTACCTTTGTTCATGCAGGGTCCAATATTTGATGCGCTCCTTTTAGCTGGTTGTAAACCAAAAGGCCATCCACAGATAAAAGATTAAAATTTTAAGCCATAAAAAGTTGAATGAGTAAAAGATGAAGTTAGCACTTTGTTAACAGTTGCAACACTTATAGCCACAGGCATATTTGCCACAAGATTCATAATTCTAGGTGGGTATAATGACTCGGAAGAAATAGATAAAGGAACAATGATCATGTTGAATAATTATATGTTTTAAGTATTCATTATGTGAAACACATTTTCATTGCTCCATCCTTTGCATTTTTTGTTGCTTCTATACACCTTACATTGATGCCAATTCATCTCTAAAATTCTTGTTATGGGCATAAGAATTTTTTCAAGCATTTATTATGCTAGTGTCCCTAGCATTTGTGGGTGCAATACAAGTACTAGTAAGCAAACTATCTTGACTTGCCATTGTCACACTAATGATGGGAAAGTTTTGCCTTGTCATTCTAGGTCTAAGCTGGACAAAAATATAAAAGTTAATTATTCATGCCAGAAGATATCGTTTAATGTGTTTCATCCCTTATTTGAATGGTCGTGCAATGATTATTAAATTCTTGAAGGATGTATTTACGAGGCAATAACACTTGGAATGAGTTTGCAGAATAATGAATAGCATATATAATTTATTATTATTGTTATTATTGTTGTTATTGTTGTTATTATTGTTGTTATTATTATTATTAAGATTTGATTTTTATTTTAATTTAGTATTGATTAGAACTTGACTTTCCTATATTGTTAGGGATTTGATTTTCTACCTTAGCTAGAGTTTTCTTTATTTTTATTTCCTAATTAAAATTAGAGTTAGTAGGTTTGTGTCACCTTATAAATATGTAAGTTTTAGGGCTATGTGAGTTATTTTTTTATATCAATAAAATTCTCTTAAGAGACGTGATTCTCTTTTTCTTTAAATTTTTAGTATTCTCTTTGAATCAATGAATATTTATATTTCCTAGTATTCTTATTGAATCAATAAGTTATAAAAAATTATTTTTCGGCATTTGCTTGCAAAACCACCGAACTACAATATTTATCTTTTTTATATCTTATTTTATTTTATTTTACTAAGCTTCCGCTACATGAGTTGGTATTAGAGTCGAACTGATCCTTATTAATCATGCTGAGAGAGTATTATGAAGAGAACTTATTCTATGATACTGATGATTGTGAGGATGAAGATGCATTTATTAGAGATGAGCCAATATTTGATTAAGAGAATGAGGGCGATATTAAATATATGGATTTCATTGGCATTGATAAATTTCTTTATTCTTATATTCCTTTAATTTCTATTTTGAAGGAATTACAAGTTGAAGATGAATTTATGACATTCTATAGCAAATTTGTTACTCAATATTTGGGCAAAATTTAAGGGCGAATTTTCTCTATCTTGGAGGGAATGATGCGGAGCAACAAACTTTAAAATGAGTTTACCAAGTAATGGATAACAGATATAATTTATTATTATTGTTGTTGTTGTTGTTATTGTTGTTGTTATTATTATTATTAGGGCTTGATTTTTATTTTAATTTAGCATTGATTAGAATTTGACTTCCCTATAATGTTAGGGATTTGATTTCCTACCTTAGCCAGAATTTTCTTTATTTTTACTTCCTAATTAAAATTAGGGTTGATAAGTTTATGCCACCCTATGAATATGTAAGTTTTAAGGTTATATGAGTTAGTTTTTTATTATCAATAAAATTCTCTTAAGAGACGTAATTTCCCTTTTCTCTAAATTTTTGGTATTCTCTTTGAATCAATTAATATTTGATACATTTTTTCTAGTATTCTTGTTGAATCAACATATTATAAAATATTATTTTTCAGAATTTATGCACAAATTAATAGACTACTGTCACGACCCAAAATAGGGGCCATGACTGGTGTTAGGGAACGGGAATTCTTTCGAATTCGGAACCCATAGCAAGCCTAAAATAAAATAAAACATGCAATAGTAATAATGATAACACAATTAAATAAAATATTATGCAGCGGAATAAAATCATAAATATCAAAATAATAATCTACCACGGGATTTAAATCAAATCCTCATCTCATATATAAATAAATCCTTTAATACAAGTTTCAGTTCAAATTCTTAAAATACATAACTCACAATTTATTTACAACTACTGCAGTGTCTAGATTATAAAAATAAAACTCAAGTGAGCAGTTTACAAAAAGAAGCCGAGGCGGAAGAAATCCGACGTACAGGCCTGCTACTGAGGTCGACGAAGAAGACTCTCCTGAAAAATGGTCAATAGAGGGGAGTCAGACCTCACTGAGTGAATTACTATAATATATATACATGCATACTAAATGACAATGCATACAATCAACAATATATATATAATATGTATGTATATAAGCAATTACACACATATGCAATAAAATCATTTTATATATTTATTGAAAATCACTGTTTATGAAGGATCGAATAGAACCCTAGAAAATCGCAACCTCAAAACAATGTTAGACAACACTCTAGCCATACAGGCTCACTTATTCCAATATATTCACTTATTCCATTTGGACAATAGACTGACCCCGAGACACTAAGTCGACCGAGCTCCAGCAGTCTGACTGTCAGTGTGATTGGCCCCGAGACACTAGGTCAACCGAGCTCCAGCAATCACACTCCCAAATCATATCACACATCAAATAATCATATTCAATCAATATCCACAAATGGTTAGTAATATAGCCTAAATGCTATCAGCGTACTGGTACATACTCGGTCCTAATGCTGCCCACTAGGTTGCACTTCCTATTGATATCCTTCATTAAAACATAAAACATACATTCATAAAAATAAATGATGCATAAATTTAAATAAAATAGCAACATAAACCATATATATACTAGAAATATACCAAAAATAAACCAGGTATATTTCGAGTATATATACGTCAAAGAAATCCAGATAGATTACAAAATAAACTAGAAATATATTCAAAAACATTTTAAACCTAATTTATTAGCAAAACATGCATATAATTTAAAATATACCGAAAATAAACTAAAGATAAACCAAAATAAACTAAAAATAAACTTAAGTACTAATTGAATTATTTATGCATAATTAATCAAAATAAAACATACATTTCTAAATCATGCACCCTAAAGCATATATATATAGAATAGTATCTCACACTTAATGCGCTCCTCGAGATGGGTTCGACAGGCCTGGTCCACTAGGCCTCGGTCTCGACACAACTAAACAAACAAATAACGACAGGAATCAGAATAAATCTAACAGAAGATCTAAAGACTCGATCTAGAATACTAGAGACAGAATCAGAATTAGGGTTCGAACGGACATCACATTTTACGAGGATTCTATTGAAAATCCGGCAGAACCTCCCCTGTAAAACGAACATCTCTCTACTCAAAGAGTAAAGCCGGTCCTGCAAAGAAACATACTTCTAAAAATAGACACAGAAATACATCCACAACCCCTCGGTCGGACTCCAAACTACAGTTTACCGACCGGGGTACACAATTCACAAAACAATATAGAAATACATTTTATAAGTAGAAATTACATAATTAACCCTAAAACACAGTAAAAACCGATAAAAACTCATTTTATTAGAAAAATCGTATATTATATATATAATTGAAAATAATTCACGAAAAATAGTCTTAATTACTCAAAAATACTAAATAATTTGTAGAAATCATTTTTATACCTTAAATAACTATTAAAAGCAATTTAATTACATCTCTAGCCAATTTAGGGTAAAATTACTAAAATGCCCCTATATATATAAATATACTAAAATTACTTCAAAAATTCACCAAAAATAATATAATTGCACAAAATTAATTTTCTCAACATTTTTATCAATAATATCAATAAATAAACTCAATTAACCAATTAATTTCAATTAAAAACACAATTAACCCTATTTTTTCAAAATTACATAAACTAATTAAATTCAAAATAAATACATAGAAATTCATAAAAATTACAAATAAATTTCTATAATTCATTTAAACACCTATATTTATCATAAAACACAATTTCATAATTTATTTAATTAATTTTCGAAAATTAAAAAATAATAATAAAATATTCAAAAATACCCAAAAATCAAAATAATTTCCAAAGATTCTAAAAAAATTCACACATGTATATTAAGCTAAGGGGAACAACATTTGTGAAGTAATTTTTCATGAATCAATCAATTCAAAGTTCAAAAAAATCAAGAATCCTAAAATGGCCGAATTGTAAAAATCAAAACCTAGGCAAATCTAGACCATTTTTAGTGAAACAAAGCTTGGAATCACACTCACCGGAGCTCAAGGAGAAGAAAGAGACTGGTGGTGTCAAAAATGGTGGCCGAAAACGCCATGAACGGCGGTGAGAATGAATTTCGGCTTTCCGATGATATCGAGCTCCTCTGACGCCGGAAATGGACTCTGTTGGCGGCGGAACAGCTAGAGGAAGGAGGTGGCATGCCGGGAAGCACACCGACGGTGAGAAAACGGGATGGCAGGCGGTGGTTGGTGTGCGTCGGGTTGAAGAAGGAGACGATGGCAATGATGTAAATAAATAAAACTTTATTTTTGATAAATATAATATATGTATAGGTATGTATATATATATACTTTATATTATTTTAATATAAAATATTGTATGGACAATAAATATTCACCACACACATAATTTAATATATTAAGTAATTTATACACTAAAAATAATTAAATAATATTAAAACTAATTAATAAATAATAAAAATACAAGGGTAATTAATTAAACCCTAATTAAATAAATACACATATATATTTTATTTAGTACTTTTAAAAATATATATGAGCTCATGCAAATATGGAAATCTATTTAAAATAATTAGTAATAAATAATTTACGGGTCAATTTCCCCGGAAATGCAAGTCCCGAGAAAATTTTACGTAAAGTGCTTAAAATAACATAAAATAAATAAAAATAAATTTTAATTAAATAACAACTCATGAAATATCATAAATATATATAAAAATTATTAACACGGCATATCCCAATGCAGTATTAAAATATTTAAAAATACGAGATATTACAACTATAATATTTATTCTTTTTGTCTCTTATTTTATTTTATTTTATTTTACTAGACTTCTGCTGCATCATAATTTGAGAAAGGTGCTCTCAAATAGGCTCAGAATACAAAGGAATCTAAATGAAATTAGAGAAGAAGGACAAGCTCTAGTTAGCAACCTTTTTCATGCCAAGCTCAGTTGTATTTATAATGTAAAATTTATACTCTAAATTTGTATTTATAATGTAATTTTCAAAGTAATTGTAATTTCATTTTTAAATAAGATTTATTGTAATTTTCTCTTTTTTCTTTTATCTTCCCTTGTAACAAAAAAAAAAGAAAAGTAAATGTAACTTCATAAAATTTAATGAATTAGATTTTGTTCTCAAAAAATAAATAAATAAGATTTTAGAATAATTTTAAAATGATGTCATAGTGGCTATAATATATACAAAAATATATAAACTATAATCTTTAGAAATTTAAAAAATTAAAATTTGTTTATGCTTACCATATTTTATATTTTTCAGTTAATCAATATAATCTTTGTTATAGTTGCCTCAACTTCGATCCCTATTTTCCTTATACATATGCCAATACAAAACTCAGAAAAAATTTACATTAAAAAGAAACCAATTTTTTATATAGACTTATGGACACAATTTAGGTAATTTCAATTTGAAATTGTAGTAATAGGCTCTTGCCTTTAAAAGTGATGATTTGAATTTGCGGTAAAAGTTTACGGAAGGTTAGGATTAGGAGTTTTTGTTACATGTCTATCATGAATTGTTTGAAAATAATTGTGTATAAAATCGAATTTTAAAGATTGGCTAGCAAAACTAATATTTATTAATTTATAGTTATTAATTCCCTCCTATTATGAATGTGAATGAACAATATATTGTTTATGAATGAACAATATATTGTTTGTGAGAGAATAGTTATCAAATAGTAAAAAGAAAATCTCTATATAAAGAGATTGAAATTCATTAATGAGAATATATAGAAAAAAATAGATAATTCTTTAAATTCTTTCAATATTATAGTTCTTCAAATTCTCTCCAAACTTTCTCTAAATTCTCTTAAAATCATTCTACTATAAAATATTTTTCTTCTAATTAAATACTACTAAATTCAAGTTTAGTTCTATAGCAAACTAAGCAATTCAATCTTAATTCTACAACACATTATCAGTACGAAAAGCTCTTGATCAAAATAATAAGGTACATGTTTCTTAGTATTTGATATTTATGAATATATTATTTGATTATATATTATCATGAATGACTATGTCTCCTACTAATTTATATTTATTCATATTTATATTTATTTCTTCAATTTAACTTTATATTAATTGTTATTTTTATTTTGTTTTACTAACTACATTATTGATGCAAAAATTGCTAGAAATGGTTCTAACCTTTATGGATAGTTATGCCTCCTACCAATTTATATTTATGCATATTTATATATTTTTTTATTATTTATGTTAATGGAAGGTTATATCCCATTTTATATTAATGGACGGTTTTGCCCCATATTTATACATATCGTTATGTTAACTCACTTATTATAAATAATCATATCAACATTATTTATTAATTTTACTTTATATAATTTATTTCTCCATATATTATATTAAAAAAAAATTTCTAACTGCTATATTTTTATTACCAACGGTAACATAACAATAACAAATGACTATATTTTTTGTTATAAATAGACAAACTATAAATTTTATTTATTCACACAAATTCATACATTTTCTATTGCTCTCTTTACTCTAAATTTTAAACATGATTTGGTAAATTTATATTTGTGTTTTGATCATGAATATTATAATAGTTTTTAGAATAATTCATATAGAAAATGATTTTCTATTTGATATAATTTTAAGTATTATTATATCATTTTTTGTACTGCTATTGTTTCTTGCAATATTCATTCATGATATAATTAATTAGTAAATTCTGATTATGTTTGATTTTTTTAATAGTCATCAAATTTATGAATTCTAATTGAGTTATATTTTTTTATTAGTTATCACAAAGCTTGAGTTCGTTGCTCTTGACATCACGGGAAAAAATTATATGTATTGGATTCAGATGTAGAAATGTATCTTCAATCAATAAGGTTAATTGATACTATAAAAGAAAATAATAACACCTCATTGTAAAATAAGACCAAGTCTATAATTTTTCTCTGTCGTCATATTGATGAAGGATTAAAATGTGAATATTTGACTGTCATAGATCCAAGTGTTCTTTGGAAGGATCTAAAAGATAAATATGATCTTCAAAGAGATGTAATACTATCAGTAGCCACTAATGAATGGAGAGTGTAATATCCCGTGTTTTTAAATATTTTAATACTGCATCGAGATATGTAGTGTTAATAATTTTCGTATATAATATTAATATTTTATGAGTTTATTATTTAATTAAAGCTAATTTTAATTATTTTATATTATTTTAAGTACTTTACGTAAAATTTTTTCGGAAATTTTATTTTCGGGGAAATTAACATGTAAATAATTTAATATTAAATATTTTAAATAATTTTACGGATTTGCATGAGCTCATATATATTTTTAAAAGTACTAAATAAAATATATATGTGTATTTATTTAATTAGGGTTTAATTAATTACTCTAATTTTTATTATTTATTAATTAGTTTTAATATTATTTAATTATTTTTAGTGTATAAATTATTTTAATATATTAAATTATATGTGTGTGAGTTTATATTATTTTAATATATAGTGTAAAAGTATATATATACATATAATATTTAAACAAAAAAATAAAGTTTGAGTTATTTACGAATTTGCCATCGAAGCCTCTTCTCCCTCCCGATCGTCTTCCTCGCGAATTCGGCCACTGTCACGCCGTTCTCTTGTCTTTGGTGTGCCTCCCGGTGTGCCACCTCCTTCCTCCAGCTGTTCCGCCATCAGCAGAGTCCATTTCCGGCATCGGAGGAGCTCGATATCGTCGGAAAGCCGAAATTCATTCTCACCGTCGTTCACGGCGTTTCCGGCCACCATTTTTGACACTGCCAGTCTCTTTCTTCTCCTTGAGCTCCGTTGAGTGTGATTCCAAGCTTTGTTTCACTTAAAATGGTCTAGATTTGCTTAGGTTTCAATTTTGGCAATTCGACCATTTTAGGGTTCTTGATTTTTTTGAACTTTGAATTGATTGATTCATGAAAAATTACTTCACAAACATTGTTTCCCTTAGCTTAATATACATTTTTTAATTTTTTTAGAATTTTTGGAAATTATTTTGATTTTTGGGTATTTTTGAATATTTTATTATTATTTTCTAATTTTCGAAAATTAATTAAATAAATTATGAAATTTTGTTTTATGATAAATATAGGTGTTTAAATGAATTATAGAAATTTATTTTGAATTTTTATGAATTTCTATGTATTTATTTTGAATTTAATTAGTTTATGTAATTTTGAGAAAATAGGGTTAATTGTGTTTTTAATTGAAATTAATTGGTTAATTGAGTTTATTTATTTATATTATTGATAAAAATGTTGAGAAAATTAATTTTGTGCAATTAAATTATTTTTGGTGAATTTTTGAAGTAATTTTAGTATATTTATATATATATGGGCATTTTGGTAATTTTACCCTAAATTGACTAGAAATGTAATTAAATTGATTTTAATAATTATTTAAGGTATAAAAATGATTTCTACAAATTATTTAGTATTTTTAACTAATTAAAACTATTTTTCGTGAATTATTTTCAATTATATATATAATATATGATTTTTCTAATAAAATGAGTTTTTATCGGTTTTTACTGTGTTTTAGGGTTAATTATGTAATTTCTACTTATAAAATGTATTTCTATGATATAAGGGTATTTTTGGTATTTTTATATTGTTTTGTGAATTGTGGACCCCAATCGGTAAATTGTAGTTTGGAGTCCGATCGAGGGGTTGTGGATGTATTTCTGTGTCTATTTTTCGAAGTATGTTTCTTTACAAGGTCGGCTCTACTCTTTGAGTAGAGAGATGTTCGTTTTACAGGAGAGGTTCTGTCGGATTTTCGGTAGAATTTTCGTAAAATGTGATGTCCGGTTAAACCCTAATTCTGATTCTGTGTCTAATATTTTAGATCGAGTTTTTAGGATTTTCTATTAGGTTTATTTTGATGTCTGTTATTTTGTTTGTTTAGTTGTGCCGAGACCGAGGCCTAGTGGACCAGGCCCATCAGACCCATCTCGAGGAGCGCACTAAGTGTGAGTTACTATTCTATATATATATATGCTTTAGGGTGCATGATTTAGAAATGTATGTTTTATTTTGATTAATTATGCATAAATAATTCAATTAGTATTTAAGTTTATTTTTAGTTTATTCTTGGTTTATCTTTGGTTTATTTTTAATATATTGTAAATTATATGCATGCTTATTTAAACATTTATATTTAAAATGTTTTAAAAATATATTGAGTTAATTTTACAATTATATTGGATTTATTTGACGTATATATACTTGAAATATACCTGGTTTACTTTTGGTATATTTCTAGTAAATATATGGTTTATGTTGCTATTTTATTCAATTCATGCATCATTTGCTTTTATGAATGTATGCTTTATATTTTAATAAAGGATATCAATAGAACATGCTACCTAGTGGGCAGCACTAGGACCGAGTACGTACCGGTACGCTTATAGCATTTAGGCTATATTACTAACCTGTTTGAGGATATTGATTGGATTTGATTTATCTGATGTGTGATATGATTTGGGAGTGTGATTGCTGAAGCTCGGTTGACCAAGTGTCTCGGGGCCAATTACACTGACAGTCAGACTGCTGGAGCTCGGTTGACTTAGTGTCTCGGGGCCAGTTTACTGTCCAAATGGAACAAGTGAATATATTTGGAATAAGTGAGCCTGTATGGCTAGAGTGTTGTCTAACACTGTTTTGAGGTTGCGATATTCTAGGGTTCTATTTGATCCTTCATAAACAGTGATTTTCAATAAATATATAAAATGATTTTATTGCATCTGTGTGTAATTGCTTGTATACATACATATTATATATATATATATTGTTGACTGTATGCGTTGACATTTAGTATGCATGTATATATATTATAGTAATTCACTCAGTGAGGTCTGACTCCCCTTCGTTGATTATTTTTCAGGAGAGTCATCGTCTTCAGACCTCAGTAGCAGGCCTGTACGCCAGATTTCTTCCGCCCCGGCTTCTTTATGTAAACTGCTCACTTGAGTTTTATTTTTATAATCTAGACACTGCAATAGTTGTAAACAAATTATGAGTTATGTATTTTAAGAATTTGAACTGAAACTTGTATTAAAGGATTTATTTACATATGAGATGAGAATTCGATTTAATTTCGTTTGAGGGAATTATCATTTTGACATTTATGATTTTATTCCGCTGCATAATATTTTATTTAATTGTGTTATTATTATTACTATTGCATATTTTATTTTATTTTAGGCTTGCTACGAGTTCCGGATTCGAAAAAATTTCCGTTCCCTAGCGCCGGTCATGGCCCCTGTTTTGGGTCGTGACAGAGAGCTTTACGCTTTTAAGATTTCAAAAAAGTGAGTGACTATAATTCTGCAATATTCAAAATAGTATCATCATTAAAATTCTGTGGACAGACAGTCACAGATGAGGATATACTGGAGAAAAGTTACTCCACATTTCATGCATCAAATGTTACACTGCAACAACAATATACGATGCAGAGATTAAAAAAATATTATGAACTAATTTCATGCCTACTAGTAGCTGAGAAATATAATGAACTCTTGATGAAAAATCATCAGTCTCATTCCACTAGCTCAGTAACATTTCCAAAAGCAAATGCTACAAATTATTCCAGACATAAAAATTACAATAGCCATGGACGTGGGAGAGGTAGAGGTCATGGACGTGGAAGAGGTCAATTCTTTGACCGTGGTTGTGGAAATAAATATAATAATACTCCACAACAAACTTAGACTCAACCTCAAAAGAAGTTAAAATCAGTTATCAATGGTGTTCAAGAAAGACCCCGACATAAGTCTGAAACTGTGTGTTTCAGATGTGGTAGTAAAGGAAACTGGGCACGAGTTTGTCGTACACCACCACATCTTTGCCAACTTTATAAGGCATCATTAAAAGACAAAGAAAAGGAAATAAACTTCAATGAGTATCATACTCTTGTTAGTGATACAACTCATCTAGATGTTTATGATTTTACTGACAATGGAAATTGAGGCAACTATAATTTTAAGTATGTTGTTATTACCAATTTTATTTTCAATTTTGAAGAATATGTTATGTATGTTATTTTTAAATTAATAAAATGTCATACTTTACAATTATTTTATGTTTTTATCTTAATTGATTAATTATGTGTTTATCTATTTTGAAGTTTAATATGGATTGTACTCAATATAAAGACAATATTGGAGATCTCTGTATACCAGTGTAATATCTCGTGTTTTTAAATATTTTTATTCTGCATCGGGATATGTAGTGTTAATAATTTTTGTATATAATATTGATATTTTATGAGTTTGTTATTTAATTAAAGCTTATTTTTAATTGTTTATATTATTTTAAGTACTTTACGTAAAATTTTTCCGGGACTTGCATTTTTGGAAAAATTGACACATAAATTATTTATTATTAATTATTTTAAATAGATTTTCGGACTTGCATGAGCTCATATGTATTTTTAAAAGTACGAAATAACGTATATATGTGTATTTATTTATTTAACTAGGGTTTAATTAATTACCCTAATATTTTTATTATTTATTATTAATTTTAATATTAATTAATTAATTAATTTTTTTGTGTATAAATTATTTAATATATTAAATTATATGTGTGTGGTGTATATTTAATGTGTGTTAGTTTATATTATTTTAATATATAGTGTAAAAGTATATATATATACATATACATATAATATTTAAACAAAAAATAAAGTTAGATTTATTTACGGTTGTGCCATTGAAAAGTCCCTCTCCCTCCCAATCGTCTTCCTCGCAAATCCGGCCACTTTCACGCCATTCTCTTGCCGTTGGTGTACCTCCCGACGTGCCACCTCCTTCCCCAGCCTTCCCCGCCGCCAGCAGCTCCCTATTCCGTCGCGGTTTGGCCGAAATAAGCTCGGGAAGCTGAAACTTGAGCCACCGTCGTTCACGGCGTTTCCGACCATCATTTTTGACACTTCTAGTCTCTTTATTCTCCTTGACCTCCAGTGAGTGTGATTCCAAGCTTTGTTTCACTTAAAATGGTCTAGATTTGCTTAGGTTTCGATTTTGGTAATTCGATCATTTTAGGGTTCTTGATTTTTTTGAACTTTGAATTGATTGATTCATGAGAAATTACTTCACAAATGTTGTTTCCCTTAGCTTAATCTTCATGTGTGAATTTTTGTAGAATTTTTGGGAATTATTTTGATTTTTGGATATTTTTGAATATTTTATTATTATTTTCTAATTTTCGAAAATTAATTAAATTAATTATGAAATTGTGTTTTATGATAAATATAGGTGTTGAAATGAATTATAGAAATTTATTTGGAATTTTTATGAATCTCTATGTATTTAGTTTGAATTTAATTAGTTTATGTAATTTTGAGAAAATAGGATTAATTGTATTTTTAATTGAAATTAATTGTTTAATTGAGTTTATTTATTGATATTATTGATAAAAATTTTGATAAAATTAATTTTGTGTAATTATATTATTTTTGGTGAATTTTTGAAGTAATTTTAGTATATTTATATATATATGGGCATTTTGGTAATTTTATCCTAAATTGGCTAAAAATGTAATTAAATTGCTTTTAATAATTATTTAAGGTATAAAAATGATTTCTACAAATTATTTAGTATTTTTAACTAATTAAAACTATTTTTCGTGAATTATTTTCAATTATATATATAATATACAATTTTTCTAATAAAATGAGTTTTTATCGGTTTTTACTGTGTTTTAGGGTTAATTATGTAATTTCTACTTATAAAATGTATTTCTATGATATAAGGGTATTTTTGATATTTCTATATTGTTTTGTGAATTGTGGACCCCAGTCGGTAAACTGTAGTTTGGAGTCCGACCGAGGGGTTGTGGATGTATTTCTGTGTCTATTTTTTGAAATATGTTTCTTTGCAGGGCTGGCTCTACTCTTTGAGTAGAGAAATGTCCGTTTTACAGGGGAGGTTCTGCCAGATTTTTGGTAGAATTCTCGTAAAACGTGATGTCCGGTCAAACCCTAATTCTAATTCTGTGTCTAGTAATCTAGATAGAGTTTTTAGGAGTTTTCATTAGATTTATTCTGATTCCTGTCATTATTGTTTGTTTAGTTGCGCCGAGACCGAGACCTAGTGGACTAGGCCCGTCGGATCCATCTCGTGGAGCACACTAATTTGTGAGTTACTATTTTATATATATATGCTTAGGGAGCATGATTTAGAAATGTATGTTATTTTGATTAATTATGCATAAATAATTCAATTAGTATTTAAGTTTATTTTTAGTTTATATTCGGTATATTTTGATATATTTTCAAATTATATGCATGTTTTATTAATAAATTATTCTCAAAATGTTTTCCTGTATATCCTTGGCATAATCTTAGTTTATTTTGTAATTTAATTGGATTTATTTAACGTATATATACTCGAAATATACCTGGTTTACTTTTGATATATTTTTAGTATATATATGGTTTATGTTGCTATTTTATTCAATTCATGCATCATTTACTTTTATGAATGTATGCTTTATATTTTAATGAAGGATATCGATAGAACGTGCTACCTAGTGGGCAGCACTAGGACCGAGTACGTACCGGTACGCTTATAGCATTTAAGCTATATTACTAACCTGTTTGAGGATATTGATTGGATTTGATTTATCTGATGTGTGATATGATTTGGGAGTGTGATTGTTGGAGCTCGGTTGACCTAGTGTCTCAGGGCCAATCATACTGATAGTCAGACTGCTGGAGCTCGATTGACTTAGTGTCTCGGGGCCAGTCTACTGTCCAAATGGATCAAGTGATTATATTTGGAATAAGTGAGCCTGTGTGGCTAGAGTGTTGTCTAACACTATTTTGAGGTTGCGATATTCTAGGGTTCTATTTGATCCTTCATAAACAGTGATTTTCAATAAATATATAAAATGATTTTATTGTATCTGTGTGTAATTGCTTGTATACATACATATTATATATATATTGTTGACTGTATGCGTTGGCATTTAGTATGCATGTATATATATTATAATAATTCACTCAGTGAGGTCTGACTCCCCTCTGTTGACCATTTTTCAGGAGAGTCTTCTTCGTCAGACCTCAGTAGCAGGTCTGTACGCCAGATTTCTTCCGCCCCGGCTTCTTTATGTAAACTGCTCACTTGAGTTTTATTTTTATAATCTAGACACTGCAGTAGTTATATAAAGTCGTGAGATATGTACTTTAAATATTTGAACTGGATTTGTATTAAAAGTTTATTTATATATATGGGATGAAGATTTGATTTAAATCCCGTGGTGGATTATTATTTTTATATTTATGATTTTATTCCGTTGCACAGTATTTTCTTAATGGTGTTGTTATTATTACTATTGCCTGTTTTATTTTATTTTATTTTAGGCTTGCTACGGGTTCCGGATTCGAAAGAATTCCCATTCCCTAGCACCGGTTATGACCCCTGTTTTGGGTCGTGACAACCAGATAGTGGTACTACACATACTATCTTAAAAAATAGAGATTATTTCTTTAAAATAAAGCCCACAAAGGCAGTTGTAAAAATAATATTAGGTTCTGTATATCTGATTGAAGGAATTGGCAAAACCAAATTTATGTTACCAAATGAAACAAAATTTATAATTGATGAAGCTTTGTTTTCACCAAAATAAACAAGAAATTTATTGAGTTTTGATGACATATATTGAAATGGGTGTGATACCCAATCCATTACTATAAATGGTAATAACTATTTAAATATATTTTCCTACGAATCAGGAAAAATACAAGTATTAGAAAGACTACCAAAACTCCCTACTGGATTGTATTACATGTATATACATATGATTGAATCACATATGGCAGTAAAAGAAAAATCTTATGATCCTTCAATAATAAATTTATGGCATGATATATTAGATCATCCTGGATTAGTAACGAGGCGAAGGATAATTGAAAATTCACATGGGCATCCATTGAAGGGGCAAAGAATTCCTCAATCAAATGAAATGTCATGTATAACTTATTCTCTCAAAAAATTAATCTTAAGGCTTCACCATCTAAAATTCAGAATGAATCACCTATGTTTCTTGAAAGAATTCAAGGTGATATATGTGGGCCAATTCACCCACCATGTGGACCATTCAGATATTTTATGGTATTAATTGATGCATCTAGTAGATGGTCATATGTTTGTCTATTGTCAACTCATAATGTTGCATTTACAAGGTTGCTAGCTGAAATTATTAAATTACAAGCATAATTCTCTGATTATACAATCAAGAGGGTAGTACTTGATAATGCTAGTGAATTTACATCTCAAGCATTCAATGATTATTGTATGTCTACTGGGATCATTGTTGAGCATCCTGTTGCCTATGTACATACCCAAAATAGTTTAGTTGAATCATTGATTAAACACCTTCAGCTTATTGCTAGACCATTAATAATGAGAATAAAGCTTCCTATTTTAGTTTGGGGTCATGTAATCCTACATGCTGCTTCATTAATTCACATCAGACCTAGTGCATATCATAAATACTCCCCACTACAATTGGCGTTTGGTCAAAAGCCAAATATTTTCCATCTTATAATTTTTGATTGTGCAATATATGTACCTATTGCTCCACCTTAGCACATAAAAATAGGTCCTCAACGAAGATTGGAAATTTATGTTAGGTTTAAAACACCCTCGATTATTAGATATCTTGAATCTTTAACTGGTGATGTTTTTACAGCACGTTTTGTTGATTGCCAATTTAATGAGGTTGTTTTTCCAACATTAGGAAAAAAGGAGAAAGAAGGAAAAAGGGATATTTCATGGAATGAACCATCATTATTGCATATGGATCCTCACACAAAATAATGTGAATTAAAAGTGCAAAAGATTGTGCACTTACAAGCAATTGTAAATCAATTGTCAAATGCATTTACTGATACACAAAAGAGTGACTAAATCATATATACCAGTAGCCAATGCTCCTGCTCATATTGAAATTTTAGAAATAAAACCTGAGAGTAAAGACACTCATGAGTCTAAAACACACTTAAAGCATGAAAGACCAATTGATTCTAAGGATAAAAATTCACAAAAAAGAAAGGGAGTAGATAATCATATTGATAACGAGGAAAATATCCCTGAAGAAATAGAAAATAAAAAAAATCCCCAAATGGAAGGTATAAATGATATTAATAAAGAAATCTTAATAAATTATACCAATACAAGAAAACTGTTGAATAGAAATGAGATGAAATATTTTCATATACTATTGCATGTGAAATCATAAATGACAAAGATGATCTTAAACCAAAATCAGTCATGGAATGTCAAAATAGGCATGATTGGATAAAATGAAAAGATGTTATACAGGCTGAATTAGACTTACTAAACAAGTGAAATGTTTTTGGACCAATTATTCCTATGCTTAAAACTGTGAAACCTGTAGGATACAAGTAGGTCTTTGTACGAAAGAGAAATGAGAAAAATGAAATAATAAGATACAAAACTAGACTTGTAGCTCAAGGTTTTTCACAAAGGCCAGGAATTGATTATGATGAAATGTATTCTCCTGTTATGGATGCAATTACGTTCAAGTATCTGATTAGCCTAGTAGTTTTTAAGAAATTAGAAATGCTTCTTATGGATGTTGTAACTGCTTATTTGTACAGATCACTTGATAGTGACATTTATATAAAAATCCTTGAAGGATTTAAAATGCCTAAAACATTAAGTACAAAACCCAAAGAAATGTATTTGATCAAGCTCCAAAGATCTTTATATGGGTTAAAACAGTTTGGACGCATGTGGTATAATCATTTAAGCGATTATTTAATTAATAAAGGATGTGAGTAATATTATCTTCTCATGCATTTTTATTAAAAAAAAATATTAGGATTTGTGATTATAGCTGTATATGTTGATGATTTAAATATCATTGGAATAGAAAATGAGATCCATGAAGCAATAATATACTTAAAGGAAGAATTTGAAATGAAAGATCTTGAAAAACCAAGTATTGCCTTGGTTTACAAATTGGGCAAATGCACAATGGGATATTCGTGTATCAATCAAATTACATAGAAAAGATATTAAAATGCTTTAATATGGATAAAGCAAATCCTTTAAGTACTATAATGGTCGTCAGATCACTCAATATTGAAACTGATCCATTTTGACCCTGTGAAGAAAATGAAGAAATTCTTGATTTTGAATTTCCATATCTCATTGCCATTGGAGCTCTAATGTATCTTGCTAATTGTACTAGACCTGACATATCTTTTACAGTCAATTTTTTTAGCAAGGTTCAGTTCAGCTTCAATAAAAAGACATTAGAAAGGGATCAAACATATACTTCAATACCTTCGAGGAAATGTTGATTTGAGTTTATTTTATTCTAACAATTCAAAACAAGAATTGATTGGTTATATAAATGCAGGGCATTTATCTGATTTTCATAAAGCAAAATCTCAAACAGGCTATATGTTCATAAATAAAGGAACTGTAATTTCTTGGCATTCCTAGAAACAAATGCTTGTCACTACTTTTTCAAATCATTATGAGATTATTGCACTACATGAAGCAAGTAGAGAGTGTGTGCGGATTAGATCAATGACACATCATATTGAAAAATTTTGTGGTTTTCCAGTCAACAAAAGTCCAACAATTTTGTATGAAGATAATACAACATGCATTGCACAGTTAAGGGAAGGATATATCAAAAGCGATAGAACCAAACATATATCTCCAAGATTCTTTTCATACACTCATGAGCTAATAAAAGACAATTATATAGATATCAAGTATATTCAGTCTAGTAAGAATTCAGCTGGTATTTTTACGAAGGCGCTTCCAACTATAATTTTTAGAAAATACGTTCATGATATTGGAATGCGAAATCTGCATACTATGTGAAGGAAGATTACACATATCAACTTGAGAGGGAGAAAATCATGCATTGTACTATTTTTCCTTAAACTAAAGTTTTTCCTACTGGATTTTATTTAGAAAGGTTTTAACGAGATAGTTGTAAAATATTGTTATTCAAGGGGGAGTATTATGAATGTGAATGAACAATATATTGTTTGTAAGAGAATAGTTCTCAAATAGTGACAAGAAAATCTCTATATAAAGAGATTGAAATTCATTAATAAGAATATATAGAAAAAAATAAATTATTCTCCAAATTGTTTCAATATTATAGTTCTCCAAGTTCTCTTTAAACTCTCTTTAAATTCTCTTAAAATCATTCTACTATAAAATATTTTTCTTCTAATTAAATACTACTAAATTAAAGTTTAGTTTTATAACAAACTAAGCAATTCAATCTTAATTTTACAACACCTCAAATATTTTAGGAAAAAAACAAAGATAATGTAAAAATCAAACATATAGCTAAACTACAATTTCAAATATATGTCTACTTGGAATTTATTATATTTTCAATAGTTATTAATGATGATTTTGAAATTAATTCAATCAAATTATTATGTTTGTCGCATGTCTATTTTCTCATTTAATTGTGATGATTTTTAACCTTTTGGCCATCAAAATTGGTATGTTAATTACTAGTGTATAAATTAATAATTTTTTTTTAAATGTATTCAAATAATAATATTTTTTGAATATTTTTACTAAACATTTTACCATAAACATCACCTACAATATCTCCTCCCACACAAAAACTAATTAACAAAATAATATTTTGATTGGTTGAAATAATTTTTTTTTTAAATAATGATTGTAATTTAATTATAATATTATAAATAAAAAAAATGCATATGTATCCAACAATAAATCAAAATTTTATTTTTTAAAAAATTTCAAGATAAATAATTATGTTTCTATTTATTAAATAAATAACTCCTTTTACGTCTGCTACTATTTTTTCATCTGTAGGGTGAGGGTCACTTCATTTACGAGAAGTTTCTAGCTAAAATTAATTAGTAATAAGTATAGGATTAGCAACTTAAGTATCATATTCAACTTAATTAATACCTATTATTAATACATTTAAAGATTTTTTTTTTCTAAAACAATCTAGAATGTAATATACACATATCATATACAATGTTAATTATTGTTTTTAGGAGTTATCATTTGTAATTGTTTGAACAATTTCATGTTTAGACATAGTATTCAAACATCGACATTTATTATTTTTAAATGACGAGAAGTTGAGATTATTTATATTTAAATTTGAACCTTATATATATATATATATATATATATATATATATATATATATATATATAAATTCTTTTATGTTCAGAATTATGCTATTTTTTATCTGATTTTCTCTTGATTTTCACTGTTTCATGTGTTTTCTTTTTTGTCATGTGCTCTTTAGCATGCATGTTTTATGACTCTATTTTCTATGCTATGTTTTATAAATTTTGAGACTCATTATTTGTTGTTTTGTATTTTAACTGTCATGAAATCAATAAATATATATACATAACTGATCACCAAATTCGAACTGTTTATCTACAGTCATTCTCTTGCCATCTGATTTTATACAATTAACAAAATTGCCACCGTTTCTTTCTTTGTTCTGTTGCCCCTCCATTTCACAGAAATGCCACCACCTCTTGCTTTTGTTTGGCAGTATGTGTGGCTGCTTACTGAAAACGGCACCGTTTTGTAAACTTCCATTTTTGCCCCTAAAGTGCCAGAAAAACATCGTCGTCCCATTTTTGTTCATTCTTGCAAACAGATTGCCATTTGATTTCGCAAATAATTTGAAAATTGCCACCGCTGTCTCTTTGAGCGTTTGTGGCTGTTGGAGTCCCTCTCCATGTAAACGACGGCGCTCCAGATATTCCCCTTCCTGCCCCTCGCTTGGCAACCAAACGACGTCGTTCTTCACTTTTCACTGTTTTTTTCTTTTCGGCTTCCACTGCTATCCTCTTCCATGCCATGAAACGCTGCCGTTTTGCTTGGTTTATCAGTCATTTTGGTTTGCTTCGTTGGTAACCCTACCACAGGTCTCTTAGTTTCTCACATCGCAGCCGCCTCTCCCTCTACCCTCTCCATCTCTACTCTCCTCTCTTCTTCTTCTTCAATTTTATTTCAAATTCTTTTCTTCTATGGCTAACCACAGCTTATCGCCCTTGATCAGTTGCAATGTTTATTTCGGTTTTGAAAAAAAAAAAAACTTGCCGATAATCCATCACCAAAACTCAGTCGTCGCTGGCCTTCCCCATCTTTTCTTGAAACCGTCGCCTCCTCCGGTGCGACGGTTAAATTCCTTGTATATTTATATATTTGAACTCTAGTTCCATAGCCTAATCTACAATAAACATATTGTAACAACCCCACCAGCTCAGTTTTTATTACTAAAAATCATCTGTAGAAGCTAAATTTTAAGAGGTTCTCCGCTTTCTCACATTAAGTGGAAATTTTTTCCTGTGAAAATAAAATAATTCTTTTCCCTCGAACCCACCACCTTCGATTTGAAGAGGGATAACGAAATTTTAGTTTTTTTGTTCATTCTTTGAATTTTTAATTAGTCTGATTTGTTTTTTTCTTTTTGCATGTTTATGGTAGAATTATTATTTTGGTTTAAAATACATATATGATCAAATTAGAATATTTTTTTATGTTGGAAACAACCACATTTTTTAATATTAATGATGGTATTAATAAATGATATTTAATTATTTGTGATGCTTTCTTAAGTTGTAATGGCCGACCACAAGCCAATTTACAAAATAAATGATGAATGTGCGAACATATGAATGAAGATTCAGGGACCTCATTGTCTTTTCAATCGCTTGTTTGCTTGAAACCCTAACTTCTGTTCTCACTTCTTTTATGTATTTCATATTAACAGCCGCCTCTTCTCCTGTTCCCTGTTTCTCTCTTTCTCTGGTTGTTTCCCTCAAGACTTCAGCTCACATTTGTACATGCATCCTGTTGTTTCCACCACTTTGTTTTGATTTCTCCCCTTAAAAAACCACCGTATCCTCTGTTGGTGTGTTATGTTGTTTTGGGAATGAGATTCACAGTACTCAGAGAAGTGACAGTGCTCTTAATGGTTTTGTAGGCTGCTAAGCGTCATCTGATGTGAATTGGTGTTCCGATCTTTCAGTGCTTTACAGGCTGCTAATTGTCTCTTATTAGTTGCTTTCACTTTAAAATCTGCTGATATTAATTCTGTAAGTGAAAAATGTGGTCTTTTATTGGATTTAAATATGAATTTGTGATGTGTATTTTGATTGGTGGATTTAGGCTAATAGTTAATTTGATAATGCTAATTGAGATTGTTACCCTTTTACTCTTTTTATGTTTCTCTTTTTTTTTTTTTTAAATTTTTTTATTAAATTTTATGCCTAATTGTCGCTTGAATTCATGGCATTTATCTGATAACTTGGATATTCTGACACTTGAAATATCTAGAATTCAAATGACTACGTTCTATGCAATTGAGTTGAATTCAATTAGAAGTAGTCTAGTCAATTCTAATGCTTTGAAAAGTTATAATTGCTTGAATTCAATTTTTTCATATTATAAAGAAAAAATTGCAGTTGCTGGAATGATTAGGCAAGAACTTAGTTGAAAGATTTATTTCAAATGAGCTCCATAAGTTTCATATCAGACTAGGTCATGGAATTTTGAGTTAGGATTTAGCTATTTAGGTTATGGCTTCATTTAGTCTACATTACGGTGATGGGAAGAGCACTATGATGTAGAGCTTTTAGAACCTATTAAACAACTATTGGTTTGTAGGTTCCATGTTCCTGTATGATTATCTTAACCATCTATGATCATAACCATGATCTTTAACTGCTTAAGATGTGGCTATAACATAAAAGATAAATATGCTTTGATTCTCGGAAAGTAAACTAATTCTTGGCGAGATCATCTATGTTGGGGACACCATTTGATGGCTGTAACAATCTGGCAGGTTAGTCAGCTGCGAAGGACTGTTGATTGGTTCTATACTCAGGTATACCTTCCTTTATCTGTGGTGCTTGGGAATTGGTAGAACATAATGTTAATTTGGTAATCATCTTTGTTATATTGTTTGCGGAAAGAGCAGCTTGCGCTTCCTTAGTTGTAGCTACACACTAAATTTTATGTTAGGCCAAAGTTAGCTATCACCAATGCAGTTTGGGATCATGATTGCTGCATTTTTCTTAAGTTTTCATTGTTACATGATTAAATAAAATAAAAAAAAGTACATGTACATCTAGCAAGTGCTATACAAAAGTTGTCTCACACATATCTTTGGTGATAATCTAAGTGAAAATTGATGCTAACACTACATTCATTAAATACTTTCTGATGCCATCAATTATTTGAGATTCTATGCTGTCTTTAGTTTGATAACTTATAGAAAGCTCTAATTTGTTTGATCTCTCCTAAAGAAAATTGTGCAAGAATTGTAGTTTGGGTTTTTAATTTGCTGCATTTAATTGATGAACTGATAACTTTTTCTTTTATGTAAATTGGCTATTTCTTTTTGCCATTTTACAATTCAATCATATTTACAAATTCACACTTTTTTTTCTTTTTGGTCTGATGAACCGGATGAGTCATTTCATATTATGCTCTATTGCACTATGTTTATTAGGAGTTGTGTAGACAAATTTATTGGTTTTTCTTTATTTCAAGTTGCACTTAAAAAAAATTGGTATACCGATGCGAAGTGCGGGTAACTTTCATAGTTTAAGAAATAAAAATAAAAATATAGCTCCTTGTTCATTTTATATCTTTTTTTTTTCTTTGAATATATAGAAAATTAATATAAGATTCCCTCTTTCATTTCTTAACTTTTACATTTTTAAATAATATATTTATTTTTTTAATCAAATATTGAAGATTAATAGCATTCTTTTATTTTTGACCAAAAAAAAAAAGTATTCTTTTATTTACAACACCATTTTCAAATCAATTGTGATTTGATGAATGCCAGTGACCAACATATATGTATTTATATAATTTTTTTAAACAAATTAAACTTAAATTTTTGTATACTCTTAAGCCACTTATTCATATGCCAAAAAAATAATAGAGAATCAAAAACTTTTTTTTTTATATAAAATGTAAATTTATGATGGTTATTAGAGTTGGTGATATAGTAGGAGTCACACTTGGAATTGTGTGGTGAAATAAAAAGCATAATAATGAAGGGGTATGATTTTTATTTGTTGTAGAAGTGTAGGTGTATTACTTTTTGTTCCATGACTATCATGTTATACTCCTTTTAATTGCAACAATAATGAATTATTCCAAAATTGTTATATCTACAATCAAATTATATAGATTGTTGTCAAAGAAAAATTATATAGATTGCTTCAAAAAGTTGTATAGATCAATTTATATTCATTAATTTAAAAATATTTCAAAAGTATTTATAGTTATATATCAAAATTGTTTTAAAAATTTTATTTTTAGTTTTTTAATTATACATAATTCTATAATAATAATAATGATGATGATGATGAAATATGGGCATAAAAATCATTGCTTATGACCATTTAGATGGATTTCAATAAATGATAAAACCAATTAAAATTTGTAAATACAATATGAATATAGAAAAAAATCATGGATGTATTTAAACTAATGCTATTATTATATTATAAAGCATTAAAAGAGAACAAAAGTGGCAATTCATGAATGTCACCATACAAGAAATCTATCATCAACATTGATGTAACGCCTGAAGTGGATATGCAAATTCATGGATCAATTTAAGCTCTCTTTTCTCTTTCCCTCCAACGCCCCTCTTTCTTCCTTTGCCTGTTGCATTCCGTTACGGCGGATGATTTAATATGGTTGAATTTGGCCTTTCCAGCATTGATACCCGAACTTATGGAATCTTGCTTTACTCGTCCAATTTTATCACTTCTCATCTCTCATGTGATCTCAGTCGAGTCTTATCAATTTATAATTATTAATTAACTCCAACATTTTAGAAAAAAAGAAATGATGGTGTTAAACCAAACATAGAGCTAGATTACAATGTCAAATATTTGGTTACTTGGACAATCACTCGAATTAATTTATTAATTTTTTTATAGCTATTAATGATGATTTTGGGATTAATTCAACCAGATTATCATGTCTAATAGTTTGTCTATTTTCTCATTAATTGTGATGATTTGTAGCCTTTGGTCATCAAATTGGTATGCTACTAGTGTATAAATTAATATATTTTTTGAAAGTATCAAATAATACTATTGTTTGAATATATTTGCAAAATATTTAAACCATAAACAATACCTATGATATCTCTTCCCACACAAAAATTAAAGAGTTCATTAACACTAATATTTTGATTGGTTGAAATAATTTTTTAAAAATAATTACTATAATTTAATTAAAATATTATAAATATTGAATATAAATAGATAATAAATGCATATGTATCCAACAATAAATCAAAATTTTATTTTTTAAAATTTCAAGGCAAATCATTGTAATTATAGTAATTAAATGAAAAAAAAAAATCCTTTTTACTTCTGCTACTATTTCTTGATCATCGGGGCACTTCATTCACAGGAAGTTTCTAGCTGAGATTAATTAGTAACAAGTACAGGATTAGCAGGTGGAGAACATTTGAAGGTAAGATTGGACTTGGGTATGGAGAAGCAATTGGGAAGATTTGGGTATAGAATTTGCTGCTTCTTGAAATCGACCAGGAATTTGGCCGGTAGATTTCTTTTAGATTTTTCATATGCATAAACAAAAAGTAATACATTTATTTCTCTATAAAAAATATATATATAAGTTTAATAGCATTCTTTTATTTACAACACCATTTAAAAATCAATTGTGATTTGGTTAATGCCAATTAACCAAATTCTTTTTAAAAGAATTTTTTTTTTAATTTTTTTATACTCTTAAACAAAAATGTAAATTTATGATGGTGATTGTTGTTGGTTATTAAAATTAAAAGCATAATGAAGGGGTATCATTTTGATTTGTTGCAAAAGTCTAGGTATTATTTATACTTCTTTTAATTACCATAATAATTAATTATTGCAAAATAGTTATATCTAAAATCAAATTATACAGATTGTTGTTAAAGAAAAATTATATAGATTTATTAAAAAAATTGATGTATATCAATTTATATTCATTAATTTAATATTTTAAATATCTAATAGCTATATATCGAAAGTATTTTTATTTTTTTAAAATTTTTAATATAAATATTGCTATAATAATAATAATAATAATAATAATAATAATCAATTTTAAAAAATCATAATTTATTTCACAGTCCAAACCTATTTAGGATTAAATTTTTTTAATGATATATATATATATATATATATATATATATATATATATATATATATATATATATATATATATATATATATATAGTAACATTAATGAAAATTAATGAAATATACACATAAAATCATTGATTATTAGCATGTAGGACCGTCACTTCAATTAAATAAAGATGCATATCAATAAACCAATTAAAATACGCATCATATTGTATTATAAAGAAAGAAAACAAAAGCACCAATTCCTAAATATAATGCAAGACATCTAATGTAAAGACTGTGATCCAGCTGAGGTGATGGTTCAATTTCATCTTAACCACCATAGCCTCCTTTTTCTCTTCCGCTCCAATCGTTTTTTTTTTTTTTAATCCTCTTTGATGCATTGATATAACCAGTGCTCCCTTCACAGTTAAAGTGAATGACTCTATCAAGTGTGTCCTCCCCGGCTGCTTTGATTTAGTTTGTCTCAGCATCGATACCCATATTTATATTTGGAATCTTGCTACTAGTCCAATTATATCACTTTCCGTTTCTCGTCTGTACTCAACGGATTTTTATCAATTTATAATTATTAATTCCCTCCAATAATTAAAAAAAGAAAAGAAAAGATGGTGTTAAACCAAACATATAGCTAGATTACAATTTCAAATATGAATTTATTAATTTTTTTATTGCTATTAATGATGATTTGGGATTAATTCAACTAGATTATCATGTTTATGGCATGTCTATTTTCTCATTTAATTGTGATGATATGTAACCTTTTGTCATCAAAATTGGAATGTCACTAGTGTATAAATTAATAATTTTTTTTTTCTAAAATTATTCAAATAATACTATTGATTGAATATTTTTTCTAAATATTTTTACCATAAACATTACCTATGATATCTCCTCCCACACCAAAAAACTAAAGGGTTCATTAACAAAATAATATATTGATTTATTGAAATAATTTTTTAAAAATAAGTATTATAATTCAATTATAACATTATAAATATTGAATATAAATGAATGATAAATGCATGCATGTGTATCCAAAAATAAATCAAAATTTTATTTTTTAAAATTTCAAGAGAAATCATTATAATTATATTTATTACATGAAAAAAAATCCTTTTACTTTTGGTACTATTTATTTGTCTTATGCGCACTTCATTCACAAGAAGTTTCTGGTTGAAATTAATTAGTAACAAGTACTGGATTAGCACACTAAGTGTGTCACGTATCATTAGTAATTGTGTTTGTGTGTGTGTGTACATATATATATATATATGTAATTGGACGGTGATACGTTTATGGCCATAAAAGAGAATTTTTCTAAATTACAGTTTTACATCTATTTGCCTGATGATACATGGGGCAATTGAATTAAGGAAGGGGTGTTTTGATAAGTTGTCGCTATTAGCGACATTCTATTAATATCGTTGAATTATGCAAAATATATGCATACAAATTAGGAAAAAAAAAACAATTGTTTTCACAAAAGCATAGTACTTTATAGTGACGAACGAACTCATATAGCCCATATATAAACATATGTCTATAGTTCTCAAAGATGAAGTGTGTACTTGTGACACCCAACCCCATAAGCATCCCTATATGGAATGTTACCCTCGAACATCTATTAGGGAAGCTTACAGGATAAGGCGGCACTATAAGAATTAATACTTGAATATCAAAGCTTTATACAAATAGCCTAATGGTCGAATATAGTGGAACAATTATCTATAAGGATGGTTTATTTAATTTAATTTAAATTAATATTCTAAATATAATGAAACTCAGCTTATGCATTAAGCTGGATTCTATTATTATAGCTTCCAAACTTAGTATAAATATCACATCTCTAAATAAGCAGTATATATGTATATAATTTAGAATATAAAGGGTAATTGTAGGAAACTACCACTTATTCTTAAACTATTCACAACATAATATACATCCCTGCGTAGAGTATTGATTACAACTCAAATATTTACAATTAATTATACCAAAATAAAAAGTTGTAATCAACTACAAACAAGTAACTCTATCCTCCACAATTAAACATCATAAGGTCACACGGTCAACAGAACAAAAAAGGGTGATTTTAGGTCACCATGAGCACTAGTTAAGGATTAGAGAAACATGGGCATCGAAGGCAGTCTCATAGATCACAAGAACCACTGTAATAACAAGATTTCCATGATTTTCTCTTATAGTCAATAAGTGGAAAGGTACAATTACAGATTCCACCTGCACCTTCCAATCTAGTACTTTATTTGCAGAGTGCCCTAGGGAGTACTTAATAGTCGTCTCATCTTCCTGCACTTCTTCGCTCATAACTATATAATCACACGACATCTTTGCAACCCATATATATATATATATATATATATATATATATATATATATATATATATATATATATACACACACACACACACACACACACACTAGTGGTAATACAGTTAACTTGAAAAAGAAAAATAGTGAGGTGTGAATATTTTTAAAGAATACCTAGTGAGTAAATAGAGCAAACAAAAAATGGAATCATACTATGAACAATTGGATAAATTAAAGAAGTCATATTAGGCATTAGAATTTTAATTAATGGCTATTTATCATTCTTGATAGTTTTATTCATAATAAAATTATTAACCACCCATTTCAAAATTTAATCCAAGGGTAATTACTGGGTTAATATAACTCAAACACTAACCTCTTAAGCATAATGTTAATAAACATTAAGGACAAATTTTGAATTTAAACTAGTCTAGTAATTAATAAAAGTAACGAGCACAAATGCACATGTAAAGTTAGATATTGGGTACTATAAGCACATTGAAGGTCTAATAGATATGTATGCATACAGTAAACCACTCGGGATTGCCCAAAAGCATATTGGGTCTCGAGTGTTGTCCCAAAGAAAATTATAAATAAAATGGTTGATGTGGGTCAAATTAATACTCTAGTCTTTAAGACTAAGTAAAGAGCAAGTAGGGTGTCGAACACTAGAGAATTTAGAGTAAATTTTATATTAACTGGACAAACACTTAGATGGACAGACAAATGATATTGAGAAAGTATTAAATTATTTTGACTAACTTAAAGTTATTAAATTACTAACTACTCTAATTAAATTGAATATTCTAACAATAATTTTAAGCAATGTATGTTAGAACTATAGTTCATAATTAATCAAGAACTATAAAAGTTAACAAACATATAGAAATGCATGTATTGATTGGAGAATATAGTCAATGATCCTTAAAAGCAACTCTCGTTGACAATTAATGGTGTTTTCATTTAGAGTCCACATACACTCTCATGACATTGCAAAGATAAACAAAAATCATCAAGTTCTATGTCAATTCTTAAATCCCTTAAAGTGAATTTCTTGTCTTTAAATATTTTTCTAACTTTTAAGTAATTTCAATTGCATTTCCACCAAAATGCCCTAACTCTCATTGTTAACATTTGATTAACAAGTTATATAAGGTGATCAAGCATACATAACACATTCCAAAACTCAATTGAAATTAAATCAACCGTGAATTATAAAAGATAAAAATGTAGTTCATAGATTAATTCATCATTGTAATTCTACAAACAAAGACTTAGACAAAATACATAATATTTAAAGTCAAAGAACAACAAGGAAATATTTTAAACATCAAGTAACTAAATAGAAAAAGGGAGAAAAGATTATATTGATGAACTCCTCACTACTCTCCAAGAAGTTACTTGATATTGAATGGTTCTTTGATATCTTCTTTGAACTTTTGGCTATGTCTTCTCTTCACACTTTAACTTCTTCTTAATAATAAAACTAGAAAATGATATTAATATCTAAATAAAACTAAGTGTGTTTCATGCTTAAAACAAAGCCAATTTCATGTATTTATAGGCTTTATATCATCCCAATTCATGCCCCTTCAAATAGATGTAAATAGGAAAAAGTGCCTTGAAAGGGTGTGAGGGACGACTTGGCACCACCGTGTCGAGTTAGGTGGAACTCAACACCAAAGGATTCTGTCACGACTTGGTACATGTACAATGAGTCAGTACCAAAGCTTGCTAACATGACTCCTTGCCTCCAGAACAAGTTGACACACCTCTTTGGAGCCTCTTTTCGACTTTTCATGCATCATTCTTCATTCTAATCTATCCAAATACACTTCCATGCGTGAATTAAGCCTAGGAGAACCTACAAAACACAAAATTAACATAAGGACAACATAAATAAAAGAAGTAAAAATAATAATGCATAATTAAATAAACACAAATAAAAAACTAACGAAAATTAAACCATAAAAACTACCCTAAAGAACTATGCTACTTTGCATTATAACAATGGTTATTCTGAATAATTTATTCTCATCAATTCATTTAGATAATTGCACCCCAGGTATAGTCTGACATCATTCACAATATGAAATGCAGTGTCCCAGACACCGTTTTACAATTCACTTGACCTAGCCATGCTCCAAACATAGTCTTACTACCACATTTAACATATGTGCTTGTGCTCAATTTCAATATATGCATAACTTATTCTTTTTCTAACGTTCCTCTTAACTATCATTTAAACTAAGGAAAAATGGTCCTAATTATCCTTAATTTGACCAATTTTCTAAATTATCTTATCCTTTAATTTGTATCAATTTATATAGTCAACTTGTTTTTATTTTATCCAACTTGCATTTGGCATGTGGAGTTGTTGATGTGGAAGGCTGATTTGGCAAATTAGTTGCTGACATGACGTAAATATATATTATTTGAAATTTGATAAAGTATTTATTTTATTGACATGGCAAATAATCCTCAACTATAGACCAATTTGCTAAATTATTTTTTTTAAAATATATAGTTTTTGAAATTTACAATTGTGTAAATATATGAATTAAATTATACATAAATAAGACAAAGAATTTTTTTTTTATTAAATTCGGCACACTACTTTGCATACTATATATCTATATCTATATATATACACACACACACACACTTAATAGAATTTGAGTAAAAATGTAATAAACTTAAAGAAAAATGGTATGTATGTGTTCTTTGTAAATAAACTACAAATATAAAATATAAATATAAGAAAGATTAACCTAAATTTAAATAAATGAAATAAAAGAACTATTAGTAAAACTATAAGTACTACTATTGTTAAAATGTGGTTCAAATGATTCCAAATATAATAAAACATATAAAATATAATAAAATAAAATACCTAAGTAAAGAAAGTAAAGAAAATGTGTAAACATTAACTTACTAAATTTAACGGTCTATGGTTCGACCTTACCTTAACTAAATTAAAGTGAAAAGAGAGAGATTGACCAACCTTGAGCAATTACTTCACCGAGCATATATGGGTTGATACGATGGTCATTAACCTTGAAAATTTCCCTCTTATCATTAGCAATTTCTATTGCACCATAAGGATGAACTTTGATAACTTTGAAAGGACTCGACCATATAGACTTCAACTTTCCCAGAAACAATTTTAGTATTGAATTATAAAGTAGAATGAGTTCTCCCTCATGAAATTACTTCTTAGACAAATGTTTATCATGCCACAACTTGGTACGATCTTTATACGTTTTTGCATTTTCATAAGCATTCATTCTTAATTCATCCAATTCATTAAGTTAAAGTAGCCTCTTCCGACCAGCCTTCTCAGATCAAAATTCAAAGCCCTTGTTGCCCAATATTTCTTATGCTTTAGTTCAACAAGTAAGTGACAAGACTTCCCATATATCAATTGGTAAGGAGTAAGGCCAATTAGGGCTTTAAAGGTTATCCTATATAACCATAAAGCATCATCTAGCTTTCATGCCCAATCATTCCTTAAAGAAGACACCGTTTTCTCAAGAATCTACTTAATCTCTTTATTACTCACTTTAACCTGCCCACTTATTTATAAGTGATATAGGGTGGTAATCTTATGTGTTACTCCATACTTCTTCAAAAGGGCCTCTATTACTTGATTACAAAAGTGTGAACTTCCATTACTAATCAATGCACTAGGAGTACCAATCCTTAGAAAAATTATTTTCTTAAGCATTTTCTTGAGAACCTTTGCATCATTTGTAATGGTTGGTATTGCTTCCACCCATTTTGAGACATAGTTAACCTTAAGCAAAATATAATTGTAAGCTAAAGAACTAAAAATGGACCCATGAAATCTATGCCCCAAACATTAAAAAGCTTGACTTCAAGAATTCCTTTCAAAGGCATCTCATGTTTCCTAGAAATATTATCCATTCTTTGACACCTATCACATGGAAGCATAAATTATGTAGCATCCTTAAATAAGGCCACCAAAAACTAGATTGAAGTACCTTAGATGTTTTTTGATGCACCAAAGTGTCCATTAACATCCAAAGAGTGATAATGTCTTAAAGCATCTTGAACTTCATATTGAGGAATGCACTGCCTAATCAAACCACCTGCACATCTCTTATAAAGCAACAACTCTTCCTAATAATAGAATTTACTATCATGCAAGAATTTCTTCATTTGTCGATAATCCATTCCATAAGGAAGAATACCACTCATAAGATAATTGGTAATATCCACGAACCATGGAATTTCCTTTGACACTAAACTAAGTAGATGTTTACCATAAAATGTCTCATTAATTGGCATGCCATCATCATGTTCCTTTAACCCCTCTTGATCTAGCCTTGATAGATGATCCATAATTAGGTTTTCACTTCCTTTCTTATCTCTCACTTCCTAATTAAATTCTTGAAGCATTAAAATCCACCTTAAGAGCCTAGGTTTTGCATCCTTTTTGCTTAAAAGATACTTAAGAGTAGCATGGTCAGAATACACAATCACCTTTTGCCCCATAAGATATGCTCTAAACTTGTCAAATGCATAAATAATAATAAGTAACTCCTTCTCCATAGCGGTATAGTTGATTTGAGCATCATCAAGTAGTTTGCTAGCATAATAAATCACATAAGGCTTGCCTTCTTTCCATTGACCCAAAATAGTCCCCACATAAAGTTACTTACATCACACATAATCTTAAATGGTTGCTCCCAATTAGGTGGTTGCAAAATAATTGTTGAAATAAAAGCTTTCTTCAGGGCTTTAAATGCGTTAAGACATGCTTCATCAAACTCAAAATTAGCATCCTTAGCTAGTAATTTACATAATGGCTTTGCTATCTTGGAAAAGTCTTTGATAAATCTTCGATAAAAACTCACATGCCCAAGGAAGCTCCTTATATTTTTAACATACTTCGAGGGTGGCAAATTAGCAATCACTTTTATCTTTGCCCTATCAACTTCAATGCCTCTTTTTGATATTGAGTGTCCAAGAATGATTCCTTCTTATGTCATGAAATGACATTTTTCCCAATTCAAGACTAATCTATACTCGACACATCTGTCAAGGACTTTAGGGAGGTTGTCTAGACAATGGGAAAAATTAGTACCATATACACTAAAGTAATCCACAAAAACCTTTACATAATCATCAAGTAAATCGCTAAATATTGAAAGCATGCATCTTTAAAAAGTTGTAGGAGCATTGTATAACCAAAAGGCATATGCCTAAAAGCAAAAGTACTATATGGACATGTAAATGTAGTCTTAACTTGATCCTCGAGATGAGTAGGAATTTGATAAAAACCACTGAGTCCATCTAAGTAACATAAATAAGAAAAGTCGGCCAATCTCTCAAGAATTTGGTTAATAAAAGGCAATGGAAAATGATCCTTTATAATTGCTTTATTTAACTTCTTGTAGTCAATACACATATGCCATACCATGATAGTTCTAGTGGCTATTAAATCGTTAGACTCATTTTTAACAACGGTCAAACCTCCCTTCTTTGGGATAACTTGAAAGGGCTCACCCATTTACCATCAGTAATGGAATATATGATTCCATTATCAAGAAACTTAGTTACCTCTTTTGTCATCACCTCTTTGAGAGTGGGATTTAGCCTCCTTTACCCTTCAATGGAAGGCTGGACATTATCCATTAAGATGATTCTATGCATATACATATTAAGGCTAATACCCTTCAAATCATTTATAGAGTAACTAATGCACTTTTATGACTAAGCAACATATCACATAATTATTGCTAAACAAAGATGAATTCACAATAAAAGGAAATTTAAAGTTAGAGTCAAGAAATTCATATTTTAGATTTGATGGTAAAGGCTTGAGCTCTAGTTTCACTTTTTCACTTGATGAAGAAAATTTCAGATTATCATCCCTCCTTAAAAGGTTCAAACCTTGAGATCCTATAAGGAGTAAGGTGTGAAGTTACTTCCAAGAATTTCACATTAGCCTCTTGTACCATGTATGACTCAATAAGGTCTTACCTTAGACATTCATGTATCACCTCATTGATGCAATCATCTACGACATCAACAGAGTCAATTCTACTCACCACTTCCATTGGTGTAGACTTCATCATCTTGAATACATTAAATTCCATATGCTTATTATCTACTTCTAATGTAATTTTGCTTCTTTTCATATTAATGATTGCTCCCGCTGTCATAAAAATAGTCTCCTAAACAAGATGGGGATTTCAAGATCTTCCTCCATGTCCATTACAACAAAATTAGCTGGTATTCCAAACTTTCCCACTTTAGTTGGCATATTTTTAAGAATGCCAAGTGGATAAGTGATAAATTTGTTCGCCATGGAAAGACACATTTTTTGGCTTAACTTTTTTTAAATCAAGCCTTTTATAAATAAAGTAAGGCACAATGCTAACACTAGCACCAATATCATATAAAAATTTATTAAAATGAGTACTTCTAATTACACAAGGAACCATAAAGCAATCAGGATCTTTAAACTTTGGTTGGGATTTGGAATACATAGCCTTAGATTCTTCAATAAGAGAAACTAGCCCATAATCTTCAAGCTTGCTCTTATGGTTGATGATATCCTTAAGAAATTTACCCTATGCTGATGAATCTTTAATGACATCCACAACTTTTGAGGAAAGGGTAGTGTTTCAAAATCTCCCTTAGGTTCATCATCTTTGGGTGGTATGACATTTTCCTTTTTACCCTTCTTTACACCCTCAACATCGTCTTTACTACTAATATGCACATCTTTATTTCCTTTACTAGCTTCAAATTATACCTCATCATCATTATCAACCACTCTCTTATTCTTATTAACACCATTTCAACCTCCTTACCACTCCTCAAAGTAATTGCTTGGCAAGTCTCTTTTGGTACAAACTCCAGTTGGCTAGGAAGCTTCCTCAAAGGTATAGTTTTAGAGGAGGAGGCTTTGCTCTTTATTGTTGATGGTTGGTTGATAAATTGCTCCATAAGATTTTCAAGGTTGGGTTTATAATGGGTAGGATTGAAGGCTTATTGTTTCATAGGAAATCTAGGTGGGTTTTATGGTTTGGTTTGGTTAATTAGAGGGTTTAATTGAGAGGATGGATTTGATTATGAGAATTTAGGGTGGTTTCTCCATTGAGGGTTATAAATATTGAAGTTTAGTCCCATTCTCTGATTAAAAGCTCCTTGCACATAGCTCACATCCTTATTAGAACTCACATTACATTGAGATATGAATGAGATCCTCCATAAACTCACAAATAACATTAGCACTTTCTATAGAATTAGTTTGGGTTTTATTTACCAACTTGGTGAGAGCATATACCTTTGCATTCAATAGATTAATAGTATCAAGTTCTAAAAATCCTTTTGCTTTTGCCATTGTTGGTTCATCACTTATGTGCTCTTGAGATGCAAGTTCTTCAAGCAAAGTAATAGCTTCCTTAGCTGTTTTATCCATCCATTTTCCATTGGAAGCTGCATTAATAATTTTTGTATTCTTATTAGTCAACCTATTATAGAAACTTTGAAGGATCATTGGGCATTGTCTTTGAAGTTGCTTAAACCTCTCCCAAGTTGCATGGATTGTCTCATTTCCATTTTGCTTGGAAGTTATGATCTCATTGCGAAAATTGGCTGTCTTATATGGTGGAAAATATTTATGGAGAAATGCTTGCTTCAATTGGTCCAATGTTGTGATTGATTCATTAGGCAAACTAGTAAGCCAAAGTTATGCTTTATCCTTGACTGAAAATGGAAAAAGTTTGAGCCTTATTGCATCATCTATCACACCATTTATTTTGAAGCTTGCACACATATTAAGGAAAGTCAATATGTGAGCATAGGGGTCCTCTCCTTATAAACCTCCAAACTGATTGTTCTGCACTATTTGAATAATGCTTGGCTTGATTTTAAAGTTATTATTAACAATGGTTGGAACTATAATCCCTCTAAAACTAGCCGTTATGTCGGGCATAATAAAATCGCGTAACGTTCTTCTTTCTAATTCAGTCTTCTATATCTTTATTCCCTGTATAAAGCATGTAAAGTTAATTCAATTTTAGGATCAAAGTAAAGAGTATTAACACTAGCACTTCTAGTAAGCATCATGAAGAGTAAATTAAAATTGAACAATCACAATTCAGTAAATAATAAATTATAAAAGCAAACACTAAATTAAAGCCTAAAACAACTTTTCTTTACCCTAAGTTAATAAAAATTACTAAACAAGTTCACTGACAATGGCGCTAAATTTTGATGTAGGTCAAATTAATAACCTAGTCTCTAAAACTAAGTAAATAGCAAGTAGAGTGTCGAACACTAGGGAATTAGGAGTAAATTTTATATTAACCGAACAAATATTTGGATGGACAGACAAATGATATTGTTAAAGTATTAAATTATTCTAACTAACTTAAAGTTATTAAATTACTAACTACTCTAATTAAATTGAATATACTAGCAATAATTTTAAGCAATGTGTGTTAGAACTACAATTCAAAATTAATCAAGAACTATAAAAGTTAATAAACATATATAAATGCATGTATTGATTTTAGAATATTGCTAATGATCCTTAAAAGTAACTCTCGTTGACAATTAAGGGTGTTTTCATTTAGAGTCCACATGTACTCTTATGACATTACAGAGATAAACAAAAACCATCAAGTTCTATGCCAATTCTTAAACTCCTTAAAGTGAATTTCTTGTTTTTAAGTAATTTTTTTAACATTTAAGTAATTTCGATTGCATTTCCACTAAAATGCCCCAACTCTTAATGTAAACATTTGATTAACAAGTTATATATGGTGATCAAGCATACATAACACATTCCAAAACTCAACTAAAATTAAATCAACCATGAATTATAAAAGATAAAAATGTAGTTCATAGATTAATTCATCATTGTAATTCTACAAACAAAGACTTAGCCAAAATACATAATATTTAAAGTCAAAGAACAACAAGGAAGTATTTTAAATATCAAGTAATTAAATAGAAAGAGAGAGAAAAGATTATATTAATGAACTCCTCATTGCTCTTCAAGAAGTTACTTGATATTAAATGGTCCTTTGATATCTTCCTTGAACTTTTGTCTATGTCTTCTCTTCACACTTCAATTTCTTTTTAAAAATAAAATTAGAAAATGATATTAATATTTCTAAATAAAAACTAAGTGTTTTTCATGCATAAAATAAAACCAATTTCATACTCGACACCAATGGGCTCTATCACAGCTCGACACGGGTGTCACGATTTGGTACCAGAGCTTGCTGTCACAACTCCTTACTAATAGAACGAGTTGGCACACCGCTCTAGAGTCTCCTTTGACTTTTCATGCATCATTCTTCATTCTAATCTATCCAAATACACTTCCATACATGAATTAAGCTAAGAGAACCTACAAAACACAAAATTAACATAAGAACAAAATAAACAAAATAAATAAAAATAACAATGCATAATTAAATAAACACAAATAAAAAACTAAAGAACATTAAACCATAACTACCCTAAATAACTATGCTACTGCATTATAACTATGGCTATTCCGAATAATTTATTCTCATCAATTCATTTAGATAGCTGCACCCCAGGTATAGTCTTACACCATTCATAGTGTGAAATGCAGTGTTCCAGACATTGCCTTACTATTCACTTGACCCGGCCATGTCCCAAACATAGTCTTACTACCACATTTAACATATGTGCTTAACATATGTGCTTGTGATCAATTTCAAAATATGCACAACTTATTCTTTTTTTTTATGTTTGTCTTAGCTATCATTTAAACTAAGGGAAAACGGTCCTAATTATCCTTAACTTGATCAATTTGCTAAATTATCTTGTCTTTTTAATTGTATCAATTTATATAGTCAACTTGTTTCTATTTTATCCAACTTGCATTTTACATGTAGAGTTGCTGATGTGGAAGACATATTTGGCAAATAAGTTGCTGACGTGACGTAAATATATATTATTTGAAATTTGCTAAATTATTTATTTTATTGACGTGACAAATAATCCTCCACTATAGACCAATTTGGTAAATTATTTGTTTTAAAAGATATATATATTATTTGTTTTAAAAGATATATATATTATTTGAAATTTACAATTGTGTAAATATATAAATTAAATTATACATAAATAATACAAAGAAAAAAGAAATTTTTATTAAATTTGTCCTAGCTTAAAATTACTAAAGAAATAATATTTCATTGACAATTTGGTTTCATGCCTAAAAAAAAATCTTAAATCAATGATGGGAAAACTATTGTTTAATAATAAAATTATAAAAAGCAAAATTATAATAATGAAAGTAATATATGTCATGGATTGAAATGAAAAACTACTTTTATTAGTGCACATAATATCTTAAAATTTATAAAAATAACCCCTTAAAATTTATAAAAATAAACAAGATTTACGTGTATGAATTATGAATTACATGTCTTTTTTTTTTTTAAAAAAAATTATGAATTATATGTTATTTGCCACATCAACCTTTTTTATCACGTTAGCCTTCTATATCAATAACTTCACATGCCAAATGCAAGTTGGATAAAATAGAAACAAGTTGACAAGTTAACTTTATAAATTGATACAATTTAAAAAATAGGATAAGTTAGCAAATTGGTAAATAGTTAAGGATAATTAGGACGTTTTCCCTTAAATTAATTATATATGTATATAATTTGATAGTTACATTCTTGGAAATCAAATTCTCATTATTAACTATTTTTATGTATATACAAGTTTAGCTATAGGACTCATTCCTTATTTCAAAATAAATAGTATGGTATAGCTTAATTGGGTCAAGTGTAGTTGATTAAATTCATTAGTAGTGATTAATATATGTGTATATATTTTAGGTTTCCGAGTTGGACTCAAGTTCAAGTGGTTATCCTTGAATTTGCAATCTACTGTCCAAGACCATACAAGTTCATAAGGTTCCAGTGTACTAACATAATATTTCGTCAGTTCTTAAAAATCTAATGCACAATTCGATTCCTAACCAAAGTAACTTCAACTTATGTCCACTAGTCAGCATATTCAATAGCAATTACAAACTCGTTTAATCATCAACAAAACTGCACAAAACTCAGCTCCAAAGCCTCTAATTATTCGACTGCTTTATGTGTATAATTCATGGAAATATTTTCGAAGGTTTATATCAAAGAAAAGGTAATCAGTCAATAGTTCAAGTTGGTTGCAATTTGAAAAGAGCACCACCGAAACTAACTAGGCACACAGATCATCAAGAGCTCAACTCAAGGGCCAAGAGATAGTCATTTGCACAGAATTTTCTGCACCTAAATAAGCCTACATGGTGTCTCCCTTTTTTTTTTTTTGGTAAGTTACGTTCTTAATACAGTAAGGCAAAATCACGATAATTCTTAGGCTACAATGCACGTTTCCTTTTTTTTTTTTTCTCTTCTAGTTTTAAACATCTTAACTAATTTATTCAAGCTGCATTTCCACACCTTCCACTCATGAAATTCTGCAGCAAAACTCACATTAGAAAGCAGCAATTTTTATTTTTTTTATTAACGAGATTATGAGATTCATGATACTTGAAGAAGAATAACATAACATGTTGTACAAGAAGGCTAAGCATCCGGATTTTGAAAGGAAGTAGCACAAGAAACAGCATATTTCAGAGTTATCCAAGAATTAAAGATCAGCGAAGAAGAACAGTACTAAAGGGGCAGAATTTCAGATTTAACGAGAAACTAGATTTCAGTTTAGAATCAACTTTAGAATCAGTATAAAAGGGGAGAATGGAAGTTCACTCACCGTCAAGAACAGCTCTCTTATCTTCCCTCGCTGCTTTAACAGACTCTTTTCTAATCCTCCGATCAGCTCCTACCAATTATTCATAAACTTCATTCAAATTATGCTTAAGGTTTTCCGAATTAGTTACATGCAAATTCAAGAAGACTGATGTATTTCTGTGCTTATATCTCTATGCATGCAATTAAACTTAAAGCTTTTCCATACTCTAAATTAGTTCCTTAGATCATTTGATATTTCTCACTTCTGCATACTCAATCCTCAACCGAAACCCATCTGTATTAGTTGCTCTTTGCTTTCTTTTTCTTTTTTTGTTTGCTGCCTCTGTTCTGCTTTGATCTCCGGCTCCAAATGATGGAAATCACCACTACTTGCTTCTACTTGCTCCAACTGATGAGAAGTCCCTTCCTTCTACATGCAAGCTTGATCACCACCTAGGGTGCTACTGTTCACTCTTGTTTCATTTTCACTCCTCACTACTTTCTTTCCTTTAAAAGCCAGAGCTTAAGAGAAATGTTCTCCTCTCAGTTAACTTGATGAGTCATGTTTTTGGACTCCCCAAATTGTGCCAGCTCCTACTTCCCTCTCTTTTTTTTTTTAAATCCTTAAACTTACTTTTCCTCACACTTCCATCCTAATTCCCAAGTTTACATATGTGTCAATTTAGTCCTAAGTCCCCTCTTTTTTTTTTTTTTAAATTTATATTAATATTATTATCATTATTTATAAGTACCATAAGTAAATATAGACAACAGGTACTCTTCATCTTATAATTATCATTATTTTTTTTTATTTTTATCCATAATGACGGTGAATTTCTCGGAAAGGGTGTGATAGTGCAAGAAAAAATGTATAAGATATATGAAAAAATGTGTTTCATATTCATCTCACTCTAAAGATTAAGGAATAAACAAACTGAAAGTATAAACTGTTAAAAATAGAATAAGATCCTTATATGATTTCTTTCAGAAAATTAGTTGCTTACATGTGAAATTGCAGTACATAGACAAGCATTAATATTCAGAAGACTCTTTGTAAAGATTTTTAGTGCAGGCAACTCTATGTCTGATGCCATTACTTACTCTGTTTTATATTTTTTTTAAAATTATAGTTTTACTCTATTTGTCGGATGATATAGGGAGCAATTAATTGAATTAAAGGGGGAGCATTTTGGTAAGTTGTCGCTACCAGTGACATATTTTTTGTGTTGCTAGACATTTTTTCCTATTGAATTATATAAAATACATGCATATACGGGACAGAAACATGATACACTTTTAACGAAATCATACCAGTTTATAATGACCAATGAACTCAAATAACCCATACATAAATATATGTCTATAGCTCTTAAAGATGAAGTGTGTGTATGAAACAATTTGTTTCATATTCATCTGGGTCTAAAGATTAAGAACTGAAACTCAAGGAAAAGAAAAAGTGGAATAAACTAAATTAAACCGTACTGAAGGTATAAATTATTAAAGATAGAATAAGGTACCTTATATGATTTCTTTCGGTAAATTAGTGGCCTAAGTACATAGCTTTCCAAGCACTAATATTCAGAAGACTCTGTTCAAAGATTTTGAGTGCAGGAAATTCCATGTCTAATGCCTTTATTTATTCTAATTCTTTTCTAAATACAGGAAGTCATGTATAATTCTTGATAGTCATTATATAAACACTCTCTTTTCTTCTCAAATTGTCTAGAAGTTCATTGAGAATTAATTAAAGAAAGAGAGGCTTAATTGAGGAGAGCAGAAAATCAAGGTAAAGGAAACATCGATGGCAACTTCAGAAGGAATGCCAACTGAATCGGACCATTGCTTCAAATCTGCCGTGCTTGACATTGAGGACTGCGATAAGTACTGTAACACCCTATACTTTTACTATCATTACACATTATGATATATCATACTATTATCAATATTAAGCATCATTTGTTTACATGTAGTTATTATACACGCACATATCTATATGCATACATAATTACAAACATTGGAGGATTCATCCAATAACCTATGCTCTGTGCTTTAACTACTATGCTTCATGCTTTAAAATGGCCAAAACTAGACTGCTGAATTTGAAAAATAATTACAATTTGATGAGTCACAACTCAATGAATATAAACATCAATTAAATTCTAAAAGCTTCTTTAATAATTAGCTTAAACATCTCACAAAACAAAGACAAGATTCAAATATTGCAAATGCATATGCTATGATTCCTTTTATTTGTTGTGACATTACAAGAGAATACTGCACCCGGGTTCAAGTGATATAAGTGACAAGTTATTATTGATTTTGCTAGCCCGCGTATAACAAGGGAATCAAGCGATATCCTTTAGTCATTAACATTTACCAAGTGATTTGCAAGTATTGGTTAAGCTGGTCACAACATTCTCTTATATCTATATGCAATGTTCAAATGTAAATGTATAACAAGTAATTATTGTAATCATTAATCTATTATTTGTCATATATTCACATAAGTACAAGCATAAACAATCTATAGTTTATCAATACTCATGCAAGAAGACATAGAGTAACTCAATTGAAGTTCCATACAAACAACAATTTGACATTCATATTCACATATTCACACAATTTGCACATTAGAATTTAATAGATGTATATACTCACCTCCTTAGGTAACAAACACTTTAAATACGACTTGTATTGCCTTCGTGTACTTCAACAATATTTTGAGAACCTAAAATATAACATATATTTTTAATACAAAAAAATTGTGCCTCATATGAATTTTCATGCTTTTTATGCAATGGTTAGCATGTTTTATATAAATAATGTTATGATGCTACTACACTAGGAAACTAATAACTCTTTCCATATAATTCCAAATGATCTAATTCTTTTAATTGCCACATTAGGGAATTAGACACTAGCAAAAATTTAGATTAAACTGTCCACTACACAATTTATGGTGAATTTGTAAAATCTACCCTTATTCCTGTACTTGTACAACTTGACCAGGTCATAATTATTTTGATATTCCGAAAGAAATACACAGCCAAATAAAAAGATATTTTATACACACTTAGTAGACATATAAATGAGTAAAACTCACGTTTACCACTTTGTGTAAATTGGTTTCTAAAGTCCTCGTAATAACTAATCAACAGCCTACTAGAACTGCTACTCGAACTTGTCCCAAATAAGCTTTCATAGAATTTCACATATTTGTTATTTTACAAAACCCTTTTATAGGCATGAAGATGAGACATGAACTCACAACTTTCATGTTATGGTCATGAAAACTAAAGTGAAATATTCAGCTATAAACTAGAATTCTCAACATGAACTTTTTTTATTTTCAAAATCAATTAACTTATTCTCTTTCAATTCTTTTTAATTACCATGATCAGAATATCATGAGGGAAGAATTACATAGAAAATAATATGAAATTACTTACTTTTGCCACAAATTAGAAAACCCTAGAATTTTTCCTTTTTTCTTTCTTCTTCACTTTTTCTTTTATTCTCTCTTCCAGCCCCCTTTTATTATTTTTTGGAAATGCTATTCCCTTTTTAGTGCATATTTACTTACTCTTTATTGCTTCTAGCTAATTAATTATTTTCTCAACTAAATCCTTAAAGTTTAATCTTCACTATTTCTATTCCTAGAATATGATATGATATGATATATATATATATTCTATCAATTCATTGAAAATCTCTTATATTATAATTATACTATCCTTATCTTTATTTCTAGAAAATAAACTACATAAGTTGTGCTTATGCTATATTCTACATTTTTATAAATATGATATATAATGCATGTGAAATGCACATCTTCAAATGACAGACTTTTGTGATGTATATCTTCATTTAATATTAATAATGGCGAAGTTAGGGTTGTTATAGGTACAGTCAGGTAGTTGAGTTGATAGATGCTGGAGTTTATGAAGCAACAAGGGAAGGCCATTTCGACAAGTTCATTAATGCCTTGAACAAATTTTCAGCAGACACACAATTATCTCGGTCGGCCATCTTTGATCAAGTTGGCCCTTTGGGAAACTCATTGTTGCATGTGGCAGCAAGGTCCGGACATAAAGAAATCATAGAATTCATCGTCCATAATCATCCCTCAATTATTTATAGAAGGAATATCAAAGGCGAAACTGCTCTTCATGTTGCTGCTAGAGGTGGAATGAAGAATATTGTTGAAACTCTTGTAAGTACAACAGATAACAATTCATTACTGATGGAGAAAAATGAATGTGGGAACACAGTTTTGCATGAGGCTGTGATGAATAGACATCATGACGTAGTTAAATTCCTTACTTTTGCATATCCACAACTTTGTTATTTTAAGAATGAGGATGGCTGGTCTCCTATATACATGGCTGTAAAAATTCATGATATTGAAATTCTGAAGTCACTGTTGGAGGGTTTATCTGGTCCATTTAACAGGCTAGAAGGAGAAATGCCAGGTCATGCTGCCGTCATGGAAGGCAGAACAGGTATATATGCTCTTATTAACTATTTTTTGTTCATTAGGCTATGAATGGTACCAAGACAAAGCTCATTCCTAAAAGCCAGTGAGCAGTGACCTAGTGTCACTTCTCTCTAAAGGCATTCTTTTTGTTGTACATTATATGATCTCCCTATTAATAAAAAAAAAAGAAAGAAAAAGTTCGTCGGTAAACTTTATTTTATTCGGTACTTAAAACTCTACTTTTGTCACCTTCCAGATATGTTAGTGTTAATGGCAACTAGAGATCCTGAAGTTCTTCAATCAACAGATCAAAAAGGGCGAACCACTCTTCATTGGGCAGCATTTGAAGGCAATGTTGGTGCTGTTGACTTCCTATTAAGGGGCCAGTACATAGCAAGTACCTGCTTGGCAATGGATGAGGAAGGGCTGTTACCCATTCACATTGCGTCCAAAAGAGGCCATGTAGAGGTAGTAAAGAAGTTGCTTACGGTTTGGTCTGATCCCGTAGATTTGCTTACCAGAGAAGGTCAGAATATTCTCCATGTAGCAGCAGCTTGGGGAAAGGATAATATTGTGAGGTACATATTGAACAATCCTATGATGGTGAAGCTTTTGAATGAAAAAGACAAGAATGGAGATTCTCCTTTACATTTGGCAGCCCTGTACGCTCATTCTGAAGTGGTGTTTACTCTGACATGGGATAAGAGGGTCAAATTAAATCTTCTAAACAAAAAAGGGTTAATGCCTTTAGATGTTTTCTTGCATTGGAATGCCAAGTCCTTTCATGAAGGGCCAAACATGCAACGAGTATTTTTTCCTCCAACATTTTTTACCCCTAGATAGCACAAGTTTTTCAAATTCTAATAGTGTATCCATTTTAATCGTAACATTGTTTTTTTTTTTTTTTTTGTTTATGCAGAATCTAACAGCTACTGCGCTCCTTTCAGCTGGTTGTAAACAAAACAACCGTCCAGAGATAAAAGACCAAAATTCCAAGCCACAAAAAGTTGAATGGGTAAAAGATGGAATTAGCACTTTGTTAACAGTTTCAACACTCGTAACCACATGCACATTTGCTGCAGGATTCACAGTTCCAGGTGGGTATAAGGGCTCTGAAGGATTAGACAAAGGAACGGCGATCATGTTGAATGATCTTCGCTTTCAAGTATTCATTGTGTGCAACACATCAGCTTTTTGTTGCTCCATCCTTTGCATTTTATCCTGCTTCCATGCATTTTTCACTGATGCCATTATAGCTATAAGGGCCTTGTTATTGGCACAAGGATTTTTTGGAGCAGCTATTGGGCTAATGTCCCTGGCACTTGTGGGTGCAATACAAGTAGCAGCACCAGTGAGCAAACTTTCTTGGCTTACCGTTGTCACTCTGATATTGATGGGAATCTTGTGCCTTGCCTGTCTATTTGCATTTCTGAACTGGATACTAAATTTTCTTTTTCTTACTAGTACATGGCCTTTCATGCGTTTCCCCTTCCATTTGATGGGCCGTGCAATGATTTGCATATGTTTGAAGCGTGTTCCTAAGTTGGTTCAGTTAATCTAATCTAGTTGATGTTGATGATTCTACAGATATTTTAAATGTTCACAAGTTTTTGTTTTGAGTTCAGTATTTTAATCTAAAGATGCAAAATAAATTAAACTCATTTTCATTTCTATCCATTTACTTCCAATTCAGCTATCTTCTTTATATTAGTTATTAGCTAATATACATTGTATTTTTCTATTTAATATATATATATAATTTAGTACAGCACAGGAGGGGACTCAAACCTTAGTTTGAAAACGGACTTGAACCTGGGTTCCCACTATGCCTCAAAGAGGCTGAGGGTCGGCCTCACATGCATTATTATACAAACTATTTAGATGAAATTGTGAAATATATATATATATATATATATAGCACGGTTAATTAGTTCCATATTGGTTTCACATCAAGCGCAAAGTAAAATTAAAAAGAGATGTAAAAAAAAAACAGGAAGTTCCAAAGTAATTGTAAACTTTAATAAATAAGATTTTAGAATAATTTTAAAATGATGTCGTAGTAGCTATAATATATACAACAATATATAATTAAATTCTTATATACTTTGCTTCATGATACTATATTTTATATTTTTCAGCTAATCAATATAATTTTTTTGTAGTTTACATGTTGCCTCAATTCCAATGCCTATTTTCCATATTCATATGCCAATACAAAACCCAGAAAAAACTTAAGAATAAAAAGAAATTAATTTTGCGAGTGAGAAAGTAGTATAGTGGTGACTTCTCTCGAAAGGTATCCTAAAATACAGAAGTTGATTTTTGTCGTCATCGATTTAAAAGAAGAGGGTTGTTTTATGTTATGCAGTTTATTGATGTTAAAATCATATGACATCCTAATTTAAAAAAAAAAAAAAGAAACCAATTTTCTATATAGACATATGGACACTAATATGTAAGAAGCATCTTTCATAATTTGAATTTGAAAAATATTCTTTGTTTTGTAATTTGAATTTGGAAATTTTTTTTTTAGGTGATAATAATAGGCTCTTTTGATTGAAAAGTGATGATTTGAATATGTGGTGAAAGTTGATGGAAGTGATGATTTACATAATAAAGTCGGGACGGAAGAAATCCGACGAATAGGTCTACTGCTGAGGTCTGATAAAAAAGACTCTCCTGTAAAAACATCAACGGAGGGGAGTCAGATCTCACTGAGTGAATTATTATAATATATATACACACATTACTAAATGACAAATGCAAACAATCATATGTATTTAATAAATATATATACATGCATGTACACACAAATGCTGAAAATCTCTTTATATATAATACTAACAAAAAACATTAGTTTATGAAGGATCAAATAGAACCCTAAGTTATCGCAACCTCAAATATCAATAGGAAACGTTTTAGCCAAACAGGTTCACTTAATTCCAAGTAAATTCACTTAACCCAGTTGGACAGTAAACTGGTTCCGAGACACTAAGTCAACCGAGCTCCAGCAGTCTAACTGTCAGTGTGATTGGCCCCGAGACACTAGGTCAACTGAGCTCCAACAATCACACCACCAATCACATCTCACATCAATCAAATCAATCAAGTCATAATTTTTACAAATAAGTTAGTAATTCAACCTACAATCTATCGCACTGGTACATACTTAGTCTTAGTGCTGCCCATTAGGAAGCACGTTCTATCGATATCCTTCATTTATATTAAAACATACATGCGAGTAACAAAATAATGTATAAAGTCATTCAAAATGATCAAGTAAACCATATATATATAAGAAATATACCTAAAAGAAACTAAGTGTATTTCAAGTATATATACGTAAAATAATTTCAATTAGATAACCAAATATACTCAAAATCAACCAATAATATATTTAAACATAATTTGAATATAAATCAAAAGGAAAACATGCATTTATTTTAAAATATACCAATAATATACTTAAAATATACCTAAAATATACTTAAGCATTTAATAAAGCAATTATGCAAAATTTTACATTTAAAACATATAATTCTAAAACATGAAACCTAAAGCAATATATATATATATATAGTAATAATAATAATAATAATAATAATAATAATAATAATAATAATAATAATAATAATAATAACTCATAGGGATGCGCTCCATGAGACTGGTCTGACGAGCCTAGTCCGCTAGGCCTCGGTCTCGAAGCAATCAAACAATAAAAACGATCACAAAATTAGAATACATCTAACTTAGGCTTCTAGAGACTCGATCTAGAATTACAAAATACAGACAGATACAGAATTAGAATTAGACCCGATGTCACGTTTTACAAGAATTCTACCAAAAATTCGGCAGAACCTCCTCTGTAAAATGGATATCTCTCTATTAAAAAGTAGAGCCGGTCCTATAAGAAAAATATATTTCAAGTATAAAAATTCTCACAACTCTTGGTTGGGATCCCAAACTATAAAAAATTTTCAACCGAAGTTCACAATTCACCAAAATATCAAATAATACAATAAAATATATTAAAATTTAATAAATACCATAAATGCCCTCCAAATATCAAAATATAGCATATTTAGCATTAAAACACCAAAAATAATTATTTTCCTAATAATTACTTAAAAACCCTAATTAATAATATAATATTATTAAAAATCTATTTTCTCGATAATTCCACAAATATTAATAAAAATTCATTTTATAAATCCAAATTACTTAATTAGTCCAAACACATATTAAAAATTACTAAAAATCCATTTTATTACAAAAATAGTATATTATATATAATTTGAAAATAATTTTTGAAAAATAGTATTAATTAGTTAAAATTAGTAAATAATTTGTAAAAATCATTTTTATACCTCAACTATTCATAAAAATCAATTAAACATAATATTTAACTAAAATTACCATCAAATTACCAAATTAACCCTAACATTTAAAAATACACATAAAATACTAATAATACTAAAAAATTCAATAAAAATTATATGAATACACAAAAATTATTTTCTTAGCATATATCTCCATAATATCAACAAAAACATATAATTAACCAATTATTTCTAACAAAATATATATTTAACCTATATTTTCAAAATTGACATAAACTAAAAATAATTATAAAAATTACACAAAATTCACAAAAATTATAAAATAAATTCTAAAATTAATAATAACCATCAATAACACCAAAAATCACAATTTCACAATTTATATAATTAATTTAAGAAATTAATAAAATAATAATAAAATATTCAAAAATTCACAAAAATCAAAATAATTCCCAAAAATCACACAAAAATTCAAGGATGTAGCTTGAGCTAGGGGGATCAACTTTTGTAAAGACAATTTCCATGAATCAATCAAAAATTCCAAAAAAAAAAAGCAAAACCCTAAAATGGCCGAATTCAAAAACAAGAAAAACACCTCACCAAATCACATTTTCAAGCTAAAAGTAGCTTGGATTCAACCTCCTCGAAGCTCCAGGAGTCCAACAACACTGGCAGAGCTTGATTTGGTGGCCAAAAACGTGATCGACGGCAAGGAAGCTCTCCATCGATGCTGCTGCCATTTTCTATGAAATCGGTGACCAGAGAAGGCAACGTCGATGAAGGCTTAAGGGAGGATGTTGGCTGTCCGACATCAGAATGGAGAGAGGCACACTGACGGTGAAGAGATCAAATGTGCGGGAAGAAGGAGCTTGTATATGTATATGTGTTTTGATTTTTGAGTATAATGTATAATATGTATATATTATATGTTTATAATATTATATTATATAGTTAGTAAACTTTATTTAATAATAAAATAATGTTTAGCTTAAATATAAACCACACACATATATTTCAATATATATATATATATATACACACACACATAATAATAACACACATTAAAATAATACTAAACCCTAATATATATATATATATATATACAATATGTATCCATGCAAATAATGTACTTAATAAACTAATAACAATATAAAATGAATTACACTAAGTTAAATACTGTTAAAATAATATTGTTCAAGTAATAAATATGAATAACATAAATAAATTATTCGAAACACTAAGTCTCAAAATAAATATTCACAAGAAACCCTAATTTGACATAAAATAATAATAGTAATAATCATCATATAGTAAATAATTAATTTTATTTTTAAACTTTATTAATACTGCATATCCTGTTAAATATTAAAATAATTTAAAAACTAGGGTTATTACAATCTTCCCTCTTTATAAGAATTCGTCCTTGAATTCCAAGACAAGAATAAATAAGAATCAAGGAGGAAAGAGATATGGGTAAGAAGCTCACATCTCAGCTTTAGTCTCCCAGGTATGCTATTTTACTCTGTTGCTACGCCACCATTCCTTGACCATCAAAATCTGCTTCGAACGCAACTGTTGAACTTGATAGTCTACGATCGTAACAGGTTCTTCCACGAACGTTAGGTCTTCATTCATTTCCACGCTATCGGGCTACCACACGTGTGAAGGGTCTGAAACATACTTCCTCAGCATTGAGATATGAAACACCGAATGCACTTGAGACATACTTGGAGGCAAAGCCAACCGATATGCAACAGTGCCAACTCTCTCCAGAATCTCAAACAGTCCTATATATCTCAGTGCTAGCTTACCCTTCCTGCCAAATCTCATAACACTCTTCATCGGAGGCACCTTCAGAAAAATATAATCTCCTACCTAGAACTCCACATCTTTGCATCTAGGATTCACATAGCTCTTTTACCTGCTAACTGCGGTCTCTAATCTGCTCTTGATCATAGCAACTTTCTCTGTAGCATCTTGAACCATCTCAGGTCCAGTTAAAGGTCTCTCTCCAATCCTATCCCAACTCAGAGGGGATCTACACTTCCTTCCATACAAAGCCTCGTATGGTGCCATTCCAATACTATTATGGTATTTGTTATTATATGCAAACTCTACGAGTGGCAAATGATCATCCCAACTACCTCCTAAATCCAAAACACACATCTCAACATATCTTCCAATGTCTAGATCGTCCTTTCAGATTGATCATCCATCTGAGGATGAAAAGCAGTACTGAAATCTAACCTAGTGCCCATCGCTTCCTGCAACTTCTGTAAAAAATGAGAGGTAAACACTGAACCTCTGTCTGACACAATGGATATAGGTACCCTATAAAGGCACACAATATGCTTCACATACAGCTTCGCCAATCTTGCTACAGAAGAAGTGGCTTTCACAGGCAAAAAATATGCAGACTTGGTCAACCCATCCACAATCACCCAGATGGAATCGTATCCATCCTTGGAACGAGGTAAACCAACCACAAAATCCATATCAATCCTTTCCCACTTTCACTCAGGTATAAGAAAAGGTTGAAGCTTCCTAAAAGGCTTATGATGCTCAGCTTTTACTTATTGACACGCCAAGCACTTAGTAATATAATCAGTAACATCCTTTTTCAGTTCATCCCACTAGTACAAGTCTCTAATACTATGGTACATCTTAGTGACACCTGGATGTATGCTGTAAGCTGTAGAATGTGCTTCCTCTAGGATCTTTTCTCTCAAATTATCCACATCAGGAACACACACTCTACTACTGATCCATAAAATACCGTCATCAACAAGTGTGAAATCAGTGAACTTACTTGCTCGAACATTCTCTGCAAGCTCTTCTAGAATAGGATCTCGGCTATGAGCTACCTTAATCCTATCTCTTAGTACAAATCGCACCTTAAACTGAGCTAGCAATCCACCTGATCTACTCACCTTCATCATTAGACCTTGATCCACTAACTGATGTAACTTTTGGATCAACGGTCTCCTTTCCACATTAATGTGAGCAAGGCTACCTGAAGACTTCCTACTCAAGGCATTTACTACCACATTAGCCTTGCCTGGGTGATATAGAATCTCACAGTCATAATCTTTCAATAATTACAACCATCTCCTCTACCTCAGATTCAGATCTCTCTACTGGAAAATGTATTAAGGCTTTTGTGATTAGTAAAAATCTCACAAGTTACCTCGTATAGATAATGTCTCCAGATCTTAAGAGCAAGGATCACTATAGCCATCTCTAGGTCATGAGTAGGATAGTTCTATTCATGTTTTTTCAACTGCCTCAAAGCATAAGCTATTACCCTACCATTCTGCATCAACACATAACCTAGGCCAACTCTAGAGGCATCATAATATACTATGAACTTGTCTACTCCATTAGGCAAAGCCAAAATTGGAGCTGTGGTCAACTTCTCCTTTAACAACTGAAAGCTGTTCTCATAAGTTTTTGACCACTCAAACCTCATATTCTTCTGAGTCAAGTAAGTCATAGGAGCTGTAATTCTGGAAAAATCTTGTACAAACCTCTTATAATCAGCTAAACCCAAAAAACTCCAAATCTCAGTAACTGAAGTCGGTCTAAGCCACTCAGACACTGCCTCAATTTTCTATGGATTAACCTGGATACCCTCTTTATACACCACGTGTCCAAGAAATGCAACACTCTCCATCCAGAAATCACACTTTGAGAACTTAGCATAAAGTTGATGTTCTCTCAGTGTCTATAGTACAGTCCTTAAGTGATATACATGTTCTTCCATACTCCTCGAATACACCAATATATCATCAATGAAGACTACCATAAACTGATCCATAAATGGTTTGAATAGTCTATTAATCAGGTCCATAAAAGCTGCTGGTGCGTTAGTCAAGCCAAAAGACATCACCAGAAACTCATAATGGCCATATCAAGTGCAAAATGCCTTTTTAGGAACATCGACTTCACTGATTCACAACTGATGATAACCTGACCTCAAATCAATCTTGGAAAAGAACTATGTGCCCTGTAGCTGATCAAACAAGTCATCTATCCTTGGGAGAGGATACTTGTTCTTCACTGTCACCTTGTTTAGCTCTCTGTAGTTAATGCACAGTCTCAGGGTACTATCCTTCTTCCTCACAAACAGGATTGGTTGTCACGACCCAAAACAGGGGCCATAAACGGAGCTAGGGAATGGGAATTCTTTCGAATCCGGAATCCGTAGCAAGCCTAAAAAAATAAAATAAACATGCAATAATAATAACAACAGCTCTTAATGTAGCGGAAATAAAATCATAAATATAATAACATTTGCACCAACTGAATTTAAATTAAATCCTCATCTCATATATATAAACCTTTTTAATACAAATCCAGTTCAAATATAATACAACATCTCTTTAACAGTTTAATAACTACTGCAGTGTCTAGATAAAATAAAACTCAAGACTCAAATAAGCAGTTTACATAAAGAAGCCGGGGCAGAAGAAATCCGGTATACAGGCCTGCTACTGAGGTCTGAGGAAGATGACTCTCATGAAAAATAGTCAACGGAGGGGAGTCAGACCTCACTGAGTGAATTACTATAATATATATACATGCATACTAAATGACAATGCATACAGTCAATAATATATAATTAATATGTATATATATAGGCAAATACACACAGATGCAATAAAATCATTTTATATATTTTTACTGAAATTCACGATTTATGAAGGATCAAATAGAACCCTAGAATATCGCGACCTCAAACAGTGTTAGAAAACATTCTAGCCACACCGGCTCACTTATTCCAAATATAATCACTTGTTCCATTTGGACAGTAGACTGGCCCCAAGACACTAAGTCAACCGAGCTCCAGCAGTCTGACTGTCAGTGTGATTGGCCCCGAGACACTAGGTCAACCAAGCTCCAGCAATCACACTCCCAAATCATTTCTCACATAACAAATAATCATATCCAATCAATATCCACAATCTGGTTAGTGATATAGCCTAAATGCTATAAGCGTACCGGTACGTACTCGGTCCTAGTGCTGCCCACTAGGTAGCATGTTCTATTAATATCCTTCATTAATAAATATAAAACATTCATTCACAAATCAATGATGCATGAATTTAAATAAAATAACAATATAAACCATATATAGATTGGAAATATACCAAAAGTAAACCAGGTATATTTCGAGTATATATACATCAAATAAATCCAATATATATGCAAAATAAACTAAAAATAAACTATGAATATACCTAAAAACATTTTAAGAATAATTTATTAATTAAACATGCATATAGTTTAAAATATACCAAAATAAACCTAAGTAATTATTAAACCATTAATGCATATTTTATCAAAATAAAACATATATTTCTAAAATCATGCACCCTAAACATATATATATAAAATAGTAACTCACACTTAGTGCGCTCCTCGAGATGGGTCCGACGGGCCTGGTCCACTAGGCCTCGGTCTCGGTGCAACTAAACAAATAATAAATAACAGACATCAGAATAAACCTAACAAAAAATCCTAGAAACTCGATCTAGAATATTAGACACAGAAACATAATTAGGGTTTGACCGAATATCACGTTTTACGAGAATTCTACCAAAAATTCTGCAGAACCTCCCCTGTAAAATGGACATCTCTCTACTCAAAGAGTAGAGCCGGCCCTGCAAAAAAACACAATTCGAAAAATAGACACAGAAACACATCCATAACCCCTCGGTCGGACTCCAAACTACAGTCTACCGACCGGGGTTCACAATTCACAGAATAATATAAAAATACCAAAAATACCCTTACATCACAGAAATAAATTTTATATGTAGAAATTACATAATTAACCTTTAAACACAGTAAAAACTGAGAAAAACTCATTTTATTAGAAAAATCGTATATTATATATATAATTGAAAATAATTCACGAAAAATAGTTTTAATTAATTAAAAATACTAAATAATTTTTAGAAATCATTTTTGTACCTTAAATAACTATTAAAATCAATTAAATTACATTTTTAGCCAATTTTGTGTAAAATTACCAAAATGCCCATATATATATAAATATACTAAAATTACTTCAAAAATTCACCAAAAATAGTATAATTATCCAAAATTAATTTTCTCAACATATTTATCAATAAAATAAATAATTAAACTCAATTAACCAATTAATTTCAATTAAAAACACAATTAACCTAATTTTCCAAAAATTCCATAAACTAATTAAATTCAAATTAAATACATAAAAATTCATAAAAATTCCAAATAAATTTCTATAATTCATTTCAACACCTATATTTATCATAAAACACAATTTAATAATTTATTTAATTAATTTCCGAAAATTAGAAAATAATATTAAAATATTCAAAAATACCCAAAAAATCAAAATAATCTCCAAAAATTCCACAAAAATTCAAACATGTATATTAAGATAAGGGGAACAACATTTGTGAAGTGACTTTTCATGAATCAATCAAATTAAAGTTCAAAAAAATCAAGAACCCTAATATGGCCGAATTTGAAAAATTGAAACCTAAGCAAATCAAGACCATTTTAAGTGAAACAAAGCTTAGAATCACACTCACCGGAGTGCAAGGAGAAGAAAAAGACTGGCGGTGTCAAAAACGGTGGTCAAAAACGTCATGAACGACGTTGCTCCCACTTTCAGCTTCTTCGGCCAGAAATGGCTCCCAAACGCCAGAAACGGCTGCAACAGGCGGCGGGAGAGGCTGGGGAAGGAGGTGGCACGCCGGACGGCACACCAATGGCAAGAAATTGGTGGTAGCAGTGGCGGACGGTGATGGGGAACGGTCGGGAGGAAGAAGATGCTCGGGTGGCAATTTGGTAAATACTTCAAACTTTAATTTTTTGTTAATATTAAATGTATATATGTATATATATATATATATATATATATATATATATATATATATATACTTTATACTATATATTAAAATAATATTAAATCACACACATTAAATATACACCACACACCTATAATTTAATACACCTAAAATAATTAAATAATATTAAACAAATAATAAAATATTAGGGTAATATTAATTAAACCCTAATTAAATAAATAATTACACAAACATACGTTATTTAGTATTTTAAAAATATATATGAGTTCATGCAAGTCCGTAAATCTATTTAAAATAATTAATAATAAATAATTTACATGAAAATTTTCCCGAAAATGCAAGTCCCGGGAAAATTTTACGTAAAGTACTTAAAATAATATACAATAATTAAAATAGGTTTTAAATACATATCAACTCGTAAAAATATCATAATATATATACAAAATTATTAACACTGCATATCCCGATGAAATATTAAAACATTTAAAAACACGGGATATTACACTGGTGCACCCCAAGGAGAAACACTAGGTCTAATAAAACCCTTATCTAACAATTCCTGTAGTTGATCCTTCAATTCTTTCAACTCTATGGAGCCATTCTGTAGGGTGGCATATAAATAAGGGTAGTGCCTGAAACCACATCTATACAAAACTCAATCTCTCTGTGAGGTGGTAAACCTGGCAACTCCTCAGGAAAAACATCAGGAAACTCACAGGCAACATGAACATCTGTGAGTGAAAACTTCTCTACTGAAGTATCCCAGACTAATGCCAAATAACCCTGACAACCCTTCCTCAGCAACTTCCTAGCCATAATAGCGAAAATGAGATTATGAGGTATAGAACTCTTATCACCCACAAATTTAAACTCTTCTTCATCGGGAATTCTGAAAGTCACCTTTTTACTTCGATAATCCACCACGACATAGTGCTGAGATAACTAATCCATACCCAGAATAACATCGAATTCCATCACATTCACCAAAATCAAATCAACGGACAATTCTCTACCTTCGATAAGAACTGGACAACCAGAAAGAACAACATCGATGTCTAAAGAATCACTTAGAGGAGTGGCGACGGACAAAGGAAAAGTCATCCTCAAAGCTTGCCAATAAGACTTGGAAGCAAAAATAAGAGAAACGAATGAATGCGCGGCACCCGGATCAAACAAAACCCATGCATCTAAGTAACAGACAGAAATAATACCTACCATGACTGCATTAGATGCCTAAGTGTAATATCCCGAGTTTTTAAATATTTTTATACTGCATCGGGATATATAGTGTTAATAATTTTGTATATATTTATGATATTTTTTTTGAGTTTGTTAATTGTTTAAAGCTAATTTTAATTGTTTTACATTATTTTAAGTACTTTACGTAAAATTTTCTCGAGAATTATATTTTCGAAGAAATTGATACGCAAATAATTTAATACTAACTATTTTGACTAGTTTTATGAATTTGCATGAACTCATATATAATTTTTAAAGTGCTAAATAAAATGTATATATGTGTATTTATTTAAATTAATTAGAGCTTAATTAATTTCCTTAATTTTATTATTTAGTTTTAATATTAATTAATTAATTTTAAGTGTATAAATTATTAAATATAATAAAATATTTGTGTGGTGAGAATTAATTGTGTGTGGGAATATATATTATTATAATATAAGTGTGGATATATATATATATATATATATATATATATATATATATATATATATATATATATATATATGTATATATATATATATATATATATATATATATACATATATATATATATATATACATATATATATATATATATATACATATATACATATATACATAATGTAATATCCCGAGTTTTTAAATATTTTTAAACTGCATCAGGATATGCAGTGTTAATAATTTTTGTACATATTTATGAGATTTTTATGAGTTTGATATTTATTTAAAGCTTATTTTAATTATTTTATGTTATTTTAAGTACTTTACGTAAAAATTTCCTAGGAATTTTACTTTCGGGGAAATTGACATGTAAATAATTTAATATTAATTATTTTAAATAGATTTACGCATTTGCATGAGTTCATGCATTATTTTAATTGTCGTATTGAAACATATACATATACATGCAAATATACACATTTAAATTAAATTAGGGTTATTTTTATTAAATTATATAGTTTAATGATAATTAAATGTGTATTATATGTGTATATGTATATATTAATTATTTTTTTTAAATTATGTGGTGTGAGATTAATTTGAGTATAATATTATAGTATTATAATATAATTTATTAAAGTTATTATTATTATTATAATATATATATATATATATATATATATATATAAACTTTGCCAAATTACCACCCGTGCCCTCGACTCCCTCTTCTCCTTCTCCGACGTCCAACCATCATCACCACCGCCTGTCATGCCATTTCTTCACCGTCGGTGTGCCTCCCGGCGTGCCACCTTCGTCCTCAGCCATCCCCATCGCTAGCAACACCCGTTTTTGGCGTTGGTGGAGCTCGAAATCGTCAAAAAGCCGAAACTCATCTCCACTGTTGTTCACAGCGATTCTGGCCACCGTTTTCGACACCGCCGGTCTCTATCTTCTCCTTGAGCTCTGGTGATTGTGATTCTAAGATTTGTTTTACTTAAAATGGTCTATATTTCCCCAGGTTTTAATTTTTTAATTTCAGCCTATTAGGGTTCTTGATTTTTTTGAGCTTCAATTTGATTGATTCATGAAAACTTCCTTTACAAACTTTGATCCTAGTAGCTTAATCTACATGCTGGAATTTTTGTAGAATTTTTGGGTATTTTTGATTATTTTATTTATATTTTCTAAAAGCTTTGTTTCACTTAAAATGATATAGATTTCCCTAGGTTTCGATTTTTCAATTTCGGCCTATTAGGGTTCTTGATTTTTTTGAGCTTCAATTTGATGGATTCATGAAAACTTTCTTCACAAACTTTGATCCTAGTAGCTTAATCTACATGCTAGAATTTTTGTAGAATTTTTGGAATTTATTTTGATTTTTCGGTATTTTTGATTTTTTTATTAATATTTTCTAATTTTCAAAAATTAATTAATTAAATTATGAAATTGTGTTTTATGGTGAATATAGGTGTTGAAATGAATTATAGAAATTTTTGTGATTTTTGTGAATTTTTATGTATTTATTTTGAATTTATTTAGTTTATGTAATTTTGAAAAATAGGGTTAATTGGGTGTTTAATTGAAATAAATTGGTTAATTGAGTATATTTATTGATATTATTGAAATATATGTTGAGAAAATTAATTTTTTGCAATTATATTATTTTTGGTGAATTTTTTGATTTATTTTAGTATATTTATACATATAGGGGTATTTTGGTAATTTTACATGAAATTGGCTAAAAATGTAATTAAATTGGTTTTAATAGTTATTTAAGGTATAAAAATGATTTTTACAAATTATTTAGTATTTTTTTTAACTAATTAAAACTATTTTTCGTAAGTTATTTTCAATTATATATATAATATACGATTTTTCTAATAAAAGCAACTTTTATTGGTTTTTAATGTGTTTTAGGGTTAATTACGTAATTTGGATTGATAAAATGTATTTTTATTATATAAGGGTATTTTTGGTATTTTGTGAATATTCTGTGAATTATGGACCTCGGTCGGTAATTGTAGTTTGGAGTCCGACCAAGGGATTGTGGTTGTGTTTTATGTGTATTTTGAAGTGTATTTCTTTGCAGGGCTAGATCTACTCTTTGAGTAGAGAGATGTCCATTTTACAAGGGAGGTTCTGCTGGATTTTTGATAGAATTCTCGTAAAACATGATGTCCGGTCGAATTTCTATTTTAATTCTGTCTAGTAATCTAGATCGAGTCTTAGAGCTCCTGTTAGATTTATTCTGACTTCTGTCATTATTTGTTTGTTTAGTTGCGTCGAGACCGAGGCCTAGTGGATCAGGCCCATCGGACCCATCTCGAGGAGCGCAATAAATAGTGAGTTGTTATTATATATATATATATATATGCTTTAGGGTGCATGATTTAGAAATGTATGTTTTATTTGATTAAATATGCATAAATGATTTAATTAGTACTTAGGTTTATTTTTGATTTATTTTTGGTATATTTTTTATATATTTTGAATTATATGCATGTTTTATTAAACATTTATACTTAAAATATTTTTAAATATATTTCTAGTTTATTTTACAATTATATTGGATTTATTTGACGTATATATATACTCGAAATATACCTAGTTTACTTTTGGTATATTTCTAATATATATATGGTTTATGTTGCTGTTTATTTAAAATTCATGCATCATTTATTTTTATGAATATATGTTTTATATTTAAAATGAAGTATATCAATAGAACGTGCTACCTAGTGGGCAACACTAGGACCGAGTAGGTACCGGTACGCTGATAGCATTTAGGCTATATTACTAACCTATTTGTGGATTATTGATCGAATTGATTTGATTTGATGTGTGATGTGATTTAGGAGTGTGATTGCTGGAGCTCGGTTGACCAAATGTCTCGGGGCCAATCACACTGACAGTCAGACTGCTAGAGCTCGGTTGACTTAGTGTCTCGGGGCCAGTCTACTGTCCAAATGGAAAAAGTGAATATATTGGAATAAGTGAGCCTATATGGCTAGAGTGCTATTTAACACTATTTTGAGGTTGTAATTTTCTAGGGTTCTATTTGATCCTTCATAAACAGTGATTTTCAATAAATATATATAAAATGATTTTGCTGCATCTGTGTGTAATTGCTTGTATATATATCTATTATATATACTATTGACTGTGTGCATTTTCATTTAGTATGCATGTATATATATTATAACAATTCACTCAGTGAGGTCTGACTCCCCTCCGTTGACTCTTTTTCTAGAGAGTCATTGTCTTCAGACCTCAGTAGTAGACCTGTACGCCGAATTTCTTTTGCCCCGACTTCATTATGTAAATTGCTGATCTGAGTTTTATTTTATGATCTAGACACTGCAGTAGTTGTAAAATTGTTAAAGGGGTTTTGTGCTATAATTGTGTGAGTTGTATATTTTAAGGATTTGAACTGGATTTGTATTAAAAATTTATTTATATATATAAGATGAGGTTGTTGATTTAAATTCCGTGGTGGATTATTATTTAATTATTTATGATTTTAAATTCCGCTACAGAATATTTTAATTATGTTATTATTATTATTGCATGCTTTTATTTTATTTTAAGGCTTGCTACAGGTTCTGGATTTGAAAGAATTCATGTTCCCTAGCGCCGGTCATGGCCCCTGTTTTGGGTCGTGACACTAAGCATCTTGCTGGAAAAGATGGAATACTCTGGTCTAACCTTGACCTCCTTACTAGCTGGTAGAAGCTTGGCCAACACCTTTGGCACCTCCTCTGGTACCTCTACCATGACCCTACTTGAGTAGAACTCTGGTGTTGGGCTGGAGGTAACTAAAAAGGAATGGGTGCTGCACTGGCAATCGACTGTTGTGAAAATTATAGAATCTGGTTGTTGATAACTAGAATAAGGACATGATCTGTCAAAGTTTCCCATCTATCCGCATCTGAAACACGCCAGTGGTGTCATATAACACGGTCCTTGATGGACTCTGCCATATGTCTGATAAACATTGGCAACTGACCCAAAACTGTGACCACTGCTGCTCGCTCGAAGCACCTAACCCAAGTCTGAACAATCTATACTAACCTTTACGATCGTGTCTACTGCTCTGGTGTACCCTTTGCTACTGTCTCTGACTCTACTGGGCAGAACCCCTCTGCTGATTACTCGATCCAATCTGAAAACTCGAGTATGGAGTAGTCTAGAATCCACCTGACTGAATGCCCAACTGGTAATAATCATGCATAGCTCTTTGCCTGACTAGCCTCAGCTCAATCTCCTTGCCAACTCTATCACTAACTCTAGAGTAAGGCCTACTGTAGGCATACCAGTAAATGCAGAACCCAAACCAGTGACATAAGTGGTGACTGCGAAGTACTGATCTTGCATCAGATCCTCTGCATATCTTCCAAGTTGAAGGAACTCTCTGGTATAGTTCTCAACAGATATGTCACCTCAGTATAGTCAGTCAAAGTCTGTAACTCGTACGAAGTGGCTCTAGGCAAAATCTCCTCATGAATCACTTTCTGAATTGAGCCTAGGTCATCATCATCATGTATGGCTAGATCATCTGAATAAACCAATCCAGAATTGGTCCCTCTACTGACAACTCGACTATCATGATCCACTAATACTCGGGTGTGAGCAGTCTGAGTCCTCGTCTCGATCGCATGCAGAAAATCTAAAGGGTCAGAAGTCCCATCGAATGAAATATTGCTGACTCTGGCATAGAATAGGGCTACCTCAGGGTCAGACATACCCTGCTGATAGGTAGGCTGAACAGGCGGTGCAACATGAGGTACTGTAATATCATCGAACTCAGGCTCTATAGGTTCCTCATCCTGTAGCTCTCTCTGCTTACGACGACCTGCCGCTCCTTGAGGTCTACCTCTGTGCTTAACTGGCGACTCAGGAGGTAAAACCTCATCCTGGAAGGACTCATCATCCTTGGCCTCAACAACTGATGGAGCGACACGTGCTCGCCTCCTCATTCTGAAAAGACAAACAGAAGGATTCAGACAAGATAGACAACTAATGGTAACGTAGAAAACTAAATCAAGGAATACTTATCAAAATATACTCGAACTTAATTAACTGCAGTAGTTTCAAAAGAAAACACAACACTGAAATCTAGGGCCACAACTCTCATAACTTATGTCGTGACACAAAACTCCGCTCTGATACCAACTTTGTCACAACCCAAACCGGGGGCCATAACTAGCGCTAAAGAACGAGAATTCTTTCGAATCCAAAACTCGTAGCAAGCCTTAAAATAATGAAAAAACATACAACAAATAAAATAAAATAAATATACCGTAATTAAAATTTTCAATTTAATATAATAAAATAAACTCCTTCATATCATAAAATGATTAAATAAAATATTCAGATTAAACATCTGAATTAAAATCTTATACAACAATTAAATAAAACTCACTACTGTTATGAATACAACTACTGCAGTTTCTAGAGTACATTATAAAACTAGGTAGATGATTTACATAATAAAGTCGAGGTAGAAGAAATCTGGTGAACAGGTCTACTGCTGATGTCTAATGAAGAAGTCTTTCTTGTAAAAACATCAACGAAGGGGAGTCAGACCTCACTGAGTGAATTATTATAATATATATACATGCATTACTAAATGACAAATGCAAGCAATCATATGTATTTAATAAATATATGTATAGGCATGTACACACAGATGCTGAAAATCTCTTTATATATAATACTAAAAAAAACATGAGTTTATGAAGGATCAAATAGAACCCTAAGTTATCACAACCTCAAATATCAATAGGAAATGCTCTAGCCAAACAGTCTCACTTAATTCCAAGTAAATTCACTTAACCCAGCTAGACAGTAGACTGGCCCCTAGACACTAAGTCAACCGAGCTCCAGCAGTCTGACTATCAGTGTGATTGGCCCCAAGACATTAGGTCAACGGAGCTCCAACAATCACACCATCAATCATATCTCACATCAACCAAATCAATCAAGTCATAATTTCCATAAATAAGTTAGTAATTCAACCTACAATCTATCACACTGGTACGTACTCGGTCTTAGTGTTGCCCATTAAGAAGCACGTTCTATCGATATCCTTCATTTATATTAAAACATACATTTGAGCAACAAAATAATGTATAAAGTCATTCAAAATGATCAAGTAAACCATATATATACCAAAAATATATCTAAAATAAACTAAGTATATTTCAATATATATACGTAAAATAATTTCAATTAAATTAGCAAATATACTCAAAATCAACCAATAATATATTTAAACATAATTTGAATATAAATTAAAAGGAAAACATGCATTTATTTTAAAATATACCTAAAATATACTTAAGCATTTAATAAAGTAATTATGCAAAATTTTATATTTAAAATATATAATTCTAAAACATGCAATCTAAAGCAATATATATATATATATATATATATATAATATATATATATATATATATATATATATATATATATATATATATATATATATATATATATATATATATATATATATATATATATATATATATAATAATAATAATAATAATAATAATAATAATAATAATAATAATAATAATAATAATAATAATAATAATAATTCACAATGATGCACTCCAAGAGACTGGTTCGATGGGCTTATTCTGCTAGGACTCGGTCTTAGCACAACTAAACAATAAAAGCGATCACAAAATTAGAATACATCTAACTTAGGCTTTTAAAGATTTGATATAGAATTACATAATACAAACAAATATAGAATTATAATTAGACCCGATGTCACGTTTTATAAAAATTATACTGAAAATTCGATAGAACCTCCTCTGTAAAATGGAAATCTCTCTACTAAAAAGTAGAGTCAGTCTTATAAGGAAAATACATTTCGAGTATACAAATTCTCACAATCCTCGGTTGGGATCCTGAACTATAAAAATTCTCCAACCGAGGTTCACAATTCACTAAAAATTCAAATAATACAATAAAATATATTAAAATTCAATAAATACCATAAATGCCCCCCAAATATCAAAATATAGCATATTTATCATTAAAACACAAAAAAATAATTATTTTCCTAATAATTACTTAAAAACCCTAATTAATAATATAATATTATTAAAAATCCATTTTCTCAATAATTCCAAAAATATTAATAAAAATTCATTTTATAAATCCAAATTACTTAATTAGTCCAAACACATATTAAAAATTACTAAAAATTCATTTTATTACAAAAATAGTATATTATATATAATTTGAAAATAATTTTTGAAAAATAGTATTAATTAGTTAAAATTAGTAAATAAATTGTAAAAATCATTTTTATACCTCAAATATTCATAAAAATCAATTAAACATAATATTTGATTAAAATTATCACAAAATTACCAAATTAACCCTAACATTTAAAAATACACATAAAATACTAATAATACTAAAAAATTCAATAAAAATTATATGAATACACAAAAATTATTTTCTCAGCATATATCTCTATAATATCAACAAAAAAATATAATTAACCAATTATTTCTAACGAAATATATATTTAACCTATATTTTCAAAATTGACATAAAGTAAAAATAATTATAAAAATTACACAAAATTCACAAAATTATAAAATAAATTCTAAAATTAATAATAACCACCAATAACTCCAAAAATCACAATTTCATAATTTATATAATTAATTTATGAAATTAATAAAATAATAATAATAAAATATTCAAAAATTTACAAAAATCAAAATAATTCCCAAAAATCACACAAAAATTTAGGGATGTAGTTTGAGCTAGGGGGATCAACTTTTGTAAAGAAAATTTCCATGAATCAATCAAAAATTTCTGAAAAAAATGAAAACCCTAAAATGGCTGAATTCAAAAACAAGAAAAACACCTTACCAAATCACATTTTCAAGCTAAAAGGAGCTTGGATTCAACCTCCTTCAAGCTCTTGAAGTCCAACAGCACTGGCAGAGCTTGATTTAGTGGCCGAAAACGTGATCAGCGGCAAGGAAGCTCTCCATCGCTGCTGCTGCCATTTTCTGTGAAACCGATGACTGAAGAAGGGAGAGAAGGTGATGGCGACGAAGGCTGAAGGGAGGAGGTTGGCTGTCCGGCATCAGAACGGCAAGAGGCACACTAACGGTGAAGAGATTAGATGTGTTTTGATTTTTGAGTAGAATGTATAATATGTATATATTATATGTTTATAATATTAGATTATATAGTTAGTAAACTTTATTTAATAATAAAATAATGTTTAGCTTAAATATAAACCACACACATATATTTCAAAATATATATATATATATATATATATATATATATATCCATGCAAATAATGCTCTTAATAAAATAATAACAAGATAAAAATGAATTAAACTAAGTTAAATACTGTTAAAATAATTTTGTTCAAGTAATAGATATGAATAACATAAATAAATATTCACAAGAAACCCTAATTTGACATAAAATAATAATAGTAATAATCATCAAATAATAAATAATTAATTTTATTTTTAAACTTTATTAATATTGCATATCTTATTAAATATTAAAATAATTTAAAAACTAGGATTATGTCACGACCCAAAACAGAGGTCATGACCGGCGCTAGGGAACAGGGAATTCTTTCGAATCCCGGAACCTGTAGCAAGCCTAAAAATAAAATAAAATATGCAATAATAATAATAATAACACAATTAAATAAAATACTGTGCAGCAGAATAAAATCATAAATATAAAAATAATAATTCACCCACGAAATTTAAATCAAATCCATATCTCATATATAAATAAACTCTTTAATACAATTCCAGTTCAAATTCTTAAGATACATAACTCACACAAATATAATACATAAAATCCACAATTTATTTACAACTACTGCAGTGTCTAGATTATAAAAATAAAACTCAAGACTTAGATAAGCAGTTTACATAAAGAAGTCGGGGCGGAAGAAATTCGGCGTACAGGCCTGCTACTGAGGTCTGAGGAAGATGACTCTCCTGAAAAATGGTCAACAGAGGGGAGTCAGACCTCACTGAGTGAATTACTATAATATATATACATGCATACTAAATGTCAATACACACAATCAAAAGTATATATAATATGTATATATATACAAGCAAATACACGCAGATGCAATAAAATCATTTTATATATATTTATTGAAAATCACAGTTTATGAAGGATCAAATAGAACCCTAGAATATCGCAACCTCAAAACAGTGTTAGACAACACTCTAGCCATACAGGCTCACTTATTCCAATATATGATCACTTGATCCATTTGGACAGTAGACTGGCCCCGAGACACTAAGTCAACTGAGCTCCAGCAGTCTGACTGTCAGTGTGATTGGCCCCGAGACACTTGGTCAACCGAGCTCCAGCAATCACACTCCCAAATCATATCTCACACATCAAATAATCAAATCCAATCAATATCCTTAAACTGGTTAGTAATATAGCCTAAATGCTATAAGCGTACCGGTACGTACTCGGTCCCTAGTGCTGCCCACTAGGTAGCACGTTCTATCGATATCCTTCATTAAAATATAAAACATACATTCATAAAAATAAATGATGCATGAATTGAATAAAATAGCAACATTAAACTATATATATATACTAGAATTATACCAAAAGGAAACTAGGTATATTTCGAGTATATATATACGTCAAATAAATCCAATATATTTGCAAAATAAACTAGAAATATATTTAAAAACATTTTAAGTATAAATGTCAAATAAAGCTTGCAAATAATTTACAATATACTAAAAATAAACCAAAGAAAAACCAAAAATAAACTTAAATACTAATTGAGTTATTTATGCATAATTAATCAAAATGACATACATTTCTAAATCATGCACCCTAAGCATATATATATAAAATAGTAACTCACACTTAGTGCGCTCCTCGAGATAGGTCCGACGGGGCATGGTCCACTAGGCCTCGATCTCGGTGCAACTAAACAAACAAAAATAACGGTCATCAGAATAAACCTAACCGAAATCCTAGAAACTCGATCTAGAATATTGGACACAGAATCAAAATTAGGGTTTGACCGGACATCACGTTTTATGAGAATTCTACCGAAATTCGGCAAAACCTCCCCTGTAAAATGGACATCTCTCTACTAAAAGAGTAGAGTCGGCCCTGTAAAGAAACACACTTCAAAAATAAACGTTAGAATTACAATCACAACCCCTCGGTGGGACTCCAAACTATAGTCTACCGATCGGGATCCACACTTACAGAATATTATAAAAATACCGAAAATACCCTTATATCACAGAAATACATTTAATAAGTATAAATTACATAATTAACCTTTACACAGTAAAAACCGATAAAAACTCATTTTATTAGAAAAATCGTATATTATATATATAATTGAAAAATAGTTTTAATTAATTAAAAATACTAAATAATTTGTAGAAATCATTTTTATACCTTAAATAACTATTAAAACCAATTTAATTACATTTTTAGTCAATTTAGGGTAAAATTACCAAAATACCCCTATATATATAAATATACTAAAATTACTCCAAAAAATTCACCAAAAATAGTATAATTATCCAAAATTAATTTTCTCAACATATTAATCAATAATATCAATAATTAAACTCAATTAACTAATTAATTTCAATTAAAAACATAATTAACCCTATTTTCCAAAAATTACATAAACTAATTAAATTCAAAATAAATACATAGAAATTCATAAAAATTCCAAATAAATTCCTATAATTCATTTTAACACCTATATTTATCATAAAACACAATTTTCATAATTTACTTAATTAATTTTCGAAAATTAGAAAATAATATTAAATATTCAAAAATACCCAAAAATCAAAATAATCTCCAAAAATTCTACAAAAATTCATACATGTAGATTAAGCTAATGGAAACAAAATTTTTGAAGGAATTATTCATGAATCAATCAATTCGAAGTTCAAAAAAATCAAGAAACCTAAAATGGCCGAATTGCAAAAATCAAAAACCTAAGCAAATCTAGACCATTTTAAGTGAAACAAAGCTTGGAATCACACTCACCAGAGCTCAAGGAGAAGAAAGAGACCGCGATTGTCGAAAACGGTGGTCGAAAACGTTGTGAATGACAGTGGCCAAAGTTTCGACTTCCCGAGCTAATTCCGGCCAAAACTCGACGGAATAGGGCGTTGCTGGCAGCAGAGAAGGCTGGGGAAGGAGGGTGGCACGCCGGACAGCACACCAACGGTGAGAAAATGGGGAGTAGCAGCAGTGGTGAGGGAGGAAACCGATCGGGAAGAAGGAGAAGTGGGCGATGGCAAATTTGTAAATAAATCAAACTTTAATTTTTGTTTTAATATTAAATGTATATATGTATATGTATATACTTTACACTATATATTAAAATAATATAAAATCACACACATTAAATATACACCACACACATAATTTAATATTTTAATAATTTAATACTAAATAAAAATAATTAAATAACAATAAAACTAATAAATAAATAATAAAACAATAAGGTAATTAATCAAACCCTAATTAAATAAATAAGTACACATATATACATTATTTAGTATTTTAAAAATATATATGAGTTCATGCAAGTCCGTAAATCTAATTGAAATAATTAATGGTAAATTATTTACGTGAAAATTTTCCCGAAAATGCAAGTCCCGGGAAAATTTTACGTAAAGTATTTAAAATAATACACAATAATTAAAATAAGTTTTAAATACATATTAACTCGTAAAATATCATAAATATGTATACAAAAATTATTAACACTGCATATCCCGATGCAGTATTAAAATATTTAAAAATTCGGGATATTACAGATTATTACAAAAAATTTTAAAATAAAATTTCCAATACTTGTATCTAATTTGGAAATCTCTATATCGGCACCATTCTATTTTTTAGAATGGTTTGGTACAGAGATTCGGTTCTATCGAAATGAATCTATATGGTACAATCCAAACAGGGAATTTGAGAATTTATGTATTAGGCAAATGTAGGTTAATAATTAAAATTATATTTATTATCCATAAATAAATCAAAATTATATTTATTATCCACAAATCAAAATGAAATAGTTTGAGTAAAAACATGTCATTTTGATAATTCTATGTATATATGTGCATATATATATACACACAATTGTAAACTCTGCCGAGTGCATTAATTGAATTGAATGATTACAATGTTAATATACATTGCTATGTTTGAAGTACATTAGAGAGAGTTTGAGTTATAATACAACAATACTATATAACAATGAGATGATGTTTAGCATCTGTACATATATGGTTTACAACCCCTCCCCCAAAATTGATGGGTGTGAGTTTGATAGATGTCATGGCTTGGATGTAATTGTTTGGAAGTGTCAAACACCTAGCAATTTGGTGAATATGTCAGCAATTTGATCTTTGTTGGAGAGATGTCAACTTGGATATTGCCTTGAGTTACTTGTTCTCTTACAAAGTGGTAGTCGAGTTCAGTGTGCTTTATTCGAGCATGAAAGATGGGTTGGAAGTCATGTAAATAGCATCAATGTTATCGTACCAAAAAGTAGATGGCATGGTAGAGTAAAGACTAAATTCATACAATAAATGTTAGATCCAGTTGAGTTTAGTTGTTGTGTTTGCCAAGGCTTTTTACTCACTCTCCATTGACAAGCGAGCAATGGTGGGCTGCTTTTTGGCATACCAAGAGATTAAGTTGGTGCCACGGTAAATTGCAAATCCAGTGGTAGGACATCTATCATCTTGGCACTTACCCTAGTCGTTATTTGATAAATATTACAAAGTGTTATTTAGCTTGCTAAAGAAGAAAAGAGAGTACTATGTTGTGTGCTTAAGATAATAGAGGAGTCTTTTTTAAGGCTTGCCAATGGACATCAGTTGGATCATGAAGAAATTGACAGAGTTTATTCATAAAGAAGGCAATATCCAGTCGTTGTGAGTGTGGCATATTGGAGACCACCCATTAGTTGTCAATATAATGATGGATCAGAATGAGGGTGTACTGATAGCTTGCTTAGTGGAGGTGTGGTAGTCATAGGTGTGAGACACACTTTAGAATCTTAAGAGTCTAGATTTTTGAAGCAGATGATTGATGTACTTGGTTTGATTAATAGTGATGCTGGAGCTATTGCGTTTGACCTAAATACCCAAGAAATAGTCTAGATTGCCAATGTCTTTAATGAGGAATTCAGTTTTGAGCTCGGAAAGGGTGTCATTAATGAGTTATGTTGATGTACCTATTAATAAGATGTCATCAATGTACATTAAAAGGAGTAGAACATCAGAGTCTTTGAGGAGTATGAATAAGGAGTGATCGACTTTAGAGTTAACAAAGCTAAGGGATAAAAGAAATTTTTCACGACCCAATATAGGGGCCATGACCGGCGCTAGGGAATGAGAATTCTTTCGAATCCGGAACCCATAGCAAGCCTAAAAAAAATAAAAACATGCAATAATCATAATAACATAAATAATATATTCTGCAACAGAAATAAAATCATAAATATAATAAAAATAAATATCCACCAATGAAATTAAATCGAATAACTCATCTCATATAAATAAACTTTTAATACAAATCCAGTTCAAATTTTTGAAATACATAACTCATACAAATATAATACATAAACTCCACAACTGTTTACAACTACTGCAGTTGTCTAGATTATAAAATAAAACTCAGATAAGCAGTTTATATAATGAAGTCGGGGGGCGGAAGAAATCTGGCATAAGGGTCTGCTATTGAGGTCTGAAGATGATGAATCTCCTAAAAAATAGTCAACGGAGGGGAGTCATATCTCATTGAGTGAATTGTTATAATATATATACATGCATACTAGATGACAATGCACACAGTCAATAGTATATATAATAAATATATATACAAGCAAATTCACATAAATGCAGCAAAATCATTTTTATATATTTTCTGAAAATCACTATTTATGAAGGATCAAATAAAACCCTAGAAAATCGCAACCTCAAAATAATGTTAGACAACACTCTAGCCATATAGGCTCACTTATTCTAAATAAAATTCACTTATTCCATTTGGACAGTGGATTGGTCCCAAGACACTAAGTCAACCAAGCTCCAGCAGTCTGACTGTCAATGTGATTGGCCCCAAGACACTTAGTCCAACCGAGAGCTCCAGCAATCATACTCTCAAATCATATCATCAAATCAATCAATCAGATCATAATCCACAATAGGTTAGTAATATAGCCTAAATGCTATCGGTGTGTACCGGTACGTACTCTGTCCTAGTGCTGCCCACTATGTAGCACGTTCTATTATATCCTTCATTAATATAAAACATACATTCATAAATAAATAATGCATAAATTTCAATAAAATAGCAACATAAACCATATATATACTAGAAATATACCAAAAGTAAACTGGGTATATTTTGAGTATATATACGTCAAATAAATCAAATATAATTGCAAAATAAACTAGAAATATATTTAAAAACATTATAAGTATAAATGTTTAATAAAAACATGCATATAATTTAAAATATACCAAAATATACCAAAAAAAAAACCTAAGTACTAATTAAATCATTTATGTTATTTTATCAAAATAAACCATACATTTCTAAAAACATGCATCCTAGAACATGTATATATAAAATAACAACTCACTATTTATTACGCTCCACGAGATGAGTCTAACGGGCTTGGTCCACTAGGCCTCGGTCTCAGCACAACTAAATAAACAAATGACAACAAAAATCAGAATAAATCTAACGAAAAATTCCTAGAAACTCGATCTAGCATACTAAACACAGAATTAGAATCAAAATTCGACTGACCATCATGTTTTACGAGAATTCTATCGAAAATCCGACAGAACCTCCCTTATAAAACGAACACCTCTCTACTCAAAGAGTAGAGCGTTCCTGCAAAAAAAACACACTTTAAAATAAACACAGAACACAACCACAATCCCTCGGTCGGACTCTAAACTACAATTCAGCGACCGAGGTCCACAATTCATAGAATAATTACAAAATACCAAAAATGCCCTTTTATAATAAAAATACATTTTATCACTCCAAATTACATAATTAACCCTAAAAACTCATTTCTTTAGAAAAATCGTATATTATATATATAATTTGAAAATAATTTACAAAAAATAGTTTTAATTAGTTAAAAATACTAAATAATTTGTAAAAAATCATTTTTTATACATTAAATAACTATTAAAACCAATTTAATTACATTTTTAACCAATTTAGTATCAAATTACCAAAATACCCCTATATATAAATTCACTAAAATTAATCAAAAATTCACCAAAAATAGTATAATTACTCAAAAATTAATTTTCTCAACATATAATTCAATAATATCAATAATTATACTCAATTAACCAATTAATTTCAAATAAACACATAATTAACCTAATTTTCCAAAATTACATAAACTTAATAAATTCAAAATAAATATATAAAAATTCACAAAAATTACAAATAAATTTCTAAAATGCATTTCAACACCTATAATCACCATAAAACACAAATTCATAACTTAATTAATTAATTAATTATTTTTCAAAAATTAGAAAATATTAATAAAATAATAAAATATTCACAAAAATCAAAATAACTTCCAAAAAATTCCACAAAAATTTCCACAAGTAGATTGAGCTATAAGGATCAATGTTTATGAAGGGGGTTTACATGGAATCAATCAAATTGAAGCTAAAAAAATTTGAAAAACCCTAATAGGCTGAAATGAAGAAATTGAAACCTAGGAAAATCTAGACCTTTTTAAGTGAAACAATGCTTGGAATCACACTCACCGAGCTCAAGGAGAATATAGAGACTAGCGGTGTGAAAAATGATGGCTAGAATCGCTGTGATCGACGATGAGAAGGAGTTTCGGTTTCTCTTGGCTTTTCCGGCCAAATCACACTGGAAACGAAGGCTATAGGGCAGCGGGGAATGGCTGGAGGTGGTGGTGGCAAGCCAAGAGGCACACCGACGGTAGGGGTGGAGCTTGGCAGATGGCGATGATGGAGGAAAATGGCATCGGGGTGATGGTGAGAAGGGTCGAGGGCATATATATATATATATATATATATATATAACTTTAATATTTAATTATTAAAATTTACCAATATTATATTCAGAAAAATTATACACCATAATTTAATAAACATATATAAATATACATATATATCTATCACAAATTAATAATAAAAACTATATAATATATATAATTAAATAATAATAATAAGAAACCCTAAAATGTTAATTATATATATATATATATATATATATATATATATATATATATATATATATATATATATATATATATATATATATATATATATATATATATATATATATATATATATATATATATATATAATAAAGAAAGAAACAGAAACACACTGTAAACTCACCTCCTCCCTGCGCAATCTGATTCTTCCCCTGTCGGTGTGCCTCCATTACTTCCAGCCGACCACCACCTCTTTCAAGCCTCGTCACCGCCTTCTTCTTCCTCTCCTCCGATCGCCGACAGTAGTAGAAAGGCAATAGCAGCGGGCAGCAAGTTACCCTCACTGTCGTTCATTTTTTAGCCACTATTTCAAGCTCCGTCGGTCTCTTTCGAATCTCTGATCTTTGGTGATCTCAAATCCAAGCTCCGTTTGAGCTTAAAGCCGATCGTTTGTGAGTTTTCTTGGTTTTGAACTCGTTTGTGAGTTTTCTTGGTTTTGAACTATTATGCTTTTTTATTTTTTTTGAGTTGATTTTCAGTTGAATCTTGCAAACTCCCTTTACAAATATTGATTCTAGTAGCTTAATCTCCATAAAAAATTTTTTTTTTTTGAATTTTTGGAATTTATTTTATTTTTGGTGAATTTTTTATTCTTTTATTATTATTTATTTAATTTTCGTAAATTAATTATTTAAATTATAAAATTGGTTGATTTAGTGTTATTATGAGTTATTATTAATTTTAGCATTGAGAAATTAATTTTTGAGAATATTATATAATGTTTATGAATATTTTTAGTTTATGTAAATATTGGATAATTAGGTTAAATATGTATTTTTGTTGAAATTATTGGTTAAATATGTGTTTTAGTTGATATTAGTATATTATAAGTTGATAAATAATTTTTAATGATTTTATATAATTTTTAAGAAAATTATTTAGTATTATGTGTATTTTGAATTATTAGGGTAATTGTGTAATTTTGTTAAAATTATATTTAAATATTATGTTTTAATTGGTTTTAGAATTATTTAAGGTAATAAAATGATTTTTATAAATTATTTACTATTTTTAACTAATTAATACTAATTTTTGAAAATTATTTTCAAATAATATATTATTTACTAAATTGGTAATTAAATTGGTTTTTAATTACTTTTAATATATATTTAGGCTAATTATGTTATTTGAATATATAAAAGTGATTTTTACTTTTTAATAGTGAATTGTTGAGGAATTTGATTTTTAATAATATTATATTATTATTCTGGAATTTTTATTTAATTATTGTGAAATAATTATATTTAGTGTTTTAATGTTAAATATGTTATATTTTGATATTTTTGAGGATATTTGTGGAAATTATTGATTTTCGATACATTTATTGTATTAGTTGGTTTTTTTGGTGGAATTGTGGACTTCGGTTGAAAATTGCATAGTTCGGGGTTCCAACTGAAGGTGTTGAATGTTCTGTTTCAAGAAGTGCATTTTTCTTGCAGGACCTGCTCTACTTTTAGTAGAGAAATGTCCGTTTTATAGGGAAGCTCTGTTGAATTTTCGGTAGAATTCTCGTAAAATTTGACATCAGGTCGATCTTGAAATTCTATGTCTGTTTGAGTTTCCAATCCTTCGTTAGAGTCTTCTTTTAGAAATTCTTAGAATATTAAGTTAGAGTTATTCTGATTGTCATTATTATTTTATTGTTTAGTTGCGCCGAGACCAAGGCCTAGTGGGTCGGGCCCATCGAACCAGTCTCGAGGAGCATAAACTTATGAGTTATTATTTTATATATACATCGCATTTAGGTTGCTTGTTTTAGTATATATTCATGTTTTGATTTGCATATATTCATAATTGTTTTATTAAATATTTAAGTATATTTTAGGTATATTTTTTATTTATTTTATTTATTTATTTATTTTATCATAGTTATAGGATGGGTTGGGTTTATAGGCAATGTTGGTAAGAGGTGTTCTTAATGGCTATGGAGGAGGATCTCATGGGCAATAAGTTGACTGTGGATTTCATTAAAAGATACTGGCTCAATATGTATATTAAGAGCAATAATGACACTTTGGAATTTAGGGCAAATATTGCAAAAGATTATCATATTAAACTCAACTTGGGGGAGATTTCAGCATGAGGAGGAGAGCTCATTAACAAGGGATTTTACTTTAAGAAGGTATTGGGTGATGGTCATGTTATATTGTTTTAGTTCTTGCAAGGCAATATTTATTTGGAGTTGGCAATTCTAGGAAATAGTGCCAAACGTATTGGTGAGAATTTGCCAAGCAGAAAATGAAGAAGTAATATTGGTGATGCAGGGAAAAATGTCTTCGAATAAAGATGACAGGATCTAAAAGAGGAAGAGTTAGTCCTTCTTGAACCATTATTGGTATGCAGGATTTGGAATTATGTTATTGGGGTTCTCGGTGCTTGGAATGGTTTAAGGAGGAGCAGCAATGGAGCCATCAATATAACTAGTGAGCTATTGAGAATTGATGAGGGGTAAGAGTTGGGTCTTCCAAGCCAAATAGTTTTTTAAAGTTAGTTTCACCAAGAAATTTAGTTGAGTTAAGGTGGTAGTGGAAAGGAAGAAGAAGCAGCAACTGGAATAATTTAGGTTGTTGTATTAGTAGCCATTAAGGCTCTAATACCATGTAAACTCTATTGAATGCATTGATTGAATTGAATGATTACAACATGAATATATAGTGCTATATTTAAAGTACATTGAGTTTGAGCTACAATACAATACGCTACGTAACAATGAGATGATGTTTAGCATCTACACATGTATGGTTAAACAATAACAATAACAATAACAATAATTCTAATAATATTATTTACCTCATTACTTTTAGATAATATTAATAAGATAAAATTACTTAATAACAATAATAATTAATAAGTTATTAAATACAATAATAATAATAATAATATATGTTAATTAACAAAAATGACATATCTTCTCTTTTTTTTATTTGTAACATCACTACTTACTTTAATCAAAACAATGTAGTTTGGGGACTATATCATTTTGGTTTTCAATAATATATGTCTATATATTATTTTGTGGCAAACTAATCATTATAATAATATCATTTAGCTCATTAATTTTAAATAACATCAAAAGATTATATTACTTACTAAAGATAATAATTAATAAATTATAAAAAATGATAATAACATGCTATAAGAAAAAAGCAAATTTGAAACGGCCAAATTTGTTTCTAATTTCGTTGCTATTTGCAAATAGTGACGGATTTAGAAAAAAAATATTCTATTTCTAAAAGTCTCCTTTCTAAATATTACAAATGGAATTTTGATGTCCATTTCTCATTTTTGCAACGGATAAATTCTGTTTCTAAAAAATAGTAACGGAATAGAAACATAATTTCCATTTCTAAATTTATGAAATAGAAAGGGAATTTCCATTTCAAATTTGACATTAAAATAGCAATGAAAAAAATTTGGGACACATTTAGAAACGAAATTTCCATTTTTATGTTACAGAAAATAGCAAGCCCAAATAGAAACAGAAATTGCGACTCCAAATTAGAAAAGGAATTGTTTTTGTTTCTAATTTAGAAAGGGAATTGTTTCTATTTCTAAATTAGAAATGGATCTTCCATTCTGTTTCTAATTTGTAAAACTAGAAATAGAAAATCTATTTCTAAATTATAAACAGGAGCAATTCCATTTCCGTTTTATTAGAAATTAAAAGGGAAAATCCTTTTTTAAAATTTCAAAGAATCCATTTCTAAAATAGAAATGGCATCAATTTCGTTTCTAATTTTGAAAATTAAAACAGAAAATCTGTTTATAAAATAGCAATGGATATGATTCCCTTTCTATTGAACAAAAAAATAGAAATGAAATTTCTGTAGCTATTTAGAGAAAATACCTTTAAAAAATAGTAGCAAAATAATTTTATCGTAATTTTAAAAAAAATAATAATTTAATATGTTTAGCACTACAACATCAAGAATATTAGCAAAATAGAATTGTATTGTTTTCAAATTACATATATAAACTTCACTAGCATACAACTTTAATAATGTGTTTTAGATTCAAATTACACACATAAATTGTAATAGCATACAACAAAGTTTAACATAACAATCTTTAATACAATAAAAAAATCTACTACTCAAAATCATTACTTGCACGCTCAGAATCAGTATTACTCATATGTGGAGATGTAGATGGATAAATTATTGAAGGTTGAGATGTAGATGAATCTTGAGTAAACCTACGCATAATTTGCTCCATTTGTTGTATCTTTTGTTTCATGTCTTCCTCTTTTTTAGTCTTTCTTCTTCTCTTTTTTTCATCTCTTCAATATGTTTTTGCATCTCTTCATTTTTTTATTGTATCTCTTTATTTTTTTCTTTGCAAGTTTTCTTGAATGTCCTATAACTCCTCTCGTACCTGCTCATCAAATAAAGTACTACAATAGGAAGAGGCAATGGATGAACTTGAGATAGAATACAAATAAAATGAATATACATGGGTGCCAAGACTATACACTCACCACTTTTTTCACTCCACTCAAATAAGTTGAAGGTAAATATTGGTAGCATCAACATCTGGAGCCTCCGTCGACTCATTTGTCAACTGTGAAGCAATTGCAACCATATTCTCTGCAACTTCCTATGATTATATAACATAATAATATATATTTAAAAAATTATTTCAAAATAAAATACACAAATACACACATTGCATATAATGCTGATTTAAACAGATAAAAATGTAAAACAATAACATTCTCTATAATTAAAGGCAGTGTATTGTTATAATAAAGTAAAAAATTTTATTATCTCTAATAAAAATCTAATTAATTGAAATTTAAAGTAAGGTTAATTTTATTTTTAACAAGTTTTTAAAAATTAATTATATAATCTAATTAATTGAATATATAATGCATATACTTCAACATACCCGTTGTTAAAGATATGCCTAAAAAAGTTGTAGTAATGATAACAAAAATGAAATTACTCCTAATTTAGAAATGAACATTTAATCCATTTCAATATTTAGAAATGGAATCATAATCTATTTCTAAAATTGGAAACTTTAGAAACAAAGTCGTTGTCTATTTCTAAAATAGAAACAGAATGGTTGTCTGATGCCAAATATTAGAAACAAAATTGCAGTCCATTTCTAAAATTAAAAACTGAATCGAAGTCCATTTTTAAAATTTAGAAGAAAACTCCAATTCCATTTCTATTTTTAGAAACAAACTCCAATTCTATTTCTAAATTTAGAAATGGAATCCCAGTCCATTTCTAAATTTTAAAGCAAACACTTGTAATTTTAAATATAAAGTTCTATTACATATATATTTTAATTTAATTTATCAAATTAGTTTTATAATTTATTCAATATAAATTCTAAAATCAATTCTTTTAAAATTATTATGAATCTATTATAAAAAATTTTAATAACTCTAATAAAAAACTAATTATTTTAAGTAATTGAAGTTTGGATTAAGGCTATTTTTTTAAACAAGTTTTTTCAAAACAGAAGCAATTATGTTGTTAAAATTATTCAATCCCTAGTAACAGTGCTAAAAACTTGATTCGTTATCACAAGCAAACGAGTTCATCAAGTATTTTAGCATAAGTAAAAGTTGATCCCATGAGGATTGAATATCTATCCAACTATTAATTCTGTTTTTAATTTGTTTAAAAATCAAATATTGAATGAATTATAATTGCAATGTTTCAATAGCTAAAATGAAACTAAGGAATAAAATCAATTAATTTAAATTTTCACAAGCAACTATGAGAATGATGTTAGAGATTGTATCACTATATTCTAATTAAGCCAATCACATGAAATTAATCTTTCTTTCTATTGCAATTCTTGGGGTTTTAATGATAACAGTTAATCTTTCTCAAGTAAAAATTACTTGATTTATTTCTATCAATTGAAAAGACCAACTAATTCTCATTAAATTAAAATCTAATTAAGTTTAGTAAATAAATCATGAAGCACATCCAATTAGAATTGAAATGAATTAAGTTATCTCTAGACTTAAATCAATCAACAAGCATTCATATTCCTTTTAAGATCAATATTTCTCAAAAAATAACCTTAATAAAAAAATCAATTATGAATGGTTAAATTATAAACAATTAAGCTTAATGAATGCTTAATGCAAATTAAAAGAAAGACCAATAGTTTAATTAACTTAAATTAAAGAAGTTCAACAGTCCCTAACATAAATAAATTTAGCTAAGCATAATATTCATCATGTTCTTGCATTCAAAAATAAAATACATTAAGAACTTAGAAAAATAAACAAAAGAGAAAGAAAAACCCCTTGATCTTTAGCTCTTGTTAGAAAATCTTCTAGCATTTTTATCCTCTCTATTCTCTACTTCTTCACTTGCTTTTTTTTCTTCTTTTCTTCTTCCATGTCTCCCTCTTATTGCTTTATATATATATATATATATATCTTTTCTCCCGTATTATTTTTTTATTCTTTCTCTTATCTTTTTCTTTTATAATTGTTTCATTTGCTCTTACTTGAGTATGTCTTCTTCCATAATTGCTTCTTTTTCTTCCCACATAAGTGTGTTTCCTTCCATAATTATCTCCTTTCCCATGTCTCACCCATGTCTCACTCATGTCACCTTATCTCCTTGACCATATCTCACATCATACTTTACCAATTAAAAATTGAATGAAACTAATAATTTAAATGCAGCCACGTCATAAAAATGTCATTCAAAATCAGGTGTGCTATGATTGAAGGTCATTTTCAGTTGTGACAGTGTAGAAGTGTTCTTGTTGAGCTATGCTCGTGCTTCGATCATAACCCTACTGCTATGGTGACAGTAAATTTATGTTTGTTGAAGGTTAGGACAACTTTAGTCATAGCCTTACAACCATGGTGATAACAGATTTTGCTGCATTCAAGCTTGGTAGGCTATAGTGAAAGGGCAACTTTCATAGTGACAGTGAATACTTCAAAAATGTCTTGCAAACTCTCTAAGCTCTTCAATATCCTCTTTAATTCTAAAAAACTAACATAAACATAAAAATAACCAAATTCTAAGAAAAATATAATAATAAACACTATAAATATACAACAAACTAACCTAAAAAACTACTAGACCTACATATAATCAAATACCCTCATGCTTAGCTTCTTGCTTCTCCTTAAGCAAAATGAAAACAATACCTATCAACAATATGAATTTAACATATTAATAAATTTTAACTTGACTAACTAACAAAATCTCTACTTAATATAAGGTTTAAATCATTAAAACAAAACAAACAACTCATAATCAAGAAAACATATAAAAATTACCAAGTGGATAACAAAGTCTCTCGTTGAACATACAAATTTGCACAAAGCAAGATTCACAAAGAAGGAAAAACAAGTCAGATAACTCTTTACCTAGAATTACCTTTAACAAGACATAAAGAATATATATATATATATATATATATATATATATATATATATATATATATCCAATCATCAAAATTCCTTAGCCTTTCTTGCATTACTTAATATGGAACCCTCTAAAAGGTCCTTTTAGGATACGCATACTCTTTTAAGAGCATTGAAATAAAGGAGCATTTATAAATTTGAATAAAAGATTTCAGCTCCTTTCCACAATAATTTTTTTTAAGTGTTAATTCTAGGTAATTCTAATGACTCAAACTATCTAACTCGCAACCTCCCTTATTCTTCTTAAATTATGCACATTTACACATTCAAAAAGAGTGTAAACATTAGATTCATTAAAGTGTACAAATATGCCCTTTACCACGAATTGCTCATAATGCTTAAAAAATTCAAATCAAACATTAAAAGGAAATTAAATTGACTAATTAAGAAAACTATACCAATGTACTAAGCTCATGAGATTAATAAGTTACAAGCATCAAAGTTATAGGAAAAATTGATTATTCTCCTACCCTATGCATGATCATAATGCAACAAACAAAATAAAATAAAACACATCAAATGCAAAAAATAAAACACATAAATTTCCAATGACTTAAATTTCACATGGCCCTCAATGTGAAGCATAAATATGACACACAAAATAAATAGGCATCAAAAAGAAAATTAAAGAAAAAACTAACTAAAGAAAGTGAAAAACTCCCCTAAGATGGTAACTTTGGTGAAGATGGAGTTGTTGGTGAAGGCACTTCTAAACCCAACAATTCAATACACTTCATGAGCTTGAAATTATGGTAGCCTATCTCTTTCCCCATAAAATCAATTTGATAATCTATTTCATCATATTGTTCATCGATTTTCTTCGTCATTGCCTCTAACTTAACGTCTATTTTCTTTTCCATGGCTTCCAACTTTTCTAAGACTCTTTGCCAACCACGGTTGTCATTTGTAGTAGAATTGCCTTCATCTTTAATGGCGTTTCTCTGGAATAAGAATTGGTGTACAATCTTCTATGGTATATCGTAAATGGTAGCATTTACGATTATTTGGTGCCTATAACTTATCATGAACTATAGTAATTTTAGCACAAGATAGAAGATAATGATACAATTTGCCGCTACTACAAAAAACGTGTTAGTGGTGGATAGATTAAAATCACCAAAATGTAAAGCGAGACTAGTTACAATGTGATCCGTGAAAATTGCAGAATGAGATGAGTTCACAATATTCCACAAACTATGAAATATAAAATATATGATAGAGACTTTGGTTTTAGTATGCATGCACAGTAAAATAAATAATTCATTATTTCCCTCAGTTTTTCCAAAAATTGCATAACACATAAATTTATGAATGAATAAATCCGAGATCGGTAATTAACCGATTAGGTGTAATATGTGCAACCCTCAAATCATCTTGTCTTGAAATTTGATGCCCAAAAGCCTTAAGATGACAATTTTTAGGGGGTTGATAAATGCCATTCTTTGAAAAACCAAACACTTGATGCATAAGATCATAGTTCACATGATATTCTTTAACAACAGACCTAAAACCCAAATGGTTATCACTCTCTTTAATAAAATGAAAAGTGGTTAAGAATTGAAGAATGATTTCCCTATAGGTGTCAAAAGGTGTAGAAACAAATTTGGACCACACTAATCTACCATATAATATATATACATATCATCCTTAATTCCCAATTTAATCAAAATTTTTTTCTCAAAATATTTGCAAATGGAAATTATTTTAGAGGTAAGAATTACATACCTTTTGCCCTCCTCATGAGTTTTGATGGGAAAAGGAGTACTATACTCTTGGGCAAGGTTACTGTCATGACCTAAACCGGGGGCCATGACCAGCGCTAGGGAACGGGAATTCTTTCGAATCCAGAACCCATAGTAAGCCTTAAAAATAATACAAACAATAAATAAAATAAAATAACTAAAAAATACATCAAAAATTAAATCTCAATAATTATATACTAAATAATCTCCTCATATCATAAAATAAAATATTTTAATACGACATTTAGAGACAAGCCTATCTGAATTAAAATCAACATACATAATATAGAGTACAATTTCTGACTAATATAAATACAACTATTACAATTTTCTAAAATACAATAATAAATAACTAAGTAGATAATTTACATAATAAAGCCGGGGTGGAAGAAATCCAGTAGAGAGATTTACTATTAAGGTCTGATGAAGAAGACTCTCCTGTAAAAATATCAACGGAGCGAAGTCAAACCTCACTGAGTGAATTGTTATACTATATATACACGCATTACTAAATGACAAATGCAAACAATCATATGTCTATAATAAATATATATATAGGCAGGTACACACAGATGCTGAAAATCACTTATATATATATAATACTGATAAAAACATCAATTTATGAAAGATCAAATAGAACCCTAAGTGATCGCAACTTCAATTAGCAGTAGAAAACATTCTAGCCATACTGGCTCACTTAATTCCAAATAAATTCACTTAATCTAATTGGACAGTAGATTAGCCCTGAGACACTAAGTCGACCAAGCTCCAGAAGTCTGACTATCAGTGTGATTAGCCCTGAGACACTTGGTCAACCGAGCTCCAGTAATCACACCATCAATCACATCACATGTCAATCAAATCAATCAAGTCATAATTTCCATACATAAGTTAGTAATTCAACCTACAATCTATCGCACCAATACGTACTCAGTCATAGTGTTGCCCACTAAGAAGCACGTTATATCGATATCCTTCATTTACAATAAAACATACATTCAAGTAACAAATAATGTATAAAGTCGTTCATAATAGTCAAATAAACCATATATATACCAGAAATATACCTAGAATAAAATAAGTATATTTCAAATATATATATATGTAAATCAAACTCAAATAAATCATGAAATACACTCAAAATAAACCAATAATATTCTTGAAAATAATTTCAATATAAATCAAAGGTAAAACATGCATTTATTTCAAAATATACCAAAAATATACTAAAAATATACCTAAAATATACTCAAGCATTTAATAAAACAATTATGCATAATTATACATTTAAAACATGTATTTCTAAAACATGCAACCTAAAGCAATGTATATATACAATAACAACTCACAGAGATGCACTCCTCGAGACTAGTTCGACGGGCCTAGTCCACTAGGCCTCGGTCTTGGTGCAACTAAACAATAAAAATGATCACGAATCAGAAAAAATCTAACTTAGACTTCTAGAGACTTGATCTAGAATTACTAAACACAAACAGACACATAATTGGAATTAGACCCGATGTCACGTTTTATGAGAATTCTACCAAAAATTCAGCAGAACCTCCTCTGTAAAATGGACATCTCTCTACTAAAAAGTAGAGTCAATCCTGCAATAAAAATACACTTCTAATATAAAAATTCTCACAACCCTTGGTTGGGATCCCGAACTACCAACTTCCCCCAACCGAGGTCCACAATTCACCAAAATTCACATAATATAATAAAATATACTAGAATTCAATAGTTACCATAAATACCTTCAAAACATCAAAATATAGTATATTTAACATTAAAACACCAAAATAATTATTTTTTTAATAATTACTTAAAAACCCTAAATAATAATATAAAATTATTAAAAAAATCCCTTTTTCCAATAATTACACAAATATTAAGTAAAAATTCATTTTATAAATCCAAATAACTTAATTAGTCCAAATACATATTAAAATTACTAAAAATCCATTTTATTACAAAATAGTATATTATATATTATTTGAAAATCATTTTCAAAAATTAGTATTAATTAGTAAATAATTTATAAAAATCATTTTTATACCTCAAATGTCACGACCCAAAATAGGGGGCCATGACCGACGCTAAGGAATGGGAATTCTTTCGAATCCGGAACCCATAGCAAGCCTTTAAAATAAAATAAAAGCATGCAACATATATTAAAACAAATAAAACCTTATGCAGCAGAATTAAATCTCATAAATAAAATAATAATCCAACAACTCTTTAATAACATAAGTCCATCTTATATATATATATAATCTTTTAATACATATTCTTGTTTCAATTCTTTAAAATACAAATCTCACACATATATAAAATAAACATCCCACAAACTTAACTACTGCAGTGTGTAGAATACAAAATAAAATCAAGCAGTTTACATAGTAGAGTCGGGGCAGAAGAAATCTAGCGCAAGGGTCTGCTACTGAGGTCTGAGGATGAAGAGTCTCCTGAAAAATAATCAACATAGAGGAGTCAGACCTCATTGAGTGAATTGTTATAATATATATACATGCATAACTAAATGACAAATGCATACATTCAATAGTATATATATAAATATATATACAAGCAAACACACAGATGCAGCAAAAATTATTTTATATAAATACTGAAAATAATAACCGTTTATGAAGGATCAAATAGAATCCTAAATGATTGCAACCTCAAATAGTGTTAGACAACACTCTAGCCATACAGGCTCACTTATTCCAAATAAATTCACTTATTCCATTTGGACAGTAGACTGGCCCCGAGACACTGAGTCAACTAAGCTCCAGCAGTCTGACTGTCAGTGTGCTTAGCCTCGAGATACTTGGTCAACTGAGCTCCAATAATCACACTCTCAAATCACATCTCACATCAAATCAAATCAATCCAATAATAATCCATAAATGGGTTAGTAATTCAACCTACAATCTATCATCGTACCGGTAAGTATTCGATCATAGTGCTGCCCACTAGGTAGCACGTTCTATTGATATCCTTCATTCAAAATAAATCCATTCATTTATGAAATAAATGATGCATGACTTTAATTAAAATAATAATATAAATCATATATATACTAGAAATATATCAAAAATAAACCAAGTATATTTCGAGTATATATTCGTCGAATAAATTCAATTTAATTATAAAATAAACCAACAATAACCATATTTATACTTCAAACATTTTTAGATATAAAACAAAGGTCAAACATGCACTAAATTCAAAATATACCAAAAATATACTAACAATATACCTAAAATATACAAACCAATTAAATTTAATATTCAACTAAAATTATCATCAAATTACCAAAATACCCCTAATATATAAAAATTCACATAAAATACTAAAAATATTCAAAAATTCAATAAAAATTATATAAATACTCAAAAATTATTTTCTCAACATATTATTCATTAAAATCAACAAATACACTTAATTAACCCATTATTTCTAGTTAAATATATGTTTAACCCATATTTTCAAAACTAACATAAACTAAAATAATTATAAAAATTTAAAAAAATACACAAAAATTAAAAAGTAAATTCCAAAATTAATATTAACCACCAATAACATCAAAAATCACAATTTCATAATTTATTTAATTAATTTACGAAAATAATAAAATAATCAATAATTCACAAAAATCAAAATAATTCCCAAAAATTACACAAAAATTCTGGGATGTAGATTAAGCTAAGGGGAACAACATTTGTAAAGGGATTAAGCATGAAACACAAATAATCAAGCCAAGAAAAATCAAAAACCTCTAAGTGACCGAAACTTAAAATCGCTCACAAACAAAATCTAGACCAAACCAGACGAAACGAAGCTTAAAAACACACTCACCGGTGCTCAGGGAAGAGAATGAGACCAGTGGTGTCGATGGAGGTGGCCAAAAATAGGACGAACGACAATAGGCTAAATTTTCGATTTTCTGGCTTCAAATGCTTCAAACAGTGCCGGAAATGGAAGCTAATGGCGTCAGAGCTGGCTAGCAAGCGGCGGAAGGCTGGGAGGTACACTGACCGGAGAAGAAACGGACAATGAGGGAGGGGAAGGGTGTGATCGGGGAAGAAGGAGTGTGGGGAGGGTTTTTGTGTTTATTTTGTATATATATATATATATTCATAAAACTTTATATTAAAAATTAATAAACTATATATTATATTATACATTATTATATTCTACAAAATTCACACACCACACATTTAAATGCAGACATATATTAACATATTACACACTAATATTAATAATATACACATTTAAATAAATATTAAACCCTAATGCATGTATATATATATATATATATATATATATATATATATATATATATATTAACCACTAAAATAATAATGTATAAAATAATGTCATTTAATAAGATAAATTGACATTAAAATAAAATAGACTAAGTTAAATATTATGCAAAATAAGACATATGTATATTACACAAATAAATTATCCAAATACTAGTCTTAAAATAAATATTTATATTGAAACCCTAATTAACATAAAATAATGATAATAAAACTCATCAATCGATAAATAATCAAATTTATCTTTAAAATTTATTAACACTGCTTATCCTATTTTAAAATAAAATAATTTAAAAACTTGGGTTATTGCATCATAGGCCTGTTGACCTCATTTTGTTCACCCAAAAAAAAAATTTGTTGGAGACTTTTACTAGTTTTGTGTTCTGTTGGGGTAAAATTAAATTAGACGAAATTTAATGTACTCTTATTCCAATAATTTAAACTAAAAAATTAAAAAGAACTTCTAGAATGTGACACTTTTACTGTCATTAAAAATTATAAAATGGTTTGTAACTTGTGGTAGAGCTAAAAATCAGCTTATAATTAGAAAAATAAAAATATGTTGTAGTAATTGAACTATTTAGCTTTTTCTAACTTTATATATACACACAGAGTATTATAGACATAGCGGGCCGCTACATATAGTCAAATAGTAGGCCACGTCATTTTCTATTTTTTATAGAAGGACGATACTATCCCTATGAATACGGGCAGTACATTTGATAAGCATGTCCATTTTGGTAATTTAGTGGCTCGCTTCTTATAACAGGCTACTATGTTTATGATTTCTAATATACATGTGTAAGAATGAAAAAATGTGTCAAGTAAACAGTCTAAGAAAAAAGTATATGTATGCTAAAAAAAAAGAGAAAAAAATTTCTACTTTTGTGTTCAAATTCTGAATTTTTATTTGAGCCAAATACACCATTTCACCCATGAACTTTTCAACTTTAACTTATTACGTCTCTCAACTATCATTTTTTCTTATGACACATCTTTACTCCTATTTTAGAACTCTTTCACATCTAAAATACAAAGAACTGGCACATGAAAAACACTTGGCATGACAAGGACTAAGGTTAAAAAAAAAATTATATGGCATTAATATAATAAGAAGTACAATACTACCATTTATTAATTAATTATCTTTTCTCATTCATCACGCTTCTTTTCTCTTTAATTACCTGAAACCCAATACCACCACCACCTCAACTCCACTTAATTTACCACTACTCCTCCAGCTACCACTACACCTACTAAAGAATGTAGAGAAGTTATTGTTGCATAGAGATGTTTATCACAACCCAAATCGAGGAGTCATAATCGGTGTTAGAAAATGAAAATTTTTTCAAATTCGAAACTCGTAGCAAGCCAAAAAAAAAACACATGCAATAGTAATATAAAAATATGCCAGAATTAAAACTTTATTTTATATGAAAGTAAATCTTATATATCATATCATAATAAAAATATTTCATACAAGATTCGGGATACAAAACTCAAACCAATACAACACACTTCTATCATAATAACACTACTACTACAGTTTCTAGAATACAACAAGAGTTCAGATATAAAATTTACATAATCTAGCCAGAACTGAAAAAGACCAGCGTATAGTACTACTAAGGAGGTCTAAAGAAGAAGAAGATGATGATGATCCTAAAAAAATATATTGAGGGGAGTCAGACCTCACTGAGTGAATTATTATAATATATATACACGCAACCTAAAGTCATATACAGTCAAGCATTAGTATAAATATATATATACAGGCATTTCACATTAATGCAAAAATCCGCTTTTATATAATAATAAATACATAAAAAGTTTATTTAAGTGAAGGATCAAATAGAGCCCTAAAAATATTATGCAACCTCAATCAAAATATCTCACTAGCCAAAAGGCTTGCTTAATTCCAAAATAATTCTCTTTTCCATTTCTAGACAGTAGACTCGCCCTGAGACACTAAGTCAATCGAGCTCCACAATCTCACTGTCATTGTGATTGGCCCCAAAATACTAGGTCAACCGAGCTCCCGCAATCAGACTACTCTCATCAAAATTCTCAATAATCAAATAATCACATTTCACATCAAATGATTTCAACTCTAAAATCTAACACACTGGTACGTACACAGTCCTAATGCAGCCCACTAGGTAGCACGTTCTACTAATATCCTTCAAATAAATCATATATATGTTGGAAATAATAAACTGCATAATTAAAATATAATGGCATCCATTTTAAAAGAATATACCAAGCATATACTGAAAATATACCAATTGTATACCAGAAATATACCGAATATATATTAAGAATATACCAAATATATGTGTCACATATATACTAAAATATACTAAAAGTATACCAAATATATACATAATCCTTTGGTAATTAATTCATGTTTAAATACATTATGAAAACATGGATGCTCATACTTATGAATTCCACATACAATGCATATATAAAATAATAACTCACAGTTTTGCGCTCCTCTAAACAAACTGGACATAAAAAATAAAATTATAGTATAGATTAGGAGTTCGATCTCGGCATAACTATAGAAAATAAAAAATAAAAACAATATCAGAATTGACCTCCTAATTTTACACTTCTAGGAATTCTAAAGGACGACTCAATCTAAGACATGACTTAACCACAAAAATAAAAATTCAGGATCGACCCGATGTTATGTTTTATGAGAATTCTACCAAAAATTTGGCATAGTCTCCTCTGTAAAATGGACATCTCTCTACTGAAAGTAGAGCTGATCCTATAAGTAAACACACTTTAATAATACTCAAAAGCACAACACCTTGGGTTGGGATCCCAAACTACACAATTTCCCAACCGAGGAACAAAATTCTCAAAATCAATATTTAATAATAAAAATATAATAAAAATCATTAAAATCCATACACATCAATAATAAAACATAATAAAATTTATTTAAATAACAAAAACATTAAAGCTAATTATTTTTCCAAATTAGTTAATAAAATCTCAATAATTATATAATATTAATAAAAATTCAATTTTTCAATTATTCAAAATTAAATAGTAAAATTCACAATTAATTACTTAAATAGTACAATTATCTAATAAAGATAATTAAAAATTCATTTAATCACAAAAATAGTAATTAAATTTATTATTTGAATATATTTTTGAAAATTATTATTAATTAATTAAAAATAGTAAATAATTTGTAAAAATTATTTTAATACTATTTATTATTTCAAAATTATTCAAAACGCACTAATTAACAATAATTTTAATTACAACACAAAATTCACCAATTTATATTAATTTTTCCAAAAATTAATTTTTCACATAAACTATCAAAAATTCATAATAAATAATCGGGATATAATTTCAACATACTTTCTTCACAAACTATACTCCAAATGTAATAAAAAATTTATTAAAAATACAAAGGTTTTAAGGCAGGGTCATCGGAATAGTGACTTGCCAGAAAACTCAAAACCCATAAATCCAAATAATTCAAAAAAATCAACAAAAAATATATTTGGAAAGCTTGAGAAACACACAACAACTTTTGTAAAGACACTAAGCATGAATAATAGAAAATTAAGCCCAAAAAAATGAAAAATACAAAGTTAACCTAAACTAAAATTAAAGAAAACTCACAATACAAACGACCTAAGCTTGAACTGAGCTTAGAACTAGCTTGCCCGGACTTAGAGGGTTCAAAAGAGTCCGGGATCACAAGCTTTTGCCACTAGAAACATCACTAGCGATATGATGAGCTTCTGCTACTGCTACTACTTCCCATTTTCCAGTAATTTGGAGGCACTCTGATGGTGGCGGAAGGAAGAAGGGAAGGAGGGGAGGTGATGGTGATGTGTGGTGGTGGCAATAGAGGCCGGTAGTGGCGTGGGTTGTGGCTCTGCGCATTGACGGGAAGAGAAAAAGAAGAAAAACGAAAAGGAAAGAAAAGAAAAAAAGGAAAGGGAAGAAATAAAAAGGAATTCCCGAAAAATTTTTTTTCCTAACTTCTATATTTTATATACATATATATAACCACACACTAACAGACATATAAAATAATAATACTAATAATAAAAATGACAATAATAATGATAATAATAATAACAAATATAATAATAATAATAATAATAATAATAATAATAATAATAATAATAATAATAATAATAATAATAATAAAACCATTAATATTTTTAACTAATAATAACTCCAAATATATTCCTCTACGGAATAAAATATTTAAAAAAATAAATAAATACTATTCATAACAATAATGATAATAATATTAATAAATAAATAAATAATCATATACATACTAAAATTACATTACACACAAATAAGTATAATATATAAAAATTTAAATATTATTAACACTGCATATCTAAAATAATTTTTAATAATTTAAAATATCGGGTCATCACAATCTTCTCCCCTTACAAAAATTCATCCTTGAATTTCAAATAAAAGTATAAACAATGAGAATTCATCAAGAAAAGAGGTAAGGGTAGGCCACCTGCATCTCGACACCAGTCTCTTAAGTGTGCTCCTCCACGTTATTGCTCCGCCACAACACCTTAATCATTGGAATCTACTTCGAGCGCAACTATCGAACTTGATAGTCCCTTATCGCAACTAACTCCTCCTCATACATTAGGTACTCGTTCACTTTCGTACTCTCAAGCTACAACACATGTAAAAGGTCTGAAATATACTTCCTTAGCATCGAGATATGGAACACTGCATGCACTTGAGCTAAATTCAGAGGCAAAGCCAACCGATATGCAACTATGCCCACACTCTTAAGAATTTTGAACGGTCTAATGTATCTCAGTGCTAATTTTTCCTTCTTGCCAAACCTCATCACACCCTTCATCGAAGACACCTTCAAAAATGCATAGTCTTTAACTTGAAACTCCACAATTCTGCACTTTGAATCTGCATAGCTCTTCTGTCTGCTAGCTATGGTCTCTAATCTTCTTCTGATCATAGTAACCTTCTCAGCTATATCCTAAACCATCTCATATCTAGTCAATGCTCTCTCTCCAATCTTATCCCAACACAAATGAGATTTACACTTTCTTCCATACAAAGCCTCATATGGTGCCATCTCAATACTACTATGATAGTTGTTATTATATGAAAACTCTACAAGCGACAAATGATCATCCCAGCTACGTCCAAGATCCAATACACACATCATTAATATATCCTCGAGTGTTTGGATCATCCTCTCAGATTGACCATCTGTTTGAGGGTGAAAAACAGTACTAAAATCAAGTCTGGTGTCCATTGCTTTCTACAACTTCTGCTAAAATCAAGAGGTAAACACTAAACCTCTATCAGATATAATGGAAACAGGCACTCCATGAAGGCACACAATATGCTTAACATATAGCTTAGCCAACTTAGCTACAAAATAAGTGGCTTTAACTGGCAAAAAGTGAGTTGATTTGGTTAACCTATCCATAATCACCCAAATGGAATCGTATCCATCCTTCAAACGAGGTAATCCTACCATAAAATTCATAGCAACGCTCTTCCATTTCCACTCAGGAATAATAAGAGGTTGAAGCTTCCTAAAAGGCTTCTGATGCTCAGCTTTCACCTACTGACAAGTCAAGCACTTAGAAACATAATCAGCTACTTCCTTTTTTCAATCCATCCCACCAGTATAAATCTCGGATACTATGGTACATCCTAGTAACACTTGGATGTGCACTGTAAGCTATAGAATACGCTTCCTCAAGGATCTCCGCTCTCAAATTATCCATATCAGACACGCAAAATCTACCACTGATCTATAAAACACCTTCGTTATCAAGTGTAAAATCAGTGAACTTCCCTGCATGAACAATCTCCACAAGTTCAACTAGAATAAGATCTCAACTCTAAGCTACCTTAATCCTATCTCTTAATACTTATCTGACTCTAAATTGAGCTAGTAGTCCACCTGATATGTTAATCCTCATCATCAGACCTTAATCCACTAACTTGTGTAACTCTTCAATCAAAAGTCTCCTCTCCACACTAATATGAGCAAGACTACCCAAGGACTTCCTACTCAAGGCATCTACTACCACATTAGCCTTGTCTGGATGATAAAGAATATCACATCATAATCCTTCAGGAGTTCTAGCCATCTCCTCTACCTCAAGTTCATATCTCTTTGCTGGAAAATGTACTTCAGGCTCTTGTGATTTATGAAAATCTCATAAGTCACCCTATATAAATAATGTCTCCAAATCTTGAGAGCAAAATCACTGCAGCCATCTCTAGGTCGTGAGTAAGATAATTCTATTTTTGCTTCTTCAACTACCTCAAAGCATAAGTTATTACCCTACCATTCTGCATCAACATATAACCTAAGCTGACTCTGGAGGCATCACAATACACAGTGAATTTATCTTCTCTATTCGGCAAAGTAAGAACTAGAGCTGTGGTTAACTTCTCCTTTAGTAACTGACAATTATTCTCATAAGCATCTGACCACATAAATTTCATATTCTTCTGAGTTAGGCGAGTCATAGGAGCTAAAATTCTCAAGAGCTAGATAAATCTCCTATAATACCCAGCCAAACGCAGAAAACTTTGAATCTCTATGATTGATGTCAGTCTGGGCCACTCAGACACTACCTCTATATTTTATGGATTAACCTAAATGCCATTTTTAGACACCAAGTGTCCAACGAATACAACACTCTCTAACCAGAAATCACACTTCGAGAATTTAGTATAAAGTTGATGTTCTCTCAGTGTCTGTAGTACTGTCCTCAAATGATATACGTGCTCCTCCATACTCTTCAAATACACCAATATATCATCAATGAAGACTACCATAAATAGTCTGAATACCTTGTTCATCAGATCCATGGAATCAGCCAATGCATTAGTCAACCCGAAAAACATCACCAAAAACTCAAAATCACTATATCGAGTGCAGAATGCTATTTTAGGAACATCGACCTCACAAATCCGTAATTGATGATAACTCAACCTCAAGTCAACCTTGGAAAAGAACTATGATCCCTGAAGTTAATCAAATAGATAATTTATCATCGAAAGAGGATACTTGTTCTTCATTGTCACCTTATTCAACTCTCTATAATCAATGCACAGTCTCAGTGTACCATCCTTCTTCTTCACAAACAGGACTAGTGCACCCCAAAGAGAAATACTAGTTCTAATGAAACCCTTATCTAGCAAATCCTGTAACTGCTCCTGCAACTCTGTAAGAGCCATTCTATAGGGCGGCATCGAAATAGGGTTTTATACTTAGGACCACATCTATGCAAAATTTAATCTCTCTGTGAGGTGGTAAACCTAGCAACTCCTCAAGGAAAACGTCAAGAAACTCATAAGCAACTAGAACATCTATGAGAGATAACTTCTCTACTAAAGTATCTTTGATTAGTGCCAAATATCTCTAACAAGCTTTCCTCAGCATCTTCCTAGTTGTGATAACAAAAATAAGATTCTGAGGTGTAGGACTCTTATCACCCATAAACTTAAACTCTTCTTCATTCAAAATTCTAAAAATCACCTCTTTACTATGACAATCTATAACGGCATAGTGCTAAGATAACCAATCCATACCAAGGGTCATATCAAACTTCATCACATCCAATAACACCAATTTCGCTGGCAATTCTCTATCTCCCACTAACACCAAACAACTAGAAAAAACCATATTAGTGTCTAATGAATCACTTAAGGGAGTGGCGACAAATAAAGGAAAAGCCATCCTTGAAGCTTGTCAATAAAAATTCAAAGCAAAAAAAGGGGCTACGAAAGAATGTGTGGTACCTGGATCAATTAAAACTCTAGCATCCAAATAATAGATTGGAAGAATACTTACAACAATGGCATTGGATGCCTGAGCATCCTACTGGGTAAGGGTGAAAACTCTAGCATGACCTCGACCTCCCTACTGGCTGGTCGAAGCCTGACCAACACCCCTGGCACCCCTTCTACTACCTTTTCCATGCCCCTATTGGGCCACAAGCTGCATCGTACTCAGATACTGAGCTAGAGGTAACTAATAAGGAGCTGGAGTTGAACTAGCAATAGACTGCTGCTGATAGCTAGAATATAGACATGCACTAACAAAATGTCCCGTCTATTCACATCTGAAACAAGCTCTATGAGTTACATAGCACGGTCCCTAATGGACTCTCCCATACATCTGACAGGCACTGGCTGCTAATCCTGTGTTGCCATAACTTGAACTCTAACCACTACTACTATTGGTAGCTCTAAAACCAAATTTGCTAGGTTTACACGGACCACCACGACTATGTCTACTACTCCTATGGACTCTCTGTTGAGGTCTCTAGCTCTGCTGATAGGATCCTCTCTAACAACTGCTAAAACAAATCTGAAATGTCTAGAACGGTGTGATCTAAAATCCTCCTGACTGAACACCTCCTAATTGATAATAAACACGCATAACTCCCTGCCTGACCAATCTGAACTCTATCTCTTTGGCCAACTCTATCACCAACTTAAGAGTAAGGCCTGCAGTAGGCATCACAACAAAAGTAGAACCCAGTCCAGTGACATATGTTGTAACTGCAAAATACTGATCTTACATTAGGTCCTCTACATATCGACCCAGTTTGAGGAACTCTCTAGTATAGTCCTCTACTAATCTGTCACCTCTGGAAATACTTATCAACCAAAGTTTGTAGCTCATCTACAGTGGCTCAGGATAGAAACACCTCATAAATCTCTTTCAAAACTAAGCCCAAGTCATCATCGTCATCAGGGGTTGAATGACCTGAACAAACTAATCCAAGGTTAGTCCCCCTACAGACAACTTGACGATCATAATCCTTTGATAATCGGTGTGAGAAGTTCAAGTCCTCATCTCAATGGTGTGCAGAAAATCTATAGGGTTTGTCATCCCATCGAATGATATCCTGTCGACTCTAGCGTAAAATAACGTTGCCTTAGGGTCAGACATACCCTATTGATAGATAGGCTACATCTGCAGTACAATTAAAGGTATAGTAGCTTCCTCAAACTTTGGCCCTACAGGTTCCTCGTCCTATAGATCTCTTTATTTATGGCGACTTGTTGCTCCTCAAGGTCTACCTCTATCTTTATGCATAGCTAATAGCTCAGGAGGTAAAACCTCATCCTGAAAGGACTTATCATCCTCGGCCTCAATGACCAGTGAAGTGACACATGCTCGCCTCTTTATTTTGAAAAGATAACCAATGAGATTCAGATAAAACAAACATCCTAACGATTACATAAAAAGCTAAATCAAGGAAAACTTATCAAAGACATAATCAAACCTAATTTATTATAGTAGTTTCAAAGAAAACACAACTCTAAAAACTAGGTCCATAACACTAAAAACCTAGAGCTTTGATACCAACTTTGTCACGACCCAAACCAGGTGGTCATGAACGACATTAGGAAATGAGAATTCTTTCAAATCTAGAACCCGTAGAAACCCAAAAAAAATAAAAACATAAGCAATAGTAATATAAGAATATGCCAAAATTAAAACTTTGTTTTATATGAAAGCAGATCTTATATATCATATCATAATAAAAATATTTCATACAATGATTCAGGATATAAATCTCAAACCAATACAACACACTTCTATCACAACAACACCACTACTGTATTTTATAAAATACAATAAGAGTTCAGATATAAAATTTACATAATCTAGTCTATGCTAAAGAAGACCGACGTATAATACTACCAGGGAGATTTAAAGAAGAAGAAGAAGATAATGATCCTGAAAAAAATATATTGAGGGGAGTCAGACCTCACTAAGTGAATTATTATAATATATTACACGAAACCTAAAGTCATATACAGTCAAGCATTAGTATAAATATATATATACAGGCATTTCACACAGATACAAAAATTCGCTTTTATATAATAATAAATGCAGAAAAAGTTTATTTAAGTGAATGATTAAATAGAACCCTAAAAATATTACGCAACCTCAATCAAAATATCTCACTAGCTAACAGCCTTGCTTAATTCCAAAATAATTCTCTTTTCCATTTCTGGGTAGTAGACTCGCCCTAAGACACTAAGTTAACCGAGCTCCACAATCTCACTGTCAATGTGATTGGCCCCAAGACACTAGGTCAACTGAGCTCCCGCAATCACACTACTCTCATCAAAATTCTCAACAATCAAATAATCAAGTTTCACATCAAATGATTTCAACTTTAAAATCTAATGCACTGGTATGTACACAGTCCTAATGCAGTCCTAGTGCAACCCACTAGGTAGCACGTTCTATTGATATCCTTCAAATAAATCATATATATGTTGGAAATAATAAACTGCATAATTAAAATATGATGGCATCCATTTTAAAAAAATATACCAAGCATATACTGAAAATATACCAATTGTATACTAGAAATATACCAAATATATATTAAGAATATACCAAATATATGTGTCACATATATACAAAAATATACTAAAAGTATACCAAATATATACATAATCATTTAGTAATTAATTCATGTTTAAATGCATTTTCAAAACATGGATGCTCATACTTATGAATTCTACATGCAATACATAAATAAAATAATAACTCACAGTTTTATGCTCCTTTAAACAGACTTGACAGGTCTGGTCCGATAGGCCTCGGTCTCAGCACAACTATAGAAAATAAATAATAATAACAGTATCAAAATTGAACTCCTAATTTTACACTTTTAGGAATTCTAAAGGACGACTCGATGTAAAACACGACTCAACCACAAAACCAAAAACTCAAGATCAACCTAACTTCACATTTTATGATAATTCTACCAAAAATTTGGCAGTCTCCTCTGTAAAATGGACATCTCTCTACTGAAAGTAGAGTCGATCTTGTAAGCAAACACACTTCAATAATACTCAAAAGCACAATACCTAGGGTTGGGACCCCGAACTACACAATTTTCCAATTGAGGAACACAATTCTTAAAACCAATATTTAATAATAATAATATAATAAAAATCATTAAAATCCATAAACATCAATAATAAACCACAATAAAATTTATTTAAATAACAAAAACATTAAAGCTAATTATTTTTTCAAATTAGTTATTAAAATCTCAATAATTATATAATATTAATAAAAATCTAATTTTTCAGTTATTCAAACTAAATAGTAAAATTCACAATTAATTACTTAAATAGTACAATCATGTAATAAAAATAATTAAAAATTCATTTAATCACAAAAATAGTAATTAAATTTATTATTTGAATATATTTTTGAAAATTATTATTAATTAATTAAAAATAGTAAATAATTTGTAAATATTATTTTAATACTATTTATTATTTCAAAATTATTCAAAACACACTAATTAACAATAATTTTAATTAAAACACCAAATTCACCAATTTATATTAATTTTTCCAAAAATTAATTTTTCACATAAACTTTCAAAAATTCACAATAAATAATTGGGATATAATTTCAACATACTTCCTTCACAAACTATACTCCAAATATAATAAAAAATTTATTAAAAATACAAAGGTTTTTCGACGAGGGTCACCAGAATAATGACTCGCCGAAAAACTCAAAACCATCAATTCAAATAATTCAAAAAAATCAACAAAAAATATGTTTGGAAAGCTTAAGCTACACACAACAACTTTTGTAAAGACACTAAGCATGAATCATGAAAATTAAGCTAAAAAAAATGAAAAACATAAAGTTGACCTAAATTGAAATTAAAGAAAACTCACAATATAGATGACCTAAGCTTGAATCAAGCTTAGAAATAGCTTGCTAAGACCTAAAGGGTTCAAAAGAGCCCAGGATCATAAGCTTTCACCATCAGAAATGTCACCGGCGACGTGATCAGCTTCAGCTACTGCTACTGCTTCCCATTTTCGGGCAATGTGGAGGCACTCTGACGATGGCAGAAGGAAGAAGGGAAGGAGGGGAGGTGATGGTGATGTGTGGTGGTGGCAGTGGAGGCTAGCGGTGGCATAGGTGGTGGCTCAACGTAGTGACAGGATGTCACGACCCAAATCAGGAGTCATAACCGGTGCTAGAGAACGGGAATTTTTTCAAATTCGAAACCTGTAGCAAGCCTTAAAAATAAAAATCATGCAATAAATAAATAAAATACACCAAAATTAAAACTTAAATCAATATAAAAATAAATAGTTATGTCATATTATAAAATAAAAATATTTCATACAACATTCAGAGAAAGGTCTCTGATATTAAAACCATTCTATAGATACAGAGTACAACTATGTCACGACCCAAACTAGGAGTCATGACCGGCGCTAGGGAACGGGAATTCTTTCGAATCCGGAACCCGTAGCAAGCCTTAGAAAATAAAATCATACAATAATTATATAAAAGTACGACCAAATTAAAATTTTTCTTAATCAATATATAAAATAAATACTCCAAATCCTTTTATAAATGAATACATATTCGTACAATGTTCAAATACAAATTCTCAGAGTATTTAATATCCAAACAAAATAATACACTTCCAATATAGTGACACTACTACTACAGTTTCTAGAATACAATTCAAAGTTTAGAATATACATTTGTATAAAATAGTCGGGACTGAAGAACACCGGCGAGGAACTCTATAACTAAGGTTTGACGATATGGAATCTCCTGAAAAAAAATAATTGAGGGGGATCAGACCTCACTGAGTGAATTATTATACTATATATACATGCAAACTAAACCATAACAATCAGGCATTCTTATATATATATGTATATACACACATTTCACACAAATGCCAAACTTTACTTTTATAAATATACTAAATGTAGAAAACGTTTGTTTTAATTCATGAAGGATCCATAGAACCCTAAATAATAACAACCTCAAACAATCCCATCATCACTCTAGCCATACAGGCTCACTTGATTCCAAATAGAACACTTATTCCAATTTGGACAACAGACTGGCCCCGAGACACTAAGTCGACCGAGCTCCAGCAGTCTGGCTATCAGTGTGATTGGCCCCGAGACACTTGGTCAACCGAGCTCCAGCAATCACACTATCCATCACCTCACATCTCAATCAACCCAATAGATCATTCAATTCACTTATGGACAGTAGACTGGCCCCGAGACACTAAGTCAACCGAGCTCCAGCAGTCTGACTGTCAGTGTGATTGGCCCCGAGACACTTAGTCAACCGAGCTCCAGCAATCACACTATCTAACATACCATTAATCTTAGTCAAATCAATTAAATCAATTATAATCACCCAATTTTAACTCTCACTCAATCCTTATCTACCGTACCGGTACGTACAGGGTCCTAGTGCTGCCCACTAAGAAGCACGTTCTATTGATATCCTTCACTTCGAATAAATCATTCATTCGAAAAATAATTAATGTAGAACCATATTCATAATAGTAAAACCAACCATATATATATATACCAAAAATATACCTAAAATATACCCAGTATATTTCAGGTATATATATATATATATAGTCAAATAAAATATGAAATAAACTAAAGATAAATCATTAATATAGTTAAAAATAATTTAAATGAGTAACAATAAGATAACATGCATTATCTTAAAAATATACTTAAATATGCAAAAGATATACCCTAAGTACTCAAATCATTTAATAAACCATTTATGTATAAATATTCATTTAAATACGTGTTTGTGTTTAACATATATTCACAAATATACTAAAAATAAACCTAATTATCTAGCATGCATATATCAAAAATAAACCCTAAATATACCACTAATGTGTTAGGTTTAATTTAATAATAAAATATTTATTTATTCGGAAATAAATAAAAAATATACCAAAAATAAACTTAAAAATAATTTAAGTGTAGGTTTATAATTTAACATGCAATTATTTAAGAATAAACCTAAAATCTACTGAAACTATACCTAAAATATACTAATCATTTAATAAAATAATTATGTCCAAGTGTACATTTTAAAACATGTGTATATTACTCAAATGTATTAAACCTAAACCTAATTGTTTAATGTGCATATATCAAACTAACATGCATAATTATTTAATATGCATATATATAAGAATGCAACCCTAGATATACCAAAAATATTATAATTTAAATCATTTTTTAAAATATAAAATGAAAATGAAAAATTCTAAATAATGCACCCTATATGCAGTGCATATATATACAGTATAATAACTCACATGTTAGCGCTCCACGAGACAAACTCGGCGGGCCTGATCCGTTAGGCCTCGGTCTCGGCGCAGCTAGACAAACAAATGACAACATGAAATCAGAATAAATTTAACAAAAATTCTAAAGACTCGATCTAGAATTTTAGACACAGCTTTAGAATAGGAATTTGACCGGACATCACGTTTTACGAGAATTCTATCGAAAATCCGACAGAACCTCTCCTGTAAAACGGACATCTCTCTACTCAAAGAGTAGAGCCGGTCCTGCAAAGAAATACACTTCGGAATAAACACAGGATTACAATCAAAATCCCTCGGTCGGACTCCAAACTACAATTCACCGACCGAGGTTCACAATTCACAGAATATTTATAAAATACCGAAAATGCCCTTATATAATAAAAATACATTTTATAAATCCAAATTACGTAATTAACCCTACAACATACTAAAAATCAATAAAAACCCATTTATTTAGAAAAATAGTATATTATATATAATTTGAAAATAATTTACGAAAAATAGTTTTAATTAGTTAAAAATACTAAAAATTTGCAGAAATCATTTTTATACTCTAAATAACTATTAAAACCAATTTAATTACATTTTTAACCAATTTAGTGTAAAATTACCAAAATACCCCTATATATATATATTCACTATAAATGTTCAAAAATTCACCAAAAATTATATAATTACTCAAAAATTAATTTCTCAGCATATAATTCAATAATATCAATAAATATACTCAATTTACCAATTTATTTCAATTAAACACATAATTAACCCTATTTTTCAAAATTACCTAAACTTAATAAATTCCAAATAAATACATAAAAATTCACAAAAATTACAAATAAATTTCTATAATTCATTTCAACTCCTATAATCACCATAAAACATAATTTCATAATTTAATTAATTAATTTTCGAAAATTAGAAAATAATAATAAAATAATCAAAAATTCACAAAAATTAAAATAAATTCCAAAAATTCTAAAAAAATTACAGCATGTAGATTAAGCTTCCAGGAACAAAGTTTGTGAAGAAAGTTTTCATCAATCAATCAAATTGAAGCTAAAAAAAATTCGAAACCCAAAATGGCTGATTTGAAGAAATTGAAACCTAAGCAATTCTAAACCAAATCAAGTGAAACAAAGCTTGGAATCACACTCACCAGAGCTCAAGGAGAAGATAGAGACTGATGGCATCAAATTTGGTGGCCGGAAAGTGCTTGGTCGGAGTTAAGTTGATTTTTGGCTCTTTGAAGAAAATCCGGCCAAAACTCACCGGAAAAGAGTGTTTTAGGTGGTGGAAATGGTTGGAAGTGGAAGAGGAAGGCTGAGAGGCATAGTAACAGGAAGAAAACCAGCTTGAAAGTGGCTGGAAATGGAAGAAAACGTTTTGGGAGGAAGAAGATGAAGGAGGGGCAAAACTGTAAATAAATGGAAGTTTTGGTTTTTTGATAAAAATTTATGTATATATGTATATATATATATATTTACACTATATATTATAATAATATAAAATTTCACACACATTAAATATACACCACACACATATTTTAATATGTTTAATAATTTATAAACTTAAAATTAATTAATACAAAAATTAAATAATAAAATTAAGGAAATTAATTAAGCTCTAATTAATTTAAATAAATACACATATATACATTTTATTTTAGCACTTTAAAATTATATATGAGTTCATGCAAATTCATAAAACTAGTCAAAATAAATAGTATTAATTTATTTACGTGTCAATTTCCCCGAAAATATAATTTTCGAAAAAATTTTACGTAAAGTACTTAAAATAATATAAAATAATTAAAATTAGCTTTAAACAAACAACAAACTCATAAAATATCATAAATATATATACAAAAATTATTAACACTGCATATCCCGATGCAGTATAAAAATATTTAAAAATTCGGGATATTACAAACTACTACTGCAGTTTTCTAGAATATAATAAAAGTCAGGTAAGTAATTTACATAGACTAGTCGAGACTGAAGAACTCCAACGGATGGGCGTACCACTGAGGTCTGAAGAAGAAGAATCTCCTGTAAAATAAACAACTAAAGGGAGTCAAACCTCACTGACTGCATTATTATATTATATTATATATACATGCACCTCCTAATGGCATATGCAATCAAGCATCAGTATATATAATAAATATATACAGGGATTTCACGCATATGCTAAAATTACTTTTATCTATAAAAAAAATGCTGAAAACATTTATTTTAATGAAGGATCAAATAGAACCCTAATTAATCGCAACCTTAATCAAAAACCTCTCTTTAGCCATACAGGCTCACTTAATTCCAAATTAATTCTCTTATTCCACTAGGTCAACCAAGCTCCAACAGTCTCACTGTCAGTATGATTGGCCCCGAGACACTAGGTCAACCGAGCTCCAGCAACCACACTACTCAATCACATTAATCTCAAAATCAATCAATCAAATAAATGTCACCTCAAGTGATTTAATAACTTATCCCTAAAATCTATCATACCGGTACGTACACGGTCCTAGTGCTCCCCACTAGGTAGCACATTCTATTGATATCCTTCAAATAAAATTCAATATACATATGGGAAATAAATAATGCATATTTAAACATATTAACATTCATAACAACAAAATAAACCATATATATACCAGAAATATACCGAAAATATACTAAGTATATTTCAAATATATATGCTATGTAAATCCAAAATCAACCACAAAAATACCGAATATAAACCATGAATAGACCAAAAATATTCTAAGTGCATATTGAAAATATAACGTGCATAAATGTTGATATATATAAAAAATATACTGAAAGTATACCTAATATATACTAAAACATTTAATAAAATAATTCATGTATAAATACATATTAAACACATAAATACTCAATATCATGCATCCTATATGTGATGTATATATAAAATAATAATTCACAATTCTGCGCTCCTCAAGACTGGCTCGATGAGTCCAGTCCAATAAGCCTCGGTCTCGGCGTAACTAGAAAATAAATAATAGTAACAATCAGAATGAATTCCTAACTTATACTTCTAAAAGAGACTCGATATAGGAATACAAAAACTCAGACAAATACAAAAATTTAGAATTGACCCGAAGTCACGTTTTACGAGAATTCTATCAAAAATTCAGCAAAACCTTCTCTGTAAAATGAACATCTCTCTACTAAAAAGTAGAGTTGATCTTGTAAAAAAATACACTTCTAACACAGATTACTATAATATCTCATGTTTTTAAATATTTTTATACTGTATCGGAATATGCAGTGTTAATAATTCATATATATAATATTAATATTTTATGAGTTGTTATTTAATTAAAGCTAATTTTAATTTTTTTATATTATTTTAAGTACTTTACGTAAAATTTTCTCGAAAATTTTATTTTCGGAGAAATTAACACGTAAATAATTTAATATTAAATATTTTAAATAATTTTACGGACTTGCATGAGCTCATATATATTTTTAAAGTACTAAATAACGAATATATGTGTATTTATTTATTTAACTAGGGTTTAATTAATTACCCTAATATTTTATTATTATTATTTATTAATTAGTTTTAATATTATTTAATTATTTTAGTGTATAAATTATTAAAATATTAAATTATGTGTGTGGTGAATATTTATTGCCCATATAATATTTTATATTAAAATAATATAAAGTATATATATATATATATATATATACATACATACATATACATATAATATTTATCAAAAATATAAAGTTTGAGTTATTTACGATTGTGCCATCATTTTCTTCCTCCTCCTCCCCGATCGATTTCAGCCCTCACCACCGCCTGCCATTTCATTTTCAAGCCGTCAGTGTGCCGTCCAGCATACCACCTACTTCCTCCAGCTGTTCCGCCACTAGTAGAGCCCATTTTTTACGTCGGGAAGCTCATTTTGGCCGGAGAAGTCGAAACTCTTCTCACCATCGTTCACAGAGTTTTCAACCACCGTTTTTAACATTGCCGGTCTCTTTCCTCTCCTTGAGCTCCGGTGAGTGTGATTCCAAGCTTTGTTTCACTTAAAATGGTCTAGATTTGCCTAGGTTTTGATTTTTGCAATTCGGCCATTTTAGGGTTCTTGATTTTTTTGAACTTTGAATTGATTGATTCATGAAAAATTCCTTCACAAATGTTGTTCCCATTAGCTTAATCTACATTTTTAATTTTTTTAGAATTTTTGGAATTTATTTTGATTTTTGGGTATTTTTGAATATTTTATTATTATTTTCTAATTTCTGAAAATTAATTAATTAAATTATGAAATTGTGTTTTATGATAAATATAGGTGTTTAAATGAATTATAGAAATTTATTTGGAATTTTTATGAATTTCTATGTATTTATTTTGAATTTAATTAGTTTATGTAATTTTGGAAAAATAGGGTTAATTGTGTTTTTAATTGAAATTAATTAGTTAATTGAGTTTATTTAGTGATATTAATGAAAAATATGTTGATAAAATTAATTTTGTGCAATTATATTATTTTTCGTGAATTTTTGGATTAATTTTAGTATATTTATACATATAGGGGTATTTTGGTAATTTTACCCTAAATTGGCTAAAAATGTAATTAAATTGCTTTTAATATTTATTTAAGGTATAAAAATGATTTCTACAAATTATTTAGTATTTTTAACTAATTAAAACTATTTTTCGTAAATTATTTTCAATTATATATATAATATACGATTTTTCTAAATAAATGAGTTTTATCGGTTTTTATTGTGTTTTAGGGTTAATTATGTAATTTCTACTTATTAAATGTATTTCTACGATATAAGGGTATTTTTGATATTTCTGTATTATTTTGTGAATTGTGGACCCCGGTCGGTAAACTATAGTTTGGAGTCCAACCAGGGGATTGTGATTGAGATTCTGTGTCTGTTTTCGAAGTGTGTTTCTTTGCAGAGCCGACTCTACTTTGAGTAGAGAGATGTCTGTTTTACAGGGGAGGTTCTACCAAATTTTTGATAGAATTCTCGTAAAACGTGATATCCGATCGAACCCTAATTTTGATTCTGTGTCTAATATTCTAGATCGAGTTTCTAGGATTTTCTGTTAGGTTTATTCCGATGTCTGTTATTATTGTTTATTTAGTTGCGCCGAGACCGAGGCCTAGTGGGCCAGGCCTGTCGGACCCATCTCAATGAGTGCACTAAGTGTGAGTTACTATTCTATATATATATATATGCTTTAGGGTGCATGATTTAGAAATTTATGTTTTATTTTGATTAATTATGCATAAACAATTCAATTAGTATTTAAGTTTATTTTTAGTTTATTTTGGTTTATCTTTAATTTATTTTCGGTATATTTTAAATTATATGCATGTTTTGCTAATAAATTAGGTTTAAAATGTTTTTAAATATATTTCTAGTTTATTTCGTAATCTATCTGGATTTCTTTGACGTATATATACTTGAAGTATACCTAGTTTATTTTTGGTATATTTCTAGTATATATAAGGTTATTGATGCTATTTTATTTAAATTTATGCATCATTTATTTTTATAAATGTATGCTTTATATTTCAATGAAGGATATCAATAGAACGTGCTACCTAGTGGGCAGCACTAGGACCGAGTACGTACCGGTACACTTATAGCATTTAGGCTATATTACTAACCATTTGTGGATATTGATTGCATATGATTATTTGATGTGTATTAGGAATTGGGGGTGTGATTGCTGGAGCTCGGTTGACCAAGTGTCTCGGGGCCAATCACACTGACAGTCAGACTATTGGAGCTCGATTGACTTAGTGTCTCGGGGCCAGTCTACTATCTAAATGGAATAAGTGAATATTTTGGAATAAGTGAGCCAGTGTAGCTAGAGTGTTGTCTAATACTGTTTGAGGTTGCGATTTTCTAGGATTCTATTTGATCCTTCATAAACTGTGATTTTCAATAAAAATATATAAAATGATTTTTATTGCATCTATGTGTATTTGCTTGTATACATACATATTATATATACTTTTGACTGAGTGCATTGGCATTTAGTATGCATGTATATATATTATAGTAATTCACTCAGTGAGGTCTGACTCCCCTCCGTTAACTATTTTTCAAGAGAGTCATCTTCATCATACCTCAGTAGCAGGCCTGTACGCCGGATTTCTTTCGCCCCGGCTTTATTATGTAAACTGCTCACTTGAGTTTTATTTTATGATCTAGACACTGCAGTAGTCGTAAAAATTATTAAAAGATATTGTGTTATATTTGTATGAGATATGTACTTTAAATATTTGAACTGAAACTTGTATTAAAAGATTTATTTATATGAGATTAGGATTTGATTTAAATCTCGTGGTGGATCATTATTTTGATATTTATGATTTTATTCTGCTGCATAGTATTTTACTTAATTGTATTGTTATTATTGCTATTGCATATTTTATCTTATTTTATTTTAGGCTTGCTACGGGTTCCGGATTCGAAAGAATTTTCATTCCCTAGCGCCGGTCATGGCCTTTGTTTTGGGTCGTGATAATTGCATAACACCTCGGGTTAGGACCTTGAACTGCACAATTTCTCAACCAAGATTCACAATTCACCAAAAATATAAATAAAATAATAAATATATTAAAAATCAATAAATTCCATAAATATCCTCAAAATATCAAAGTATAATATATTTAAACATTAAAACACTAAATACAATTATTTTCAAAATAATTAAATAAAAATCTCAAATAGTAATATAATATTAATAAAAAATCCAATTTTTCAATATTTCAACTTAAAATAGTAAAAATTCACTTTATATATTCAAATAGCTTTAATAACCTAAATATGTATTAAAAGTAATTAAAAACCCATCAAATCACCAAAATAGTAAATAATATATTATTTGAATATAATTTTAAAAAATTAGTATTAATTAGTTAAAAATAGTAAATAATTTATAAAAATAATTTAATACCCTAAATAATTCTAAAACCATCTACAACATATTATTTAACTATAATTTTCACAAAATTACACAATTAACTCAATAATACAAAATATAATTAATATTCTCAAAAATTATATTAATTCACCAAAAATTATTTTAATAATTCTAAAATTATAAACTCACATTACAAACACAAATTTAACTAAATTCTCATTAAAACTAATTAATTAACATAATTATCAATAATTCAATATTTAATATTAAAATAATAAAAAATTACCCAAAATTCAAATTAATTAAAAAATATACAAAAAATATATTTAGGTAGCCTAAGATTCACACATCAATATTTCCAAAAGGCAAATTCATGAATCAATAAAACTCAAGCCTAAAACTCTAAATGACATAAACTAAGTTTGAAAAAAAACTTAGAATCCGGACACCGTAAACTTAAACCGACTTGAGAATTGAGACGTACACATAGAGAGGAGTTTAATGAGCCTAAGAACTTGAGCTAAAACCACTAAAAAATTTTCGGTGCTATAGTGACACCATACGACTTCTTGCAAAAATTCGACGACCGGAGCTCCTAGAGGCGACGAAAAGGAAGAGGAGGAAGGCAGGGAGCTTGGTGGTGGTCTGTGGTGGCTAACGGTGTGGCTGGTGGAGCTTGGTGGCGCAATGAGGGTTGCACAGTGAAGGTTGCAGGAAGACACATAGAAAGGAAGAAAAAAATAGTGAAGAAAGGAAGAAGAAAATGGTGGGGGAAGAGAATAGGAATGTTGACCCGTTTAAAGCTTTTTGACTAACTTATATATATATATATATACACACACACACACATAAACACACAACCATACAATAATAAAAACACAACAATAATATTAACATTAACCCTAATTAAATAATAATACTAATAACAAGAAAAATATTAATAATAATGCTATTTAAAACTATTAGCAATGAAAATGATTTTAATACTTTAAATAATAAAACTCACAAAATAATTATTTTACATAAATAAAATATTTAGAATAAAATAAATGGATAATATTCAGAAATAATAACAATAATATATAAATAAAATTTAAAATTTTATTAACATTACATATCTCAAAATAATTTTAAATTATTTAAAATACAGGGTCATTACACGGGAAGAGAATAAAATAAATGGATGATATATCTATATATCTATTGCTTCAAAGATCAGCTAAAAGCAATCTAAGAACCAAAAAAGAACTACTTTGAAACCCAACCACTAATGATGTATTTCACTTCCATTTTCAGCACTCCTTCATAGGTCTTGCTGGCATTTTCTTTGAATGATGCATCTTTATTTCTACTATCTTTCTTTTTTTATTCATGAATGGTAGGTGAATTTTAGAGACCCTTGTTACGGTTGATACATCACTAACTACTGGAATAGTGTTTAAAGTAAAGAACTTGGATTCTCTAATAAGGATAATGATGATAAGGTTGCCCATTGATTGCTATGGGTTTGTAATCTTTGATCCTTCTGCTGGAAACTTCATCCAGAACTTCTCCTTAGGATTAAAATTACTAGGCTTCAAGTCTCTCAAAATCTGGGCATGCTTCCCAACAAAATACTTAAATGCAACACAACCTTTACAAAATCAAAATGAATATTCAAAATGTACAAGCACTCGGATTATTAAAAAAAATAAAATTAAAGTCAATCAAACATAGACCTAAAAACCCAAAAAAACTAAACAAAAAGAAAAACTAGTTACTGGATTCTGAACTGAAGATTAAGCATCGAATAATAATTCTTATTCCCTTTAGAAACAGTCTCTCTAGGTTTCTTCACTTCACCACCACTAAAATAACATGGCCCTCTTCTAAATTTTCTAATCCCATCCCGATCTAACAACCCATCTTTATAAATCATAGAAGCTTCACGATAATATCATAAGTAATATCGTCAGTCTTATTATCACTTTCCCATATACAAATCCTGGGAAAATTTATGACCCACAATAAGTATCTCCATTGGATCCGATAGATGTACCAAATCCTTCCATCCGACCCAACATGAATTCACCTTCAAAATAGCTCCCAATGGCCACGAAAACTTCCCTTTCCTAGATGCTTTACCTCGCCGCCACTCCCCTTCATATTAGGACAAGAACGATTTATGGAGGAATGAATCAAGTGTTACAGAAGAATGAGTCAAGTGTTATGCAATAACACTTCAATGGAGAAGAAAAAATATCAGATGTTCAGAAGAGTGAAGGATCTGAAGAATGAGAGAAGAAAGACATTAGCATATCACTTTTTTGTGTAAATTGGTCACTGAGAGAAGAATACTTCTTCTTTTCAATTTGTAAAATAAAAAATTCTACCCTATGCCTCTAGCGTGGTGGTGAGGGCATTAAAAGCCCTAATGGATATGGGTGGTTTGAACCCCCACTCCACCTCCCCCTTCCCCACTAATTTAACATCTAATAACTAATAACTTTCGTAAAAAATAAAAATAAAAAATTCTAAGATTGTTAACTTTTTCCCATGTTAGCATAATTTTCAGTATTCATGTGCTTACCCACGTTGTGACATGTTGCCCACCCATATGTTAAATAAGAAAACATTTGGTTGATTAGGTTTGATATGGGTCCAAAATAAAAGTTTAGATGTGTAATAAAAAAAACATAATAGTTAGGAGGTGAAATAGGTCAATGAGTAAAAGTTTAAGGGTGAAATGGTGTATTTAGCCTTTTTATTTATTTTGAAACTACTCTGTTTTTTTTTGTTCTTTCTCTCTTCTCTAAATCCAACAAGAACAAAACTAAGACACAAGGAAAAGAAAAAGGCCAAGGAGTAAACACTTGTAAATGACAAGGTTTAGCGTGAGTCCAAGATTTTAGCAACCACGACACTATTTAGGCTCAGGGCCTTAGGGAACATACTACTATGTCACAAAGTCATAGCATGGAGAAGAGGAGTCACCATCCAGGGTAATAACTATGACAATTTGATTGGTGTTACTCGATTATCTAAAAGAAAGTTAGCACCACAACCAGGAGATTTTGGGAATAAAATACTAATTTCTCTTAGTCTCGTGTTCATTTAGAATAATTTTATAAATGATTATTTCATCCTCTAATTACATGCAATTTTATTTAAACTCTATTTGACATCCGTCTAACCCTAGGCATTTAGTCAATAAAATTACACATAAAAAATGCACTTAAGATCACGTTGTCCCTAAGTCTAAACTATGTTAATTTTATTAAAAATTTAGCTAGATATACATTTTATTTATAAGTGAGAAATAGAATAAAGGTGGGCCTACATTTTTTATTAATTAGTGAGCTTAGATCTATTTATTTTAGTTTGTCTAAGGAATGAGCTTAAGTCTATTCAATTTTAAAGGAAAGTCAAATTAGTGGGCCTAAGTTTAACTTGGTTTTTATTGCAAATAAGAAGTGGGCTTAGGTCTATTTATTTTAAAAGAAATGAAATTAAGTGGGCTGAGCTAAGTCTAAACAAGTTTTAATTAACTAAGTGGGCCTAAAATCTAATTAACCTAATAGGCCTAAATTGATTTTAATTATTTAAAGTCCTAAACCATTTTTTAAGCCTATTTAAAGTGAGTTGGACCTAAGCGTGGGCTTGGAGCCCAAAATAATATAAAAAACCCAAAAACACAACCCAAAACAAATAAAACATAAAAAAGGATCAAACATACATTATAGTGATTTTCTAGAAACCCTAAATCAATTACATGCAAACCCCTAAATTAAGCTACTGCTACCATTGATTTTAATTGATTTTTTACTCAATTGAACTTAATTACTAATTGATTTTAAATGCAAAAAATTAAATCTTTCACTATTCCTACTATTAGGGCTATTACAAACTACGTAAAAAAACTAAAATTAATCAATTATATAACCATGCATTAAAATAACTACAAAGGACACCAAAATGCAGAATAAAAATTAAAATCCTAAGAACTATTAAAAACAGTACAGATTCATCCATGGCATTCCATGGATCTTCTGTTCAATTCTTAAACATTAGATTGTTTCTTCTTCAATCCCCGCTTAGATATCAAAACAAAAAAACACAAAAATCATATTAGTGAAATTTAATACTCAAATCAATAATAAAAATAAAATAAAAATCATTAAGGAAGAAAAGAATAAAAAAACACTGTGATGATCTTAGATGTCGTGCAAATGCCTTTTTTAGCCCCTTAGATTGGATTATCACCGTTAAAATTGACTCAGTATTGATTTGATTTTGGACTGTAATTTAATTGCGTTCAAAGACACTAACAGTATCCAAAATTAGGGTTTTTTGAAAGACAAAGGTGTTCTTCGCGTAACTCTCTTCTCTCTTTCGCAGTCTCTCTATTTTTTTCTCAATCTGTGTGTGTGAGTTTCTCTCCATCTGTGTGAGTCTCCAACCCCTTGCACGCATTCAAACTCTTTACTTTTTAAAGCAGAGTCTGCGCGTACTAACTTCCCAAGTTTGCAGGCATGCTCATCTCTTTTAAAACAACCTGATAAGAATTTTGATTTTTGAAAGCTATTTACACTTTTTGAACGCGTTGAAATTTTCATCAAATAATAATAATAATAAAAATTAAATTTTCAACCAATCAAAATAATGAAAAAATTGACAAAAAATAAGAAAAAATACGCAAAAAATCAAAAATGGGACTTTTATGCGTCGACATTGTGCAATGCCGATCGGCATTAAATACCAACCTTTTTTTACTTTTAATTATCAAAAGACCCCTGAAAAATTGACTTCCTTGTAATCAAATCCTAAAAAATGTTGCAATTTAGTCCCTAAAGTCTAGAAAATCGATAACCAAGTTCAATTTTTGAATAAATTTCATCTTAGGGGCTTACATCGTAATTGTGCACAATTGCATCCCGAAATTGGGTGCTTACAACACCTACTCATAAAGATAGAATAATAGATCTTATTCACCTCATTAAAGCTCTATCTAGCTTGTTTGATATATATGACTTAAGTGTAAGCGACTTCATGTTTGATGCCATTGCTCATTGATCATATTCTCTTCATAATGCAAGAGGTAAAGTATAACTTCTGACATTCAGACTCAGTTCAGCACCAAGTTCCATAATAATATAATTAAAGCCTATATTACTTTTCAGTTTTCAGGGAAGAGCTTCATGAGTAAACATTTTTGTTGACAATGAAGGAAACTGAGAGTGGGTGGAGAAGCAAGCATGAGTCCTACATTGCATAAAAAAGCAATGAAAGGCAATACTATCAGTTTCATCAATTCTTTAAAACTAAGGAAACCATTTTCGACCACATCCATCGAATTATCAGGAACTCTTTATTGAGTTAAAAGACTAATTTTCAATCAATTTCTTTTCATACTTCCACATTTGATTAGCATTTAGATTATCTAACTTCTTTATTAATAAAATGAAAAAGATATCGCGACGGCCTGCTATATAAAGCAGACTGTGAAATGATAAAAATGATACAATGTGAAATGATACTACTCCCTGTTCTGGGGTAAATTATTCGAATGGTCACTAAACTTTATTCACGATTTCAATTTGGTTATGAAACTTCAATTTGTGACTTTTTTGTCACTAAACTTTAATTTTTGTTTCAAACGTAGTCTCTATCTAAGATTTTAAGCCTTAAAGTTATATAATATTACCATTTTAGTCCAAAAGATTATTTCCTTGAAAATAAGTTTATAGGTTCTAAAGATAATAAATAAAATAAAAATATATATTTTTGTTTTCTCCATGTCTTCCATCGTAAAGAGTTTTATCCATTATTTGTGTTTATTTGACTAGTCTAATACTAATAGTTTGAAAGTTTCAAGATAAGAATTATTCGACGCAGGACATAAAAAAGTTAGTATTCACCAAGAAATATCATAATCAATGTTGTGAGTGCATTAAATACAATAGAAAGTTGTGCATTATTAATATTATTATTATATTTTTTAGATCATTTGTATGGTTTAGATTAAAATAATTGTTAGATAAATGAGAAATCGAAGAAAGAATTCAGATTCCAATAATCTATTAGGATTACAACAATTGAGCATTTTTTTTAAAAATTTAATACGAATAGTACAATAATTTTTTTATTAATAAAAAATCATTTAAAATTCAAATTATAAACTAAACTTATAACAAATTATAAATATTTAATTTTTTTATAGAAACATTGATAAATGTTAAATATTCTAGTTATAATAGTCTATTTAATTCTTACTTTCTTTCCCCGTGTTAAAAAAATTTCTAAAAATACTGTGTTTCGTACCAAAAAAAACTTATTAAATTTTAATGTATTGTACAGTTCGTATAAAATATTTTAATTTATTATATTTAACAAAGTCACAATATATTAATTATGATATTTTTTGTGAATATTAATTTCTTATTGTCTTCCATCAAATAATTTTTATTTTAAAACTCTCAAACTGTTAGTATTAAACCAATAAAATAAATACAAATAATGGACAAGATTTTTTACAATGAAAGACATGAAGAAAATAAAAATATATATATTTATCAAATAATGGACAAGACTTTTTACAATGAAAGACACGAAGAAAATAAAAATATATATATTTATTTTATTTATTATTTTTAGAACCTATAGACTTATTTGCAAGAAAATGTTAGTATTAGATTGTAATAACCCGAGTTTTTAAATTATTTTATTTTAAAATAGGATATGCAGTGTTAATAATTTAAAATAATATTTAATTATTTATCGATTAATGAGTTTTGTTATTATTATTTTATGTTAATTAGGGTTTCGATATAAATATTTATTTTAAAATTAGTATTTGGATAATTATTTGTGTAATATATATATATATATATATATATATATATATATATATATATATATATATATATATATATATATATATATATATATATATATATTTGCATGCATTAGGGTTTAATTTTTATTTAAATGTGTATTATTATTTTATTATGTGTAATATATAAATGTGTGTGTGTGTGTGTATATATATATATAACACAATAACCCTCCCTCACTCCCATTTTTCCCAATCACCACCCCCTTCCCTCACGTCTGCCATTCGTTTCTCCTTCCGTTAGTGTACCTCTGTGCCTTCCACCACCTGTTAGCCAGCTCAACCGTCGCCAGCCATCTTCTCCGGCATCGTTTGGTTCCTGTGTAGCCAGGAACCCGAAAATCTTCTCCTCCTCCGTTCAAGGCGATTTCGGTCACCAAATTGGTTGATTCTGGTGCCGTTGGACTCCTGGAAGTTCATAGAGGAGGATTCCAAGCTTCTTGTAGCTTGAAAACATGATTTGGTAGGGTTTATAGCTTGATTCCATTTTCGATCATTCTTGAGTTTTTAATTTTTTTCGATTATTTTGCTTGATTCTTGAGAAATTCCTTAACAATGTTGTTCCCCTTAGCTTAATCTACATCCCAGAATTTTTTTGTAATTTTTGGGAATTATTTTGATTTTTGTGAATTTTTTATTATTTTATTATTTTCATAAATTAATTAAATAAAATATGAAATTGTGATTTTTGATGTTATTGATGGTTTTAATTTATAATTTTTGTATATTTTGTGTAATTTTTATAATTATTTTTAATTTATGTTAATTTTGGAAATATAGGTTAAATATATATTTTGTTAGTAATTATTGGTTAATTAAGTATATTAGTTTATTTTAATGAATAATATGTTGAGAAAATAATTTTTGTGTAATTATATAATTTTTATTGAATTTTGAATATTTTTAGTATTTTATATGTATTTTTATATGTTAGGGATAATTTGGTAGTAATTTTAGTTAAATATTAAATTTAATTGGTTTTAATATTATTTGAGGTATTAAAATGATTTTTACAAATTATTTACTAATTTTAACTAATTAATACTATTTTTTGAAAATTATTTTTAAATTATATATAATATACTATTTTTGTAAATAAATGGATTTTTAGTAATTTTTAATATGTTTTTGGACTAATTAAGTAAATTGGATTTATAAAATGAATTTTTATTAATATTTGTGAAATTATAGAGAAATATCGATTTTTAATAATATTATATTATTAATTAGGATTTTTAAATAATTATCAGTAAAATAATTACTTTTGGTGTTTTAATATTTAAATTGCTATATTTTGATACTTAAAGAGTATTTTTGGTATTTATTTAATTTTAATATATTTATTGTATTTTGTTGTGACTTGTGGACCTCGGTCGGGAGAATTTGTAATTTAGGGTCCCGACCAAGGAGTTGTGAGAATTCTGGTTTGAAGTGTATTTTTCTTGCAGGACCGGCTCTACTTTTTAAGTAGAAAGATATCCGTTTTATAGAGGAAGTTCTGCCGAATTTTCGGCAAAATTTTCGTAAAATATGACATCGGATCTAATTCCTATTCTTGGTCTGTCTTAGTAATCCTAGATCAAATCTCTTGAAGTTAAGTTAGATTTATTCTAATTTTCATATTATTATTTTATTGTTAGTTGCGCCGAGACCGAGGTCTAACGGACTAGGCCCGTCAGACCCGTCTCAAGGAGCGCATACTTGTGAGTTGTTATTTTATATATGCGTGCATTTAGGTTGCATGTTTTAGAAATATGTATGTTTTAATTGTATGATTTATGCATAAATGACTTAATAAATGCTTAAATATATTTTAGGTATATTTTCAGTATATTTTCGATATATTATTAAATAAATGCATGTTTTTCTTTTTAATTAAATCTAGATTACTTTCAAATATATTATTGGTTTAAATTAATATATTCCACGATTTATTTGAATTGATTTTACGTATATATATTTGAAACATACTTAGTTTATTTTAAGTATATTTATAATATATATATGGTTTATAATGTTATTTACAATGATATCATACATCATTGTTTTATGAATGAAATGAGTTATTTTTAATGAAGGATATCAATAGAATGTACTTCCTAGTGAGCAGCACTAAGACCGAGTACGTACCAGTACGATGATAGACTGTAGGTTAAATTACTAACCTATTTGTGGATCATGACTTGATTGATTTGATTGTTGTGTGAGGTGACTGAGAGTGTGATTGCTGGAGCTCAGTTGACCTAGTGTCTCGGGGCCAATCACACTGATTATCAGACTGCTGAAACTCAATCGACTTAGTGTCTCGAGGTCAATCTACTGTCAATAAGGATTAAGTGAATTTATTTGGAAACAAGTGAGTCTGTATGGCTAAAGTGTTGTCTGTTGTTATTTGAGGTTGCGATTATTTAAGGTTCTATTTAATCCGTCTTAAACTAATATTTTTCAATATTATAAATAAAGTGATTTTCAGCATCTGTGTGTACATGCCTGTATATATATTTATTATATACATATGATTGATTGCATTTGACATTTAGTAATGCACGTATATATATTATAACAATTCACTCAATGAGGTCTAACTCCCCTCCGTTGATATTTTATAGGAGAGTCCTCATCTTTAGACCTCAGCAGTAGACCTATTCGCCGGATTTCTTCCACTCTGACCCTATTATATAAATCACTTACTTGAGTTTTATTTTGTACTCTAGACGCTGCAATAGTAGTTGTATTTGATTTTATGCATGTATGAGATTTTAATTTAAAGTGTTTCTTTGAAGATTTGTATTAAGAGATTTTATTTGTGATATATGATATGTTATCATTATATTAAAAGAGTTGAGGAATTTATTTTATTATTTAAGATTTAATTTTCACTGCATAAATTTTTTATTTTACTGCATACTTTTCTTTAAAGCTTACTAGGGGTTTTGGATTCAAAAGAATTTTCGTTCTCTAACGCCGATCATAGCCTCCTATTTTGGATTGTGACATATACTAATAAAATAAATATAAATAATGGACAAAACTTTTTACAATGGAAGACATGAAGTAAATAAAAATATTTATTTTATTTTATTTTTTATTTTTAGAACGTATAAATTTATTTATAAGAAAATAATTTTTTGAACTAAAATAGTAATATTATATTACTTAGAATCTTAAATAAAGACTATGTTGAAAACAAAAATCAAAACTTGGTGATAAAAAAATTACAAATTAAAATTTTATAACTAAATTAAAATCACAAATAAAATTTAATCATCAAATTACCCTATGTTCTGTTCGAGCAGTACCATCTTTTTTTCAAAACAAAAAATTTCAATGCAACCTGCTATTTATTATTAATGCAGCGGACTGCTACAGATACCACTCCTCTTAATAAAAATAGAAAAAATAAATAAATAACTTTTAAATAGTTTTACTATTCTGAATACTGGTTTAAAGCTGAATTAATTTACGTTATGTTGTGCGGATGATGACCCTATCTGATTAGAGCAGCCCCAACACAAGATTTTGGAGCTATGGAGAGTGGAACAACAGTAGTAGAGCTCCAAAGAAACTCTAGAAACTGGGCTAATATTGTGGGAGAAATTGTGAAGATGGAGAGAAAAATATTTCCAAAACACGAATCACTTGCTCGGTCTTTTGATGAGGAGCTCAAAAAGAAGAATTCTGGCTTGCTTTATATGGAGCTGAACAATGAAGTTGTAGGCTATGTTATGTATTCTTGGCCCTCTTCTTTATGTGCCTCTATCACAAAGCTTGCAGGTCCTCTATTACACCTATTTTTGCTAACACTTCCTTTATAATTTATCTTCATTGTTGCCCATTTTCTCACTTTTCATGTCAAGATTTTTAATTTACTTTTTTTTTTTTTTCTTGTTATGCAACTCTAATCATTGCATTGCATGCAAGTGTTTGATGAAGGAATTTTGTTGAAAAGATACTGAATTTTCTAAAATAACCATTTGGGTTTTGATTCTTTTGAAGGAATCAGCTAAACTGTAGTGGATTGTTCTGTTGAGACATATTTTTAACAAAATATGTTCATAACCTGTTTGACGAATGTACCCAAAAAAAAATATTAAGAGAAAGGCATAAACTTTGGCTGCTGTGCTATCTTAGGAGAAAAGTACCTGCCCACTTTGAGTATTAGTCAAATAAGAGAAATTTTTTTTTTTTTTTTTGAATATTAAGTGATGCATGTAAACTTTGCACGTTATTTATTGACATAATTTTGATTTCTATTTGTTGCTGGGGAAACAAAAAAAAAATAGTGAAGGAGAATTACAGGAGGCAAGGCTATGGAGAGGCACTGCTGAAAGCAGCAATTGAGAAATGCAGGGCAAGAAAGGTCCATCGCATATCACTACATGTTGATCCATTGAGGACTCAAGCTATGAGTTTATATAAGAAACTTGGTTTTCAAGTTGATGATTTGATACTAAGTTATTACTCTTCGGACCGTAATGCCTATAGAATGTACTTGGATTTTGATTCCGATTAGTGGCAATAGAGCTTAGTAGTTTACCCAAAAACATTGTTGTATTTTTTCCATGAATTTTAGATCATTAAACTGAAAGTTGAAAACTTTTGTCATGTGAATTTCAGATTGTTGTAAATTTCAGATCATTGAATTGATTAAGTGTATTTTTATCTATGAATTTCAGGGAAAAAAAAAATTGTTGCTGCCCAGGATCGAACTGGGGACCTTTAGTGTGTAAGACTAACGTGATAACCACTACACCACAGCAACTTCGTGTCCGACCACTGATTTCTGAAAATGAGTCGCAGAAAATAGATCCTCCAGCTAAGCAGACTAAAAAGGTAGGATTTTTTTAACAAAATAAGAGAGAGAGAAAGATAAGCAAAAAGAAACATTCTTTATTCCTGGGGAGCAATCTAGGATGTTTTGAATTGTTTCTGGGTAAAACTGATCGATTTTGGTTTTTTTTTTTGGGGGTTCTTTGAAGGGTATATTAATTATTGGGCATCAAAGAGAATGGGGAGGTTAATGACGAGTTGCATACAGTCATTGCTTAAGCTGTTGAATTCTTTGATAGGGATGGTTGGGATAGCAATGATATTGTATGCAGTTTGGCTTATTAGGGTTTGGCAGAGAGAAATGGGTGACTTCCCCTTTGATGATGATTCTGATGCTCCGGCTCCTTGGTATGTCTTTTAATTTCCCTTTTTCTGTTTCCTTTTGTGGGGTTTTTCAATTCTTGCTTGTTTTGTTTCTGGGTAAGTGGTAGATGTTAACCACAAGAAGGCTTTATTTATTTATTTCCAAGGTTGCTTTTGGTTTGGGTGGTGTGTCATTATAGAATTTTAGGATTGGTTAAGTAGTGTGTTGATCCTTTCAAGTGGAGCTATGACTTTCTGCAACTTTTTGGTTTGTGACCTTTTGGTACATTTTTATTTTGCCACTTTTTTCCTTTTCATTGGTCACCCAGTGCATGGTGAAATGGAAAAAGAATTCTTTTTCTTTCCTTTTCTTTTGTGCTCTCAGCTCCTCCATAACTTTTTTTTTTTTTAATTATCTTTTTGTTCTTGGAAGGAGGGAAAGATGTCATTTTAGTAGTTTTATTCTTCTTTCTTGGTGAATCCTTTTTGCTGCATTTGTTGCAGAACAAATTGAAGGGTTAATTGAAATGTAAATATAACTTGTATAACTTTGCCGTCAGTGGAATCATTAATGTGTGATTTAAGTGAAATCAGAGATATGTTAAAGATTTTGTTTCCATTTTAACAACTTAGATGGAAACTACCAGTGTCAGGAACAGGTGAATTAATAACTAGTTCAAGTCTTAGACAAATAGAAACTTTATGAAGGATACTTACTCAAACTCGTGGGAAATTTTTTCACTGTAAATGATCAGATATTTTGATGTTTTCACTTAGTTTTCATAAAGAGCGAATAAGCTATTTTTGTTTTCTATGAAATGCAGGTTCATTTATGCTTTCCTTGGGCTTGGAGTTACTTTATGTGTGATTACATGCGTAGGTCATGTTTCTGCAGAAACTGCTAACGGGTGTTGCCTTTATCTAGTATCCTTTTCTTGAATCAGTTAAATTGAATATCAACTTTACTTGCCTTCGTTATTTTCTTAAGTGTGTTTAATTTCTCAAATTTGTTGTAGAAGTCCTTTGTATCGTCTTGAATCACCAAATTACCCAAATGACATTATTTAGTTGCCGGAACAGTCTCTTGTCAATAGTTGAAAGAATTGTATAAAGCATGCCGAATTTTTGTCTTTGTGACAATCATTTAGATCTTTTAGCATAGATTTTCAACTGATTCCCAATAAGAATGAATGTTGGATACAAGATGATATGGTTATTTTGAATGCTTGACACATTGAGTTGATTTGGCCTTAATGAAGTTCAGTATATGTTGCTTGTCTTCATTCTCTTTATGGTGGAGGCTGGAGTGACTGCTGATGTATTTCTAAACCGTGACTGGGAAAAGGTAAAACCCATATGTAAAAACTAATTTTATTGACTCCTATCCACTTACTTTGAGGTTACTGCTTATTTGAAATTTATTTCCACCTTGGAACCAGGACTTTCCAAAGGATCCAACCGGTAGCTTTAATCAGTTCAAAGATTTCATCAGGTCGAACTTTGAGATTTGCAAATGGATAGGCTTGTCAATTATTTCTATCCAGGTGTATCTCTCTATCTCTGTGTATCTTGTTGGGATTGAACTAGAAGAATGATCATTAGTGAATCTCAAACTTTACAAATCATTCAAGATTATCAATCTCATTTGAAAAGATTTACCTGTTAAGAGAATTTCCATGAAAGCTCTGAGATAAAGTAACTGCTCAATGTACTCACTTCAATCTCAGTTGCCTGTAGAAATTAAAACAATGTCATATTATAACAGGGTTCCCTCAGCATCAACAGCAATTGCAAAACAGTGCCTTTTAACATCTAGTTTGATGTCCATGTATTTGTGTGGCTTGGCCCTTGCTATATTGATTAAGTGATTCCCATGATGGCTTAAATTTGATAACTGATTCACCATTCTCAGCATGATTCATTGCATGTTGATAAGCTTTAGATTTTGCAAGTCCTAGATAATTACTTTTCATCAGTCTCTTTTTTCCGCAAATTGTAAAGGTATAAGGATCAAATTGAAGGGGTATTTTTCCCTCCACATATCCATGAGAGGTTCATTAACCAGCCAGGCTTTAATGTGCAGGGATTGTCCTTCTTACTAGCACTGATACTGAAAGCTCTTGGACCGCACCAATATTATGACAGTGATGATGAATTTGCTCCGGACAGGGTTCCACTCCTAAATAATGCTGCCATTACCCCTCCTTATGTTGTTGGCAGCCCTGTTGTTGGAACCAGAAGCGATGCATGGAGTATAAGGATTAATGAAAAGGTAGATCTGCTGAATTTTTCTGATAATCATATTGCTCATAGACTTTTTTTATATTTGGTAAATAACAATTCTTTCATGGTCTCATTTTCCTCAACAACCTCCTAACATAATTTTTGGGCAAATCAAATCAGGTGAATCAGTCAAGCAGGTGATATAATTTGCTGAGGCCAGGTTTGTATATGCTATAAAGAGAATAGGAACTCAAGCGGCAAGAAGCTTATTATCCAAAATTGTTAAGAGTTCAGATGAATATCAAGCATCAAAAAATAGCAAAGTATACTACCCATTTACTCTTGGTGTCTGTCAGTCTGTACATTTGTTATTCCTTTCAATATTGTTGTGAAAAAACTAATTGGAAACATCAACCGCACAGATAGTTGATGTTATATCCTTGTGACTGAGGTCTTAATAAATCAATTTATCAAAAGTTTAGTATCAATTTAAAAGATATGTGAATATGCATGAGTTGCTATGAAGCAAAGAAATGGAAAACGGGAAATGTGTAAATATTAAAAGTATAGGATTATATAAATAAATATTAAAAATATATGAATATATATAGATATAAATTTTATATATAAATATAAAAAAATTATTTATTCTATCAATTAATAATATATTATAGAAATTATTTTGTTTAGTTAAAAAAATCTAAAAATTATTTTTTAATTTGTTCCTTTTCTTATTTTAAAAAATATTAAATAAATATATTTTTTAAATTGAAATGGATTTTTTAATTTTTTATATTTACGAAAACAGTCTTAAAAAGTTTTGAAGAGTTTCCTAAAGTTTTCAAGACGAAAACATTTCGAAAAAACAGTAACATCTACTGAGTGAAGTTTCCATGTGCCATAGATGAGTTGTAAATTAATCTGAATCAATATCGCTTTCTGAAACCTGTCATTGCTTACATTGAAAATATTTCAATATTCATAGAACATTTCAATCAGAAAGAGCTTTTCACTGTCCAATTTACTCATAAGTTGGGGATCTGTTTATAGTAGTGGGAAGATAATGCCCCTAGTGACCAGTACATATGCACTGGCAATTTTTTCGGCTGGCTCTAACCTCTGACGCTGTCAATACATTGTGAAGGGAATATCTTTTCCAAGAAAGAGCTGAACTTTCAAATCCTATGCTCTAAGATCCTGCATAATTCAGAAATGACAGTTTTTGTCTTGCTTATGAGAGGAGGATTCTGAAGATGATACAAAAAAGAGTTCTGTTTATTGTTGCTCTGTACCTGTGAGTGTTAGTGTTGATCCATTGCAGTATGACTGTATGAACATAATTCTTCTACAATGAAATAAACAAACTGGCACATTTTGTGTCCTTCCATGAAATGTCTGTAATCTGACTTTGTGGTAGTTTTATTCTGAATTATATGTGACAGTGCATCAAAGGTATTGTATCAGAAGTAGATCATCAAGCGTATATCTTCTATTTGCTTACATCTCTTTCCTTTTTTAATAATAAAATCCAAAATACAAAAAATCATTGAGTCAAGGAAGCACATGCCAACCAATTCAACATTAACACCAAAAGAAAAAGAAGAGAAAAGATTACATGAAAGAAAAAGGTAAATAGATATAATCAAACTTAATTTCAACACCTTAGCATGAAGTTCATGCAACCCTTTGAGAATCCCCATAAATTCATTAAAATACAAAATTAATAATTTTTTATAATAGTCATAAGATGTCAAATAATTTGAATTAAACCGGATGAATCTCTTTAAAAAGATAAAATTCTTTTGACATTTATTTCTCCACATTTACGTTGAACTACTTTGTTTACAAAAATTAAAAATTTTTAGCATTTAAACCAATTATTTTATTAAAGTGAAAATTAATTACAATGAGAATAATGAAAGTAAACAAAGTAGGCTTTATTGGAGGCTTTGCCCTTCCTCAACATTTACCTTTACAAAAGCATGATTTGGGCACTCATTTTTTGTGACATCTATGCTACCAAATTGAATATTATAATCAAGACAGTTCATGCCTTAAGCTGAATGGATTTTCAAAAGCATCTTCTCCAACAGTAGCCTGCTTTAACTACCAAGATAATCCAATGTAATAAAAAGCAATCTCTTTAATTAACTTTAAATATTGTACTTCTTTTATTAACATGTTGTGTTTTCCATAGTCCTTTTTTGCCAGATTTGGTGGACTTTTAGGTATGCCCCATGATGGAATATAGAGCTTATAGTGTAGAAAAAATGCCCTTTATATATAGAATGATTTCATGTGCTTGTTCCAAAAGGATTCTTTGGTGTTGAGGGGAAAAAATGGTCAAACTAAACAATGGTTTTTTCTTTTAAAAAGATCCATCCAAATATTCTTTTAAGAGAATTAATAACATTTTGATTTGTTCTATGCCTTGTTTTGAAGCTTTTTATTTCATTTCACACATGGTTTTGGATTCATTTGGCTTTAATTAACTAGTTAACAAACAATCATCAATGCTTTAAAATAACTTATCACAAGAATTTTAAGCATGTGGTAAGTGCAATGTGTAATCACATGAAAATATGAGAGAATTCTTTATTTGATAGCTTATGAGCATTTCATTTTCCAAGGTCTTATTAAAAAGTGTTAAATTTAATTAAAATATGTTGATTTTTATGGATACCATCTATGTAAAATATAATGAGTTCAAGCATTATAAATCATAAAATTAGCATAAAAATTGCTTGTGTAATTTATTTGGTCTGGAAGGTAATCTTATCACGAACATATAATTCCATCCAAAATGGCCCTTCCCTTGGCAAAAAAAATAAAATAAAATAAACATAAAATCATAACAATCAGACGATTATTCAATGTTAAGGTTGAATAATGTGACACTTGTCCGAATAGAAATGGTAAATAAATTGATGACAACTGCAAAGAAATGAACTGCTGGCAAGTTGTCACATGTAGTGTTCAAGCTTGTGGACAAAGAGTAAATTTTTATAAAAAATCCCTTGTTGAAAATTGTGGAGATTTTGCCTTCTATTCTGTTAAAAAATTTTGGAGTTTTTTTTTTTTTTCATAGTCAGCAATAGCACCATCTCCAAGATTTGTTAGGCATTGGATCAGATCACAGATTCCATTAAACTAAAAAGGACAAACAAAAATAAATATTTTTCTTCTTTTTTAACTTGTGCCACCTTCCCAAAAGAGATTAAAAAAAGAACTCTATATTTTCTCTTTTTCACTTTGATAGTGATTTTGTGAAGGCTGTTGCTTAACCCACTAAATGATTATGCAAAGAAAACTTGAATGGTGGATGTAGCAACATCATCGATTAATGGAAATGAATAATGCTAGTAAAGCCCTTTCTTGTTTAAAATTGAGTTTGTTCTGTTTAAAAATTGCACGTAAAAATAAAAATTAGAGATTTGTAAGTGCGTTATAAATTTTTTAAGTTTAAATTATTAATGTCTAAAAAAAAATTGAACTACAAAAATAATAAAAATCTTTCAATAGCTAATTTAACTTGATTGCATGGCTTAAGTAAAAATCACGACTTACATTTGAAATATCGCTTAAATAAAAAAATTATTATCAACTAATTTTAACATTATTGGTTAAAAGTGTTCATAATTCTTTCTATTTTTTAATAAATGAGTTGCTCAAATACTATATGTTCTAAATTTATGGTTGTCTAATTGGATTCTATCCGAAATTCCAAATATCCAGTTGGGTGGTCCACTCATGAATTAAAAAGGCACAAACAAGCACTAGACAAGTAGAAATACAAACTCTTGCATTTTTCTTTTTTGGTCCACAATGCTCAATAATTCATGACTTTTTCTTCATCGCACTTTCTAAAGTTTCTATATAGAAAAATGAATCTTCTTTAATGAATAAATTCTTATAACATATACAACATCGCTTTTCTCTCTAAAGAAAAGCATGTACGCATGTGTTATATCTCACAATTTATTAGTTTTTATCTACTTCCATAATTTTATTCCCTTCATATGCTTTTGATTCATTCTATAAGTCCATAATATTACATATCATTTTCTATAAGTAAAAATGGAAAAAATGCATTGATATATATATATATAATCATTGACTAAAATTAATAAAAATAAATTTGATGTAAATAGTTGATAGTTTGTTGTATAAATTCGAGGTATACTATTTTTTTTTTTCCATCTAGTAGAAATAATTAGCATGTTAGAATGTTAGTTTATGAGAAGGACAAGGATAAGAATTCAATTCTAGTATTTCAAATTATCTTGTCTTAAAGTAACGTGGCAAAAATTATATTATAAGAATAATAATAATTATTTTCTAGAATGAAAAACTTACTTAAGAACATAAGTGTTAATGTTCTAAAAAAAAAGAACATAAGTGTTAATTGAATTGGTATATTTTAGGTAAACTTTTTTTTTTTTTTTTTTGAAATGGTATATTTTAGTTAAACCTAAAAATCTACTTTTAGCCAATTTCTATAATATCTCCAATTATTTCTACATAAATATCAATTAATAGCATTTATTTTCCCCTAAAATTCCTCCATATTTTTCTACATCATAACTTCATTTATTTATTTATTTTTTGCCTATAAAAGACAAAGCTTTTATCACTTCTTTTTGTTTTCATATAAGAAAAATAAGAGGAAAGAAGAAGAAGAGTGTGTTGTCAACAAAGTCGGCTAAAAACGACGTTGTTTTAACCTCACTGTTTCTCTGCCGACAGTACGCTAACCAATCACTGCCGCTGTAAATTAACGATTCTTTTCTTTTTTTGGGCTTTCCAAGTCCTTCCACACGTGCAAAACATCAAACAACGCTCCCTAAACTTTATTAATTAACGAAACACCCCCTCCAACATTCCAATAGCCAACGGAAAGCTGCTGTTAGCGGAATTAACGCCTTAACCGTCAGTGGGCCCCGAATCCAGTGGCAATGAAGGTAATAAACTAAATATAGTAAGGCTAAAAATGTAAAAACATGTGTAATTAAAAACAAAACAAAACAAATTGTAGCGGGCTTCGTTCTCTCGTTCCAGAGCATCTGACACTCAACTATACTGCTCGGTAGGCAAGCCTTTTTTTTATTCCCTTGTCCCGCCGCTCGCCGTGAAAGAGACAGTATGCTGGCGGTTATTGTTTTGAAGTGGGGGAGGTGGAGGCGGTGGCGGCGGCGGCTCTGATTTTTATAATTAATCTTTAGTTACTTCTGACAATGCAGCAGTACAGCCGCCGTGACCCCGGCCAGTTCTTGGCCTACATTGTTGTTTTCTTGAAGTGTTTGGTTGTTGCTGTTCATGGAAAAGGGCTTGATCTACAATGGAATCCGGCTACAGCTACCTGGTACGGTGACCCTGAAGGAGACGGCAGTGACGGTAAGTAGCACTCATTATCTTGGCTTTCGAAGATTGCGACTCTTTTGTTGCCCGCGATGGTTTCTTGACATTGCAGTTGGGATCTCTAGTGGGTTGTGTGTTTTTAACCTATGCTATGTCAAGCTCGGTGACTTCATTAGCTTATCATTTTTCATAGAACATTTTATATTACGTGTAAACTTGATAAAATAGCTTCCAAAATGGTACTAGTTCTTGATAATTATTTTGGTCAATTGAGATGCAAATGAAAGTAAAATCTTACACATGTGATGTGCAGGAGGGGCTTGTGGTTACGGGCAATTGGTGCACATGAAGCCATTCAGGGCAAGAGTTAGTGCAGGGAGCCCGGTACTGTTCCAAGATGGAAAGGGATGCGGAGCATGCTACAAGGTGAAATGCTTAGACAAGAGCATATGTAAAAGAAGGGCTGTGACGGTAATTATGACAGATGAGTGCCCAGGTTGCTCCGGAGTTCATTTTGACCTTAGCGGTGCAGCCTTTGGCCGCATGGCTATATCTGGTCAGGGTGGTCAGCTCAGGAACCGAGGAGCGATCCCTGTCAGTTATCGCCGGTGTGTGTTGTACTATGTTGTGTTTGTTTTGTGTGTGTGTATTCTACTATTCAGTTTGGTCTTTTTCTTTTCTTTTAGTTTAGTTTAGTTCTAACGGTCTTTCTTTTGTCATTTTTGTTTTGTCACCTTTTGTTTATTCTTTCTAGTCGTTGATAATATTAATATTGCTTTCATATGCTCCTCTTGTAATTAAAAATTCACCGAATGCAAAATTAATAATGTGCGTAGTGGAAGTTTAAGAAATTGGATAAATATCGTTTAAAGTTAAATAGTGCACAATTATAGTATAATAATTTTTTATAATTTATTGATTTGATAACCAATATTAAAAAATAAACATCAATAATCGTTGATTCACGTAAAAGACTACAAAATATTAAAAAAATATAAATTTAATTTATTAATTTAACAAAAGTCGTCCTCAAATAATCAAAAAGACAAATAAATAGAGTTTAAAGAAAAATCCTAAAAAAAATTACAAAATTACAAAAAGGAACAAAAATTTTTAAGCCAAATATAAGAGCTTAAACAAAAAAATGTGGGTCCAAAAATAAATTGCTACAAACTTTGTTTGTAACATCAATTATAGAACTTTAAATTAATTTCGATTTGATATATTATAGATTTCGTGGTTCAATTGAAGTCATCACGACTGTTTATTTGAAGTTTAAATGCATACGCCTATTTTGTCAAATTCATCCATGAATAAAAATACAGCTTCTCAAATCTTTAATGGAATTAAGGCGCTTTTGTTACCATTCTTGTAGGACTCCATGTAAATATCCAGAGAAGACCCTTGCCTTTCAGGTTAATGAAGGTTCAACAGAATATTGGCTATCCCTTAAAGTGGTATTTTTGGATGGTGATGGTGATGTTGGATCCATGCATATAAAAGAAGTAAGTATATCCACAAGCATTTTCTTCATTTTTTTTTTTTTGGGTTTATAAAGATAAAAATTAGAGACTAAATTTTGGTCCCTAAGTGAATAAAGATTCTATATTCTTCTGGCTCCACAACTTCTTGGGTCAATAAAGTGTAAAGATACTTCTTATTCTTTAGGTTCTTTTTCACTACATGTTCTAAAGTATGGCGCATTCTCATTTACCTAAAAATAAATTTGTGCCTAAATGTGCTGAAAAAAGGACATTATCTTAAAAAGTAATTTTAAGTATGTCGCCTAGCCTATTATTGCGGATGTGTTACCCGCTAATCTATCCAAGAAAAATCTCATCTTGTATTATTTTATGCAATCTTGTTTTCCTAGTGGTGCCAAAATTCTGAAAATAACTTTTGCCAACCAATCTTATAATTTTTCTTGATATATATTCAATTGTTTTATTGACTAATTGCATGTGACATAGGGGCCACCCTTAACACTTCATATTCTAAGTTAATTTCTCCATACATTGCTGAAAGAAAATCTGCAAAATTTTAGCTGTTGAAAGAAATTGCTAGAAATGCAAAGGATTATATGCTATATAATCTTAATGGGTGTTTTCTTTTCCTTTTTTTTTCACATGTTTACGATGGCAGGCAGGTGGCAGTGAATGGCTAGAAATGAATCACCTATGGGGTGCAATTTGGAGTCTTAATCGTGGACCATTAAAGGCACCATTCTCAGTTAAGCTGACAACACTGACAACGGGAAAAACACTTTCTGCTCGAGATGTTATTCCAAGCGAATGGACACCAAAAGCCACTTACAGCTCTCGCCTCACATTCTCTCCTAATTAACAGAAAAAATCTCCTCAAATTTTCCTCTTGGTCTGGTTCAGGAAACTGTCTAGGAGAGAATCAAGAACACATAAAGCAGGACCAACCCTGTTCACAATGTCCATGGAAGTGTTTGTTTGTAGATGTAGCCTTCTCCAAAGGAGAGAGAGAGCTAATAGCAATATATTAAAAAAACATTTTATTATTATTATTATTTTTCACTTTTGATTGTGGTTTTGTGAAGATTATTGCTCAACCCACTAAATTATTATTATTATTTTGTTGCTACAATAGTGTATATGAATTGCAACAATGCAATAATGTTTTCTAAATTTATGCTTGTTTAATTGGATTTTATCCAAATTTCCAAATATTCATTCCAGTGGTTCACTCATGAATTAAAAAATATGAAAAAAATGTCAGTAAAAAAATAATTAAATGGTAATTTCTCTTCAAAAATATTCTAAGATATAAAATTCGATTACTGTCATCGTTAATTTAAAAGAAAATGATTCCCTCTATTGTGTCGCCTGTGGATACTAAAGTTATATTATTTCCTAATTTACAAAACTAAAAAAAAATGAAAAAGTAATAAGGTAATAACTTTTTTTTAAGAATATATAAAATGTATGTTTTAAATTCTATTATACTATTTTTTTTTTATTATACAATCCATTAATATTTTAAGTATAATGATAGTTGTCGCAGGTAATAATAATAATAATGCGTTCGATACCCAAAAAAAAATGTTCTTATTTTGTTCCTCCATATAGGGGGATCATCAGCCTTGGGGAGGGGGGATTTTGAATAATTTTGCATCCACAGTTCTTGTCATTGTTAGTAACATGAAACATTATTCATATTGAAATCATCGGATGCCTTTATGAATTAAAAAAAATATAAAATAAGAAACTTATTAAGTGGTAATTCTTTAATGAAAATATTTTGAGATATATAATTTAATTTTTAATGAAAAGGCCACCTTATTCGGAGTAGACATTACAAGTTGTACTTAAATATCAATTAATATATTTTTTTTGCCTGTAAAAGACTACTTATATGTTATGTTAAAAAAAATAAAAAGACTACTTATATGTGATTTAATGACTATTAATTATCACCAATATTTTCTCTGCTCTGCTTTTCAATGTAGAAACAAGAAGCAGAAGCAGAAGCAGAAGCAGAGTGCATGTCTATCAACAAAATCGGCTAAGTGTGTTGGTATTTTAAACGACAGATCAATACAAAACAACAAAAACGACGCAGTTTAACATGTGCGGGTCTCTGCCAAAACCTAACCAATCACTAACGCTGTCAATTAACGACTATTTTTTTTTCCTTTTTGTTCTCCAACAGTCCAACTCCTTTCCCAATTGCAAAACAATAAAAAACGCTCCTCAACGTTATTTATTGACGAAAACACCCCCTCTATCATTACAATAGCCAACGGGAAACTCCTGTTCCCGGATTTAACGCCTTAACCATCGGTGGGCCCCGAATCTCAATGGCAATGCAGGTAATAAACTAAACATAATAAGGCTAAATCTGTCAAAACACATGTAATAAAAAAACGAAAACAAAACTAATTGGAGCGAGCTTCGTCTTCTATAAAACACCTGACATTGAACCATAAGCCTTCATTACACTACTGTCTTTTTTTTTTATCTATATTATTGTTTCTTGCTTTATTTCTCTTACATTGTTATCAACAGCCGCTCGCCGTAAAAGTGACAGTGAGCTGGGGGTTGTTGCTGCGGCGGCGGCTTTGTTTTTATAATTAATCTTTGGTTCCTTCTGACAATGCAGCAGTATAGCCGCCGTGTCTCCAGCCAGTTCTTGGCTTTGCACATTGCTGTTTTCTTGGAGTGTTTCGTCGTTCTTGGACAAGTTAGTCACCGTGTGATGGACCTACATTGGAAGCCGGCTACAGCTACCTGGTACGGTAGCCCTGAAGGGGACGGTAGTGACGGTGAGTAGTACGCATCTTCTTGGCTTTCAAAGATTGTAACTTTCTTGCCATTGTTGTTTGGATCTTTAGGGGGTTTTGTGTTTTCTCAACCTTTGTGAAGCTCCGTGACTTCATCAACTCAGCTTCTTTCTTTATCTGTAATTTCTTGAAAAAATACCCCAATTTACATCACAATAATTAAGAATTGGTGAAAAACTTTGACCCAATTCAGTTTAGTGAATAAAGTTTGGACCTTTATGAGCATTTCAAGCTTCCTTCACTAAAACCCAAATTCCATCCACTTCTATTCACAAAACCCAAGAAAAAGCATAATTATTTTATTTTATTATTTTAATAGCTGGGTATTGATCATAAAACATTTTAGTCAAATGTGGTGCTAAAATCTTACACGTATTATGCGTAGGAGGGGCGTGTGGGTACGGGTCCTTAGTGGACGTGAAGCCATTCAGGGCAAGAGTTGGTGCAGTGAGCCCAATACTGTTCAAGAATGGAGAGGGATGTGGGGCATGCTACAAAGTAAGGTGCTTAGACAAGAGCATATGTTCAAGAAGGGCTGTGACCATAATTGTAACAGATGAGTGCCCAGGTGGGTATTGCTCCAACGGTAAGACTCATTTTGATCTTAGTGGTGCAGCCTTTGGTCGCATGGCTATTTCTGGTGAGAATGGTCAACTCAGGAACCGAGGAGAGATCCCTGTCATTTATCGCCGGTATGTATTGTTCTGTGTGTGTATTCTACTGTTCAGTTTGGTCTTAGTTTAGTTTCTAACGGTTTCTCTTTTGTCATTTTTATTTTGTCACCTTGGCTTTTGTATATTCTTTCTAGTTGATAATTTTAATATTGCTTTCATACATCCTCTTGTAATTGAAAAATCACCAAAATGCCTCTGTTTTCTTGGTAATTATTTTTTTCTTCTTACAATAGTGAAAATTAATTATGTGCTTGTCTATGTATTGTAGGACACCATGTAAATATCCAGGGAAGAACATTGCCTTTCATGTTAATGAAGGTTCAACAGATTACTGGCTTTCCCTTCTAGTGGAGTTTGAGGACGGTGATGGTGATGTTGGCTCTATGCATATAAAAGAAGTAAGTATATCCACAAGCATTTTCTGCATTTTTTTTCCAAACTCTTAAATATTTAAAATCTATTATATATTTTAACCAGTCCCGTTAGACTAACTCGCTTATAACAAATAACAAAATATTCTATTATAAAATTAAAATATTTAATTGAGAGTAAAATTCAATCTCAATCCTTTACTGTCCCATAAAAAAGATACTGTATTCTTTAGGCTCCACAACTCCTTGGGTCAATAAAGTGTAAAGATACTTCTTATTCTTTAGGGTCTTTACCACTACATGTTCTAAAGCATGTCACTTTCTCATTTACCTAAAAAGAACTTAGCGCTTAAACGTGCTAAAAAAAGGTACATTTTAAAGGAATGGCAATTACATAAAAGTAATTATAGATAAGTTGTCTAGAGTAGAAAATTCCTCTTATTGCGGGTGTGTTACCCGCTAATCATGTGCATATGCCTCCAACAACGTCACTAAACATTGCCTTAGTGTGTCCTTTGCCCAATTAAAATCCAAGAAAAATCCCATCTTGTATTATTTTATATAATGATGTTTCTGTGAAGTGGGTCTATGATATTTTATTAACTAATTGCATGTGACATAGGGGCCACTCTTTAACACTTCATATTCTTAGTTAATTTCTCCATACATTGCTGAAAGAAAAGCTGCAAAATTTAGCTGTTGAAAGAAATTGCTAGAAATGTAAATATTCTATGCTATATAATCTTAATGTTTTATGTTTATAATGGCAGGCAGGTGGCAGCGTATGGCTAGAAATGAATCACCTATGGGGTGCAACTTGGTGCATTATTGGTGGACCCTTGAAAGGACCATTCTCAGTTAAGCTAACAACACTGTCAGCAGGAAGAACACTTTCTGCTAGAGATGTTATTCCAAGAAAATGGTCACCAAAGGCCACTTACACCTCTCGCCTCAATTTCTTTCCAAATTAACACACACACAAAAATATCCCCAATCAAGCACAAGAACAAAGAAAGCAGGATACAAGAAAACATTCTAACAAGTTCTTGGTCTTTTTTTTTTTTATGCCTCTGCTTGTGCCCTTTACACTAAACTACCCAATCTCTGGTTTTATTGTTCCCATTGCTTTTATAATCTTTTTCTTCCATCTTTTTTCAGAAGAAAAGTAGCTATTGGATTGCAAAATGGCATCCAATGCTCTTCTTTTTTCTCTTGCCACTCTGTTTCCAGCCCTGTTTACTCTGTTTATGAAAGTGTTTGTCTGTAGAGGTAGCCCTCTCCAAAGGAGAGAGAGCTAATAGCAAATGTATTTTGTAATGTTCTTGGTGTATGAACTGTGTAGCCCATGTGATTTTTTTAATCAATATATGTGCTAACTTTGTGTTGTCAAAATTGGGGACCCCATTTGAAATCAATGGCAATAATAATAATGCAGACAAGTCTTTGCCTGCTTTGTAGGGCCTTATGTTATGTTGCACTGTTCAGTAGTTCAGTTTATTTTCCTGATTGCTAGCTTAATTGATCACCACCTAACTATCAATAGAAATTAAATTGGTGTCTCTTATGGTGGACCTACTGCTTGGTATGATCTTTTACTGTGGATAACTTAAAGAAATCATGCTTTTCCTGTTCATGAATCCAATGTTAACATTGAACATAAATAAACCAGTAAGCAGTAAGGTAAAAGTAGTAATTGGTCTTGTCAATGCAATTCAGTGCCTTTCATATCTTGAGATTAGACCATAAATGAGTTATTTTTCGTCAGTAACACTCTTTGATTCTTGCATCTATATTCAGTAGAATTCTTGTGAAATTCTAAACTCAACACCCAATTGGGGGACCATGTGAACCAACTGCATACACATGCACAACATAGAGTTGCAGGCCAGGCAATTATAGTTATAACTTACACATAAGAGGCGAAGAAGGTGTTGTGATAGTGAAAAAAATGTAAAGGAATCCTAAGAATCAGGACATGAATTGATACAAAAGTTTGTAAAACATATATTGTTTGTCGTCAACAATAGACTGGGAACACTACATATACCAAGAGTGCCATTTGTAAGTGGATAACATGTACACTTGGATCACATTAATTTTCACATGCAAGGAAAAGCTCATAGGCGCTACAAGAAGTAGCTAGTTGCTGAGTGGTGGGAAGAAGGTTTTGCCAAACCAAGAGCATGTGGTGTTGATCCCCATCAAATCCCAGCTGATAGGCACTGGACTTTCTTTTATCATGTGAAGGGGATATTCATACTATTCCTTCTCAACTTCAATTTTGTCACTACCCCACAACGTATAAGATACTTTCTTTACTTTTAGCTTAATGTGATTTTTTCCTCTCCTTTTTTCTCTTTTGAATACAAGGGAACAAAAGGGTAAGTTTTCATGAAGAAAAGCAAACCAAGCTTAGTTATTATCCAAAAGTAAAATTAAAGCCTTACTTTTTATTAGGATGAATGGATCATTGTTGGTGGGGGAGATGTCTATTGGTTTAAATTGGTTTCATTAGAGTATGAAAGGATCATTGTTGGTGGAGATGATGATGATGACGACTAAAATGGAAAGTGCTTATGAAATGACGATCCAATTACTTGATGATGATGAAAGCGATTACTGGCAGTGGCACATTGTCTACTGTTCTAAATGATATCTCTATAACAAGGATGCATTTGCTCCAAGGATTGGAATGTACTAGAAACAACAATTAAGAATTTCGAGGTGACTGTTGCCATGGTGTAAATGATAACCCTTGTGTGTGTGTGGCGTCAGACCCTTACAACATCAGGAGTTCAGTCATAGATGTCAAGTGTGTGCTACAAATTGGTTCACTTTGTTTCTATTATTTGAGAGCTTTCTTATTATGTTCTGAGTCCTTGACGTTGAAGGCCCGTTAATTATAGTCCCTCTTCTTGGCTCACCCTAAGAACAGAGTCACAGGCATGTAACATATAAGCATATTCAGAAATGTTGCACTGAAGCGAAGTTGATATCAAATTATTTTAGATTTTGAATCTGGAGTAAAAATAGAAACAGATAAAGAACAGAAAAAAATCCATATTAAATACTAGAGAATCCTATGTTTAGGAAGAATGCTCGTAAGTTGCAACAGAGGACAGACTCAAGAATGTCAAGTAGAAATGTACTTATTCTTGGGAAAACTGGTTACGCAAAGTGTCAAAATAATGAAAAGAACTCAAATCATAGAAAGGGTGGCGTGTCATCACTTAGTGGTGGTGGCTGGTTCAATTGCAGCAGCTTGCTCAACCTCCTGTTGAGATGAGTCGGGCGCACCACTTACAGCAGCATCTATAGCAGCTGTAGGTGCAAAACCTTTCACATCCTTCACATTCTCGCTATCTTTCCCTTCTGTCGCATCCTTGCTAGTATTCTTTTTTGTTGCATCCGTGCCATCACTTCCTTGCTTCGTATCCTTGCCATCTTTCCCATCCTTTCCAGCTTTGGCATCTTTCCCCTCCTTTGCGTCCTTGCCATCCTTGGCAGGTGGGGGAGGCATCATATGAGGTGGAGGATTCTGCTTCAGCTTAGCAAAGATTTGCCTCATTCTTGATAGGTCAGAGGGTTTTCCAGGCTTTGGACCCTGAATTACCAGAATGGAAGGTTTCTTGTCCGGATCCTTCTTACCTCTCTTTTCAATATTTGGCACCTCTCGAGGAATGAGCTCAGCAATGGCTTTCCAGTAATGTTTATCTGCTTCCTTATGGAATTTCTCTTGGTTAGCCAAGTAAAGCTGTAGACGAAAATAATTGTTTAATTAAAGCCAAAACGCATATGAGAAGTGCATGTATGTGTAGTCTCGCAGGAAGATGTGATACCTTCTCTCTTTCTCTGTTCTGAGCCTTGTTAGTTTCACAGTTGAGCTGCCTTTTCTCATAAAATGCTCTTTTATATTCTTCAGCTTCATTTATGATTTGATTGCGCATGTCTTTCTCTCTTTTCTCCTTTTCCTCAAGATGGAGGGCATTTTGCCTGGGAAAAATGGGCGTCAGAGGTAATAGAATCTGCAAGTTTGATGCCTAAATTGCATGTGGAACAGTGATAAAGAAATCTCAAAAACATTTTTCCACCATCACAGTCCCAAGACACAACAGGATGATAAAGAGGACAATAGAACGGTAGCTGAAAACAGGATGATATAGAGGACAACAGACTGGGAGCTGAAAACAGGATGATATAGAGGCAAAGATCACCATCACAGTCCCAGATTCAGATGAAACATTGACAGGCATATCACAGAATCACTTGAGAGCAACAGAATAAGCTAAACAGCAATGGTTACTCATTCCATCATCATGCACGTCAAAGAATTACTTGTCTCTTTAGGACATTAAAAGCTATGATATGCACATAAACATCCATGCAAGCACAAAGACAGCACAAATCAATCAAATAATGATTCTACTCTATTCCAAATTTAATTTTTGTTTACTTTTAATCATGCCTGTTAATCAACATTATCAATAATTGTGACTTGAGACCCATACACCAAAACGTATTGACTGGTGATCGTCATGTTTTCAAAGCTGCAACATTTAATCTTTTTCGAAACCCATGATCAGTCTAATTAAAACTAAAAAGTTGAAAAGTTTGATCAAGAAACTAACCGGCGCCACTCGCGTCGTTGAAACCCTTCTTCTTGCATTTGAATAGGGTCAGGAAGAAGCGGTCCGTCTGATGCAAAAATGGCATCACCATCATCTTTCCCATTGGTTTCAGGCTCAGGCGTCCCCATGGTATCGAAAGGTGAGGAGTAATCCTGGTTCGCCATAGGCATCCCGTATCCGTACACATCAGGGGAATGCTGGTTGTTGTTGTCGTCGTTAACGTCATCGGATATGGGTGGTGGCTGGTCACCGGAGAAAACGTCGTTGTTCTGAGGATCGTAACCACCCATATAGGCGCCACCGTCGAGAAAAGGGCGGGAATTGGATGATATATCGTCGTTTTGGATGTTGTTGTTTTCTTCTCCACCTGGGCTGAAGGAATCGAAGGCTGACGCCATTGCGGTTGCGGTTGCGGTGGCGGCAGTAGCGGTGGTGTTGAGTTGGAAATGGCGGGTGTTCGTTGAGGTTAAAGTTTTTTTTTTTTTTTTTCTGTTTCTAATAAATCGTTATGTTCGGATCTATGAATGGTAAAAAGTCTGTGTCTTTGAAAATTGAAACATCACCCAATTCAATTTCAACAATAATATATAAATATTGTTAGATCTCTATAATTTCAAAATTTATAAATTAATTTTTTTTATTTTGATAAAAAAGAAAATTTTTATTTATACAAGTAATATATTTAAGTGTTAAATTTACGATATATATATATATTTGGTGAATCACACGGTTACTTTATTTTTTTTATAAAATAAATTATATTTTGTTAATAATTATTATTGAATAAAATAATACACTCTAATTTTATGAAGATAAAAATAAAGTATAAAAAATAAAATTATTTTAGAATTTTTTATAAATTTATAATAATATAAAAATATTTAAAATATATAAAAATTATTTAATAATTACATACAATATTCTAAATATAAAAATATAATTTTAAGTAAAATAACTTGTGAATGTATAAAATAATCAAAGTGAGTATAATTTCTTTTAAGAGTGTACAATTTTTAGTTGTTAGTAGAAGAAAAAAAAATGTAAAATTTCACGGATCACTATATTTATTAATCGGAAGAATTTAAAAGATTCCTTAGGGAGCTAGAATGGCATCCTGAAAAAAATAATTCTCTCCTGATGGGACAGTTTGAATATAAGTTACAAAGCATGTAAGGTGTTTATGTATATATTAATATTAGTATTACAAAATGAATTCCATTACCTTAGACAGAAACTTGGCCTAATTTTTTTTATTAGGTTTAATTTTGAGAAATTAAAGATTTTTTAAAATAAAATATGAAAAAAATAAATTAAAATTAATATTTTTTTAATGAAGTAAATTACAACAAAATTTAAATATAAATGATTTAAAATATAGTGTTCCTCTCAAAAAATTTTAGCAAACTTGAATGATTAAACTAAATTGTATATTAAAGTAAACTTCAAGGGTGTTTTAATAATTAGCCAAAACAAATATCCAAAATCTACCAAACAGTGTCGTTCGTCTCAGGATTCTGTCGTTTACCAGAAAATCTAGACACGTTCGTATGTTGTTGTTTTCAACGTGTAAGGACTTCAGCGCTCGACTTAGCTCAGCTTTGTGGAAAGCAAAAGTCTTCAGCTCAAAAAGCTTAGTTCTTTTGTTTTCTCTATTGAATAAGAAGATTTCAGAAGCTGCAAAGCCACAAACAATGGCTGATCGATTCTTCCCTAATGTAATGCCAGACTTCGTAACAGAAGCAGCAGCAGAACCAGAAGCAGCTCCAATTGAGGAAAGTCATGGGGATTCTTTAATGAAGCTCCTTTCCATGCCTTACCCTTCTCTCTCTCAAAGATTTCAAAGAGCTGGCTTGGATCTTAAAGAAACTGTATTTTCTATTTACCCATTTGTAATATCTATCTATTTAGTGAGTCTGTTTTCTGGGTTTGGTGTTGCTGTATGTGTTTTTAGGTAACATTCACCAGGTGTTTGTTCTTTTGCTTTCAGATAGTGATGGAAACATGGGGTTTGAGTGGGCAGATTGTGCAAGACTTCACTCTTTATAGCGGCACTCTTGGCACTGCTTTCTTGATATTTAAAAGCTATCTAGTTACCACCAATAAAAATGATCTCTTTCTTTGTTTACAGATTGTTAAGGCCTGTGATTCTGCTTCTCTTTCTTGTAGGTATGTTTGCACTCTCTTTTTTTGTGTAGGTGTTTCATATTATTTACTCAATAAGGTGATAAATGCCTAATTTTATGATATGTAGGGATGTGACATTTATAGGTGGACGAACTGGTGCTTGTGCTCTTGGAGCTGTTGCAGCAAAGTATGCCAATGATCAGGGTTTGCAAAATTACTATCTCAATCAATTTGGAGAGGTTCTTTATCTTTCTATTACTTTCTTGCTCCAATTTGCATCATTGATTTGTTAACCACGCTTTCTTATCTTCAATATTTTCTTCAAATTGTGTATGGATGATGAAAAAGATCAAATTGTCAAAAGATCATCCTGATGAATTATTGTATGGAAGAAGTGGCTACTTGTGGGCTTGTTTGTTCATAAATAAACATATTGGCGAGGCAACTGTCCCTGACACTACGATTGTGAGATTTCCGTTGTTACTTTTACTTTTTTCTGTGTGTTGTAAAAACAGCCATGTAATATTTGGGTAATATTATCATAGCGTGCGGTCACAATTGAACTTATCAAAAATGGAAGGGCATTAGCCAAGAAAGGAGGACCTTCGTTAATGTATGAATGGTATGGGGAAAGGTATTGGGGGGCTGCTCATGGATTGGCAGGCATTATGCATGTTTTGATGGATGCAGAGCTTAAACTGGATGAGGTTGAGGATGTCAAGGGCACTCTTAAATACATGATCAAGAATTGCTTTCCAAGTGCAAATTATCCTGCCAGTGAAGAAGATCGCAAGAGAGATGTTCTAGTGCATTGGTGCCATGGAGCTCCTGGGATTGCCCTCACACTTGTTAAGGCATTTACGGTAAAATTTATGGTTATGCAGAAGTTCTTGATTAATTGTTTTCATTAGCGTATGTACCATAATTTGTGGAGTGGATTCATTCTTGATATTGTTTTTCGCACACATCATCCAGTCTGGAAATTGAAATCGACTTAATAAGCTAGTATATGAGAATAGAAATATAGGACCTTTTTTTTTTTTTTTTTCCCTTCTCTGAAAACTGCCATGATGGAGGTTTGCCAAAATATAATGTCAAATGTTCAGGTGTTTGGAGATGGAGAATTTCTGCAAGCAGCTGCAGATGCAGCAGAGGTAGTTTGGAACCGTGGACTGCTCAAGCGAGTTGGCATTTGCCATGGAATAAGTGGGAACACATATGTATTCCTGTCTTTGTACCAAATGACAGGCAACATAGAGTATTTATATAGGGCCAAAGCATTTGCCAGCTTTCTACTGGACAGAGCACACAAACTTATATCAGCAGGCGAGATGCATGGAGGTGATAGCCCCTACTCCCTGTTTGAAGGTATTGGAGGTATGGCTTATCTTTTTCTAGATATGATTGACCCCTCCAAAGCTAGATTCCCTGCTTATGATCTGTAAAACTTTCATATACAAATTTGGGATATACATGAGGTTGAGTGTTAATATTACTGTTGCTATAGTTTGAGTTGTATATGAGAATGTAGTTTTCATGTTACTGATAGAGTGTGAGATATGCTCATATGCTGCACAGTGGCTGCAATATGTTTTAAAAAGGACAATTTGGTGCCAATTGGGTGGGAGGTGAGTTGCCTCCTACTTCCCACACTTTCATGTTTGAAATCATCAACATATCAGTCAACTCTATTATTGAGGAATTAACCAAAAAGAATGATTTTTTGTAATTCATTACTCATTAGCATACACATATAGAGAAAGAGAAAGAAAATGTTGCAAATGAGAAACAAGAATATAAGCCTTACATAAGGAACTTATTCTTGATATTTTCACTCTTTCATAAAAATTTAAAGATGATTAAAAATTCTTATGTTATTCTTGTAATAGTAATGATTCAAATTTTATTTTATTTTACTTTAATTTAACAATGTTTTGTGTATTTCACTTTCAAATCTAATTTATTTAAAATTGAAAAGAATAAAAATAAAGTCTAATATGGAAGGACATTTAAATCAATTTGCTCTTAAAATAAGATATATTAGCACTAAAATCTACTGAAGACATCAATTTAAAAAAATTTTTATTGGTTCATTTCAAATTTTAAAATAGTAAAAATTAAAAAATTCAGACACTATTTATGTATTTTTCTATAATATTAAAATAGTAAAAAATAAAAAGTGCAGACATTATTATTATTATTATTATTATTTGAGAAATAATTGATTTACGGGATGTATGGGAGAGTTCTTGACGTAGGGCATGGATGAGTTGTGAATGAATATATAACATAAAATAAAATGAGACAATTGTCAAGCTTCAATATCCCATTATATGTTGACCAAGTTTCAGCAGTTTAGTGGTGTAGTTTTTCAAGGTATGTACAGGTTGAAGGTTCAATTTTTGTCTTCCTCTTCTCCTATTTAAAAAAACAAAAAAATCTCATTTTATGTTAACTAATCTCTTTAGATATAAAAATTTAATGCGACTATATACATAATATTTTATATTTAAAATAATTTCTATCAATTGATTTCAATAATTATTAGATTATATACACAACTTTAAATATAAATCAGAAAAAGATTTCAAAAAACTGAAGGAAAAATTTTAATTTAAGAAAACAAATTATTCTAATTAACTAATTTAGAGAAGAAAATTATTAATTCCAATACAACCAACTTATAACTTAAACTAAAAATGTTCAAGTCAAAAACTTATAACGAAATCACGACGCAACGCTATTATAAAAGTATATGAAAAATCTTATTGTTAAAAACATAAGGGCAATGATATATGTCGCTGTAGGTGGTGGAGTTTAGCGCGCACATAAATGTTTGACGATCATAGCACTGTATGGATTCAAGATCCACTAGAAAATACGATATGGGAGAGTTCGCCACCCAGATAAAAGCTGGGATACACTGTACAACAATCGAATCCCACGAAAGTTCCCATAAGCCGTCATTAGAGATCAGGTTCGAAAATTGGGTATAAGCATTTGAATGCTTACCTAACCTTGCAGTTGGTCTCCGTTTATATTTTGCGTTTTATTACCATTTAATTATTTAATTATTTTCTCATTTACATTCAAAATTGCATTTGCATTCATTTACTTTTCAAGTTTTTATAGTTAAGTCCAAGTTTGCACATTAGTCCAATTTCATTCCTTTGAATCCCAACGTTCAGTAACAATAAAATAAATAATAATTTACAACCATACATTCAAAATCAAATGGGGAAAGGGATTAAGGATTACAATGCTTTTAGGCTAAATAAAAAGAATAATATACAGAAAATAAACCAAACATATACCGAAAATAAACCAATAAAATAACATAAATGCGGTAATATACAAGGGATAACTAACAATGATGACTACTCAATGATGGAGACCATCGAGTAATTCCTGCAAATAATATACAGTTAGTCCTTCCTAAAAAAATGAAATCACATATGACGATACTTATAAGGAGTCTTTATAGAAAGGGGTTTCTCACATTATGAATTAAAGAAACCATCAAACAATCAAGATTGAACATAATCATACAATGATACAAACATCTTTAAGGTAAAAAAAGGATATACTAAAGCGGATATCACGACAAACATTTAATAAGAATGAAACTGAAAGCAGGCAAAACCTGTTAATGAGGCGATCGCCTCATTGAGATGAGGAGACCATCTCATTGATGAGGCGACGCCTCATCAACAAAGGCCCTTGGTATTTCTAAGGCAAAAAAAAAAAAAAGACATACAACACACATGAACAAAGAAGACAAACCTCCTAGAAGCCTATCAATGGGGCGATCACCTCATTGACAAGAGGCGACGCCTCTTCATAGAGACGGTTCCAACTCTCAAATGTTCAGACTTCTACTTTAAATAACAATACATGCATATACACACTCTACAATCATCAAACTACAACTACATGCAAAAGTATTCGAAGATCACATCAATAAAATGAGGTATTAAGCAAGAGAAATTAAAAATATACCTAAAATACACTAATAACTTAGTCACACCCAAGCAAGAACACACAAAATGATGCACATGTCAAGTTTAAGTGCAAGTTTTCTACCAAAATGAGAGACCTTCAGAGACGTTTTTTATTGTGATCCTTGCTAGAATGTGATCTCTCCTTTTGACACAAGCTTCTTCCTTCTTCTCTTAGGACAAAAGTTGACTTCTTTGCTTCAATCTCTCTCTCTTCCTTGAGGACGTTTTTCTTTTGCTTTTCTTTGTTGTCTTTTTTTTTAGAGCTCTCCTCTCTCTTTTTCTCTTCTTTTTTTTCCAATAATGGCCAAAAACCCCTATTTTTTGCTCTCTTTCTCTTTTATTCCCGAGCTTCCCCATGCCCCTAAGCCCTTTAGCTCATCATGAGCCTCCATAGCCTTTTTCTCTTCCCTAAAAATCTCTTTCTCATGCAAGAATCAGGTTTGGAGGCTGGGGCCCACACCACTTGGCCAACATAGTTACATCTGCATTTAATGTAGCTGCAAATGGGTTGCCATAGAGGCGATGCCTCTTTGATGAGGCGATTGCCTCTATGATGAGGCAATTGCCTCATTGGCAGCTACCAAAGAGGTGATCGCCTCATTGCACTGAGGCGACGCCCCTTTGGCCCAGGCCTGCGCTGGGCCAATTTTGGATAATTAGGTTGGGTTTTAGGTTTTCAAGTCCACTTTCTATTAGAGATTCAGGTTTCATTCTCATGTCCAAGTTTCACGTGCAATGATAATTTTTTAAAAAATCACATGCAAAACAATAAATAAACATTAAGATGAGCAACATACATGACTCTCGGGTTTCACCTGAGAGATGAATCCTTCAATTCTGAAATATGATTATGATCCTTGGGTTTTCCTGGCCCGATCAGTAACTCATTAATATTTGATAAAGTATTTAAAGACTTTTAACCTCGGGTTTTCCTAGCCCGATTCTCACAACATTGAAACTCGATTCTCAGGTTTTTCTGGCTCAGTCCTCATAATACTGAAACTCAATTTTAGGGTTTTCCTGGCCCGATCCTTGCAACATTGAAACTCGATTCTCAGGTTTTCCTGGCCCGATCCTCACAATACTGAAACTTGATTCTTGGGTTTTCCTAGCCCGATCCTCGCAACATTGAAACTCGATTCTCAGGTTTTCCTGGCTCGATCCTCATTGGGGATGTGGATTTCAGATTTTCCTGGTCCAATTATCACTCCTCCAGGGATATAGACTTCCAGGTTTTCCTGGCCTAATTGTCATTCACTTTCGACTTTAGGGATACTATCCAAATAGTCATTTCGATCTTTGAGCTTCGGGGATTCAAACCCAAGCAGCCCTGTCCTTGAGCTTCGGGGATTCAAACCTAAATAGCCCTGTCTTTGAGCTTCGGGGATTCAAACCCGAACAACCCTTCCTTTGAGCTTCAGGGATTCAAACCCAAACAGCCCTATTTTTGAGCTTTGGGGATTTAAACACGAACAACCCTGTCTTTGAGCTTTGGGGATTCAAACCCAAATAGCCCTGTCCTTGAGCTTCGTGGATTCAAACCCAAACAGCCCTGTCCTTGAGCTTCAGGGATTCAAACCCGAACAACCCTGTCCTTGAGCTTTAGGGATTCAAACTCGAACAGCCCTATCTTTGAGCTTTGGGGATTCAAACCCGAACATGCCTCTCTGTTAATGACGTGGGTTTTCCTGGCCCACTCTTCCCAAAATTTCATCTCGAAAATCTCTACCTCTGAATTTCGCCTTCTTAGTATGCGACAATAACCATCATTTTTCATTCTTTTTTTTTGGGGAAACCCTACGCCTTTGCCCACTATAAAAATAACTTTCCCCTTATCTCCATTCCCTTTTACTTTTGCCACCTTTCTCTTTTTCTTCTTTCGTCCTCCTGCACTTCCTGTACTCTCTGCACCTTTTCTCTTTTTACAGTCAATAGAGAATGAGAGAACACCCCCTGTGCCTGAGTGGGATCACGTCCTACCTTTTATTAGCGCTTCTAAGAGTCTAGGATTGACTCGAGGAGACTCGAATCCTCTTATGGCAGACTTAGGGTCCCATATCTACTCGTCTGCATCTGGAGAGGTTAGTACCCTAAAATTTCCTGCAAAATCATGTTGGGTCAGTGATTAATCTTGCATAATTATCATTCTAGGGCATTATTTAGTTAAAAAAAATATGAAATTTGAGTTTTAATTTCCAAAAATTAAAAATTATCCCTGTCCACGCTTCACAGAGGTGATCTCCTCTTCGATGAGGCGACCATCTCATTGATAAAGTGATCGCCTCATCAATGAGACGATCAACTTATGTGAAGAGGCGATAGCCTATCGCCCTTTTAAAGAACCGATCACCTCTTCAATGAGGCTATTGCCTTTGTAATGAGGCGATCGCTTCATTAACAGGGCGAACTGTGCTATTTACGTGTATGTTCATTCTAAATTTCTTTCTGAAATCGTAAAATGCATAAATTTCACTTCCCTGTCTCTTTGTTTATAGCATGATGCTCAGACATTTGAGGGTGCCCAGGTCTTGAGGACTTTGTACTCTCTTTATTTATAACATGGAGCCTGGGTTTTCTATGGCGAGCTGACCGATGAGCAAAGGGATCGAATTCAGGAGACAGGATTCAAGGACTTCATACTCTCGCTTCCTTCCGAGTAAGGACACACAGACTATCAGCCACTGCACGACTCACACTTTCCATCTGCCATTCAGTGAGCTTACTTTGGACCTAGTGTCATTCATCGCCATCACGAGGATTGCTTGTGCCGGGGACCCTATCCCTTTTGATGTGAGTCTACACCAGCTGTCTCCGAATAAGGCTACATACATCGAGCGACTTTTAAGGATGACTCTTGTCATGAAGGGGACTCATACCCTTAAGTTGGACTCGATTAGGAGCTTCTACACCTGAGAGTGGGTTGCAGTGATGATTACACCCCGTGAGATTGACCAGGTGGTGAGGGCCTTATTGCTCTATCTTCTCGGTACCACCTTCTTCACTGACACCGCCAGCTCCATCGACCTGATGTTCCTATCGGCTCTTCGGGATCTTGACCAGCTTCCTGCATTCGATTGGGGTAGCTACACTCTGGCGTACTTGTACCGGAGTATGGACGAGGTGGTCCGAGGGGCGAGGAGATTCTGCGGCTTCTAGCATGTTATTCTAGTACGTCATGATCCTCTTTTTCCTTATCTTATTCTGACCTTCATTATTTACATTAGTTTTTTTTTAACTTCTCCTGTTTTATTTTTCCAGGTCTGGGCTCTAGAACTAGAGCTTCTTGTGGGCATTACACGAGTGGGGGATCACTTCCCGTTCCTTGGCAGGTGGGGTGCCAACCGTGTCGTGAAGAGGCACCTTGCGCGAGTTCACATCCACAAACAACATCTGAACTCTCTGACACAGGATGCGGTACCTACAAAGCACAACCTTTTTTATTAGTAAATTATGCATATTCAACTCACTTACATATTGGCATCTCCCTTTTTGCAGATCCGGAATGACTTGTGGGGGCTTGAGGATACTTGGACCATTGAGATTACTCGCTCTAGGCCCTTAGCTCGAAAGAGGGTACTCCTCTATGGCCTTGGGTATCGAGCTTGGTATTTGGGGGAGCGGATCCTGAACTAGAGGGCAGGTATTAGAGTGAGATGGGTCCCCGGGTCTTCTCTTGATAGTATGCTTTGGGCTCATGAGCTGGAGGGCGACAACCTAGCTCAGGCTGTTGCAGGCTCACCAGCTGTGGATCATACAGTTCGTGTGAAGAGTCGGTATGCGGAGTTTATTCTCACCCATCTTCTACTAACGGTCCCCTCCCAAGCTGCTTCTACCTCCCAGGTATGTCCTTATCGTCTTTCCTCACCTTGAGAATTGATTGCACTCTCAACATGTTTCTCCTGTATTTGTTTTCAGACTACACCTACTAGACCCATAGCCCTGGTTAGTTCTCGAGTATGGGAGATAGAGCCCTTGAGGCATCGACTGGATCTGAGCAGGGAGGAGACTTCTGCAACTGGCGAGCAAGTTGGGCCGACTACTGCCCCCAGTTTTGAGTTCATCCCAGGCAGCTTTATTCTTATCCTTGACCCTTTAGCCCGATGTTGGGTTCCTTTTGGAGATTTTTCATTTCAGTTCTTGACCTTGGACGAGGATCTGACCCCTGTATGCACCCCTGGTGGTGCTACTTATATAAGCTTTTTCTGACCTGCTTTCATTATGATTCTTAAATCAACTGTTAGTTTTAACATTTATTTTAATAATGCAGATTCCTTTAGAGCAAGGCCTATATATATATCACATGATAGAGGCCCAGAGAGACTACATGTTGGAGATCACCCAACAGTGAAGGGTGAGAATATCTTTATTTTCTACATTTATGCATGCTTGCATGGTTTACTAACCTGTGATTTGTCTGAACAGGATCAAGACGTGGCCAATAAGGTGAGGATCGCCACCCTTGAGGACCAAATTAACATGTTTCAAATTGATGAGGACGATAAGGATGAAGATAAGAGCGGCAGCAGTGCTGGAGGAGAGGCTGACTCTGAGGGTATCGGATTAGACGCTTGATGTACCGGGGTTGAAACTTATGTAGTCTTTGAACAGTGAATATATAAATTTTGGTTATTGATTTATAGATAGAATGTTTTCAGAATTCATCATTCTCATCAATCAAATTCATTCATTTTGTTTTTTCATTTTTCATATGTGAGCTAATTTTAATGATTACATATGTATCTGCCCCACTGTATTCTAACTTGCACCTGTTTAGACTGCGTGATTCGAAGAAGTGCAACAGCCCATATTAAGGTGATCGCCTCATTGAACTCTAGTGAAGAGGCGATCGCCTCTTGCTGCTGAGGCGGCACCTCATTAATGAGGCGATCACCTCAGCAGTAGGCAGTTCTGCCCCTTTAAAAACCTACATTCTTATGTTTAGCCCACTTCTTGAGTTCCCTTCATCCCTAACCTCCTATTTCTCTCTCTAAGCACCTCTGAATGTTATAATCATGACTTAATGGAGTTTGCGACTGCTACAACTTATCTTGAAAGGTCTAGACAATAAATCTTGGACTAGATTATAACCTTTTCACCTTCCGGTCTTCAAATACTAAGAGAATCAACTTCCCTTTTTGCCATGCCATGGTTCAGTTTTGGGATCCCCATAAACACATCTTTTAGTTCAAATCAATAGAAATATGTCCCCTGCTGGAGGAATTTGAGGCAATTCTCAACCATCATATGGACTCTACTTGCCGACTTGCGATTCCTGACCTTGAAAACCTAGATTCTCACTCCATTTAGCAAAAAATGGCACGTATGTTCAACCTTCCACCCCGGTCTTCTCTTCACTGTATCTCTAGTTCAGAAATCAAACTAGAGTCTTTTCTCGAGGTCACCATGAATATGGACAAAGAAGAAACTTATTGGCCCCGCATGATAGCCCTCTGTTTGTATGCTCAATTTCTGCTAGTCTGTTCCTCAGGACACTATAATTTGAAGATCCTTTTCATCCTTAATCAAGTGGAGTTAGGGTTCAATCCTTTCCCTGTCATCTTAGCAAAAACTATCATTAGATTGGATGACTTCATGAAGACACGATGATTCTTAGGAAGTCCATTTCTGTTGGAGGTAAATTTCCCATTATCCCTTCCTGAGTTCCAACTATCATACTATCTACATCTAATCATTTGCAAACCCACAGATGTGGTTTTATGAAAAGTTGGATATGCTTGAACCTCCTCAAGACATTAGGCATTATAAAGCCAAGCATTATCGAACAAGGAAAGTACATCCCATCCCTACAGACATTCACTGATGGCTATCAACATTCCCTGATACACTGATCCGCTGGATGTGCCCCTAGTGGGGGTTGCAGCATGTGACCATTCGATTTTACACACATTGTGTCCCGATTGTCGGTCTCCATTTTGCCACTTTCTATAATCCAACCCACCTCTGCAGCCAATACGGTTACAAACAACTGATTGTGGAGCTTGTTCATGAGTTTGAGCCAGGGCCCCTTTCCCAAAATTTATTGGACCACCTGGTGGCAACTTGGCCTCGAAGAGTCATCGAAAGAAATTTAAACTATGACAGAGATCAGACTACTGATGATCATTACAAAGCATAGGTTTATTTACAACAGATAGAAAAAGATGAATTTATTAAATACAAAAGGACAACAGAGTTACAAATGTCAAGTTCACAGGGTAGGCAACAAAAGAAGAGAAAAAAAATTAGCTTATGAAATCAAGTCGTCATTTCCCCTTTTGTTAGATGTAATTTTCCTTTTGTACTAGTTAAACGGCTTGTAATAGTCACATTATGCAATGTTTAACAATAATTAAAGCAATCCATTTCATTTCATCTAAGCACAAAATGTATATACATTTCACTTCTGGTACATCTCATGTTATAGTTGGCTTGCCCTTGCAAGTTTTCCAACTAATCATTTTGTGTCTCTCTCTCTCCTTTTATATGTCCTTAACTTTTTCCTAGACCGCCTCTTTTGAGGTTTTCGATCCAGCAGGACCTTTTTCTTTTCTTTTCTTCTTGTGCTTGTCTAGGTTGATGGGTTCTTTAAACTCGTTTCCCTTCATGTCGGAAAAAATGGTGGTGCCTTTTAAAAATAACTTCTTCACTAGATACGGTCCTTCCCAGTTGGGCTTAAACTTTCCTCGAGGATTGGTCATGACTGATCTTGTAAGTTTCAATACCAAATCCCCTTTTTGAATCTTGTCTGGCTTGATCTTTTTATTGTAGGCACGAGCTATTCTTTTTTGATACAGCTGAGAATGATACATAGCCTTCATCCTCTTTTTATACAACAACGTCAATTGAGCCAACCGACTTTTGACCCACTGATATTTGGGGAGTTTAGATTCCAGAAGGACTCTCAATGAACTTATCTTAACCTCTACCGGCAAAATAACCTCACACCCATAAACCAAAGAGTACGGAGTGACTCTGGTCAAAGTTTTAGCAGTGGTTCGGTACCCCCCATAATGCGAATTGTAAGTAATCGGCCCAATCTCGGTAATTTTCCAACATCTTGGTCAAGATCTTTTTTATATTCTTATTTACTACTTCCATCGCCCCATTTGCCTGCGGCCTATATGGAGATGACCTGTGGTGCTCAATCTTATAGTCTTTCGGTAGTGTAGCCATTTCTGCTCAAAATTGAACACCATTGTTTGTAACTATATGGTGTGGCAAACTATATTTGCAGATTATGTTCTTTTTGATGAACCTTGACACCTGCTTCAATCCCAAGATAGCATAAGATTCAGCCTTAACCCAGTTGGAGAAGTAGTCAATGGCCACAATGCTATACTGATGGCCATTAGTTGCTTTAGGCCTTACCTCTCCTATGATGTCAATTCTCCATACAGCAAACGACCAAGGAGAAGTTATCCCTTGAAGCTCCATAGACGGTAGGTGGCTAACATCACCATAAGTTTGGCAATTGTGGCATTTCTTCATAAATCTAACATAATCTGCCTTCATGATGAGCTAAAAGTACCCCTGACGGGCTATTTTCTTTGCCACAATGATTCCATTCATGTGTGGCCCACACACCCCTTCATGAATCACTTTCATAAGCTTTCAGGCTTCATCCTTATCAACACACCTGAGGTGAACCCGACCTGGCATTCTTTTGTATAACATCCCGTTATGACTTATGAACTGTCGAGACAACATTTATAGGGATATTCTTTCTTACTTATCAGTGTCATTTGGAAACTGCCTAGTTTCCAAATACCTTTGTAAATCATAGAACCAAGGTTTCTTAGTAGCATCCATTGGTGTCACTCTTACCTCTTCATAACAGGGGACTCAGGTGTCATGACCCAAAACAGGGGTCATAATCGGCGCTAGGGAACGGGAATTCTTTCAAATTCGGAACCTGTAGCAAGCCTAAAAAATAAAATAAACATGCAATAATAATAACAACAACTCTTAATGCAGCGAAAATAAAATCATAAGTATCAAAATAATACTCCACCATAGGATTTAAATCAAATCCATATCTCATATATATAAATAAATCTGTTAATACAAGTTTCAGTTCAAATATTTAAAGTACATATCTCACGACTTTATACAACTACTGTAGTGTCTAGAATATAAAAATAGAACTCAAGACTCAGATAAGCAGTTTACATAAAGAAGCTGGGGCAGAAGAAATCCGGCGTATAGGCCTGCTAATGAGGTCTGAGGAAGAAGACTCTCTTGAAAAATGGTCAACAGAGGGGAGTCAGACCTCACTGAGTGAATTACTATAATATATATATATGCATACTAAATGTCAATGCACACAATCAAAACTATATATATAAAATGTATATATATACAAGCAAATACACACAGATGCAATAAAATCATTTTATATATATTTATTAAAAATCACCGTTTCTGAAGGATCTAATAGAACCCTAGAATATCGCAACCTCAAAAACAATGTTAGACAACACTCTAGCCATACAGGCTCACTTATTCCAATATAATCACTTGATCCATTTAGACAGTAGACTGGCCCCGAGACACTAAGTCAATCGAGCTCCAGCAGTCTGACTATCAGTGTGATTGGCCCCTAGACACTTGGTCAACCGAGCTCCAGCAATCACACTCCCAAATCATATCACACACATCAAATAATCATATCCAATCAATATCCTCACATAGGTTAGTAATATAGCCTAAATGCTATAAGCGTACCGGTACGTACTCGGTCCTAGTGTTGCCCACTAGGTAGCACGTTCTATTGATATTCTTCATTAAAATATAAAGCATACATTCGTAAAAGTCAATGATGCATGAATTTAAATATAATAGCAACAATAACCATATATATACTAGAAATATACCAAAAGTAAACTAGGTATATTTCGAGTATATATACTTCAAATAAATCCAATATATTTACAAAATAAACTAGAAATATATTTAAAAACATTTTAAGTATAAATGTTAAATAAAGCATGCAAATAATTTACAATATACAAAAAAATAAACAAGAAATAAACCAAAAATAAACTAAAAATAAACTTAAATACTAATTGAGTTATTTATGCATAATTAATCAAAATAACATACATTTCTAAATCATGCACCCTAAGCATATATATATAAAATAGTAACTCACACTTAATGCGCTCCTCGAGATAGGTTCGATGGGCCTGGTCCACTAAGCCTCGGTCTCGGCTCAACTAAACATACAAAAATAACAGACATCAGAATAAACCTAATAGAAAATCCTATAAACTCGATCTAGAATATTGGACACAGAATTAAAAATCAGGATTTAACCGGACATTACGTTTTATGAGAATTCTATCAAAAATCCGGTAGAACCTCCTCTGTAAAATGGACATCTCTCTACTCAAAGAGTAGAGCCGGCCCTACAAAGAAACACACTTTGAAAAATAAACACAGAAACACATCCACAACCCCTCGGTCGGACTCCAAACTACAGTCTACTGACCGGGGTTCACAATTCACATAATAATATAAAAATACCGAAAATACCCTTATATCATAGAAATACATTTTATAAGTAAAAATTACATAATTAACCCTAAAACACAGTAAGAACCGATAAAAACTCATTTTATTAGAAAAATCGTATATTATATATATAATTTGAAAATAATTCACGGAAAATAGTTTTAATTAATTAAAAATACTAAATAATTTGTAGGAATTATTTTTATACCTTAAATAACTATTAAAACCAATTTAATTATATTTTTAGCCAATTTAGGGTAAAATTACCAAAATACCCCTATATATATAAATATACTAAAATTAATCCAAAAATTCACCAAAAATAATATAATTATCCAAAATTAATTTTCTCAATATATTTATCAATAATATCAATAATTAAACTCAATTAGCTAATTAATTTCAATTAAAAACACAATTAACCTATTTTTCCAAAATTACATAAACCTAAACAAATTCAAAATAAATATCTATAATTCATTTCAACACCTATATTTATCATAAAACACAATTTCATAATTTAATTAATTAATTTTCGAAAATTAGAAAATAATAATAAAATATTCAAAAATACCCAAAAATCAAAATAAACTCCAAAAATTCTACAAAAATTCACACATGAAGATTAAGCTACTAGGATCAACATTTTCTAAGGGACTTTTCATGAATCAATCAATTATAAGTTCAAAAAAATCAAGAAGCTAAAATGGCCAAATTGAAGATTTAGCTCAAACCTCGTCAACCACTTGTTTTCCGACCAAAAGGAGCTTAGAATAGGGACCACCAGAGCTCAAGGAGTCGATGAAGACCGGCGGTGCACGAAATGGTGGTCGACGGCGAAGAGCTTCTTTTGCTGCCACCGTAAATTCCGGGCGTTCCAGCGGGCTTCTGACGGCCTGGTCACGTCGAAGAGGAAGAGGAAGGAAGGGGGAGGAGGATGGCGACAGTTGATGGGGGCAAAGGGCGATCCGGCGTTGTAATATCCCGTGTTTTTAAATATTTTTACACTGTACCGGGATATGCAGTGTTAATAATTTTTGTATATATATTACGATATTTTCACGAGCTGATATGTATTTAAAATCTATTTTTATTATTGTGTATTTTTTACAGTGCTTTACGTAAAATTTTCCCGGGACTTGCATTTTCGAGGAAATTTTCACGTAAATAATTTATTATTAATTATATTAAATATATTTTCGGACTTGCATGAACTCATACATATTTTAAAATATTAAACACCGTGTATACATGTAATTATTTATTTAATTAGGGTTTAGTATTACCCTAATATTTTATTAATTATTTATTAGTTTTATTGTTATTTAATTATTTTTATTTAGTATAAATTATTAAAAATATTAAATTATATGTGTGTGGTGTATATTTAATGTGTGTAATTTAATATTATTTTAATATATAGTATAAAGTATATATATATACATATAATATATCAAAAAACACAACTTTTGGAAAATTACCATTTTGCCCTCGACTATCTCCTTCTTCCCCGAGCACCTTCCCTCGCCGTTCGGGTCGCTGCCGTCCCGTTCCCTTGCCGTTGGTGTGCCATCCGGTGTGCCATCACCTTCTCCAGCCTTCCTCGTCGCCTGTAGCAGCGGATACCGGCGTTTCGAGGTCGATTTTGGCCGAAGAAATCGAATTCCTCTTCACCGTCGACACGATGATTTCGACCACCGTTTTTGACACCGCCGGTCTCTTTATTCTCCTTGAGCTCCGGTGAGTCTGATTCTAGCTTTGGTTTGAGCTGAAATGGTCTTGATTTGCTTAGGTTTTAATTTTTCCAATTCGGCCACATTAGGGTTTTTGATTTTTTTGAGCTTCGAATTGATTGATTCATGAAAAATACCTTCACAAATGTTAATACTAGTAGCTTAATCTACATGTATGAATTTTTTTGGAATTTTTGGATATTAATTTGATTTTTGGGTATTTTTGAATATTTTAATATTATTTTCTAATTTTCTGAAATGAATTATTTAAGTTATGAAATTGTGTTTTATGGTTAATTTAGGTGTTTTAATTAATTATAGGAATTTATTTGGAATTTTTATGAATTTCTAAGTATTTATTTTGAATTATTGAAGTTTATGTAAATTTGGGAAATTAGGGTTAATTGTGTTTTTAATTGAATTTAATTGGTTAATTGAGTTTAATTATTGATATTATTGATAAATATGTTGATAAAATTAATTTTGGATAATTGTATAATTTTTGGTGAATTTTTGAAGTAATTTTAGTATATTTATATATATAGGGGTATTTTGGTAATTTTATCCTAAATTGGTTAAAAATGTAATTTAATTGGTTTTAATAATTATTTAAGGTATAAAAATGATTTATACAAATTATTTGGTATTTTTAACTAATTAAAACTATTTTTCGTGAATTATTTTCAATTATATATATAATATACGATTTTACTAATAAACGAGTTTTTATCGGTTTTTACTGTGTTTAAAGGTTAATTATGTAATTTATACCTAGAAAATGAATTTCTATGTTATAAAGATATTTTTGGTATTATCAGAATTGTTCTGTTGTTGTGGACCCCGGTCGGTGGACTGTAGTTTGGAGTCCGACCGTGGGATTTTGATTGTTCTCTGTGTAGTTTTTCGAAGTGTATTTCCTTGCAGGGTCGGATCTACTCTTTTGAGTAGAGAGATGTCCATTTTACAGGGGAGGTTCTGTCGAATTTTCGGTAGAATTCTCGTAAAACGTGATATCCAGTCGAACCCTAATTTCGATTCTGTGTTTAATACTCTAGATCGAATTCTAGGATTTCTGTTAGGTTTATTCTGATGTCTATTATTTATTGCTTATTTAGTTGCGCCGAGACTGAGGGCTAGTGGACCAGGCCCGTCGGACCCGTCTCGTGGAGCGCACTAGGGTGAGTTACTATACTATATATATATGCTTAGGATGCATGATTTAGAAATGCATGTTTTATTCTGACTAAATATGCATAAATAATTTGATTATTTCTTAAGTTTATATTTAGTTTATTTTGGTTTATTTTTGGTATATCATAAATTGTATACATGTTTTGTTAATAAAATATATTTAAAATGTTTTTAAATATATTTTGAGCTTAATTTATGATTTAATTGGGTTTATTTGACGTATATATACTCGAAATATACCTGGTTTACTTTTGGTATATTTCTAGTATATATATGGTTTATGTTGATATTTTATTGAACTTTATGCATCATTTATTTTTGTGAATGAATGTTTTATATTTATTAATGAAGGATATCAATAGAACGTGCTACCTAGTGGGCAGCACTAGGACCGAGTACGTACCAGTATGCCTATAGTATTTAGGCTATAATACTAACTTATTTTTGGATATTGATTGAATGTGATTATTGATGTGTGAGATATGGTTTGGAGGTGTGATTGCTGGAGCTCGGTTGACCTAATGTCTCGGGGCCAATCACACTGGCAGTCAGACTGCTGGAGCTCGGTTGACTTAGTGTCTCGGGGCTAGTCTACTGTCTAAATGGATTAAGTGGATATATTTGGATTAAGTGAGCCTGTGTGGCTAGAGTGTTGTCTAACACTATTTTTGAGGTTACGATATTCTAGGGTTCTATGTGATCCTTCATAAAAGATGATTTTCAATGAAATATATATATAAAATGATTTTATTGCATCTGTGTGAATTTGCCTGTATATACTTACATATTATATATACTGTTGCCTGTATGCATTGTCATTTAGTGTGTATGTATATATATTATAGTAATTCACTCAGTGAGGTCTGACTCCCCTCCGTTGACAATTTTTCAGGAGAGTCAACATCTTCAGACCTCAGTAGCAGGCCGATACGCCGGATTTCTTCTGCCCCAGCTTCTTTGTGTAAACTGCTTCTCTGAGTCTTGGGTTTACTTTATATAGACATTGCAGTAGTTGTAAATTAATTATGGGATTTTATGTATTTTATTTATGTGAGATATTGTATTATATTTGAAACTAGATTTGTATTAAAAGATTTATATATATGATATGAGATTTGATTTAAATCCAGTTGGTGAAAATAATATTATGATATTTATGATTTTTATTTCCGCTGCATTATATATTGCTACTATTATTGCATGTTTTATTTTATTTTTAGGGTTGCTACGGGTTCCGGATTCGAAAGAATTCCCGTTCCCAGCGCCGGTCATGGCCCCTGTTTTGGGCCGTGATAAAGTTGGTATTAGAGCGGAGTTCTATGTCAGGGTTTAGTTATGTGAGTCGTGGCCCTAGTTTTAAAGTTGTGTTTTCTGTTGAACTATTGCAGTGAATTAGGTTCGAGTATGTCTTGATGAGTATTCCTTGTTGTAGTTTTCAGCGTTATTCCTTTGTTGTCTGTTTTGTCTGAATCTTTCCGTTTGTCTTGTCAGAATGAGGAAGCGAGCGTGTGTCGCTCCACCGGTCGTTGAGGCCAAGGATGATGAGTCTTTTCAGGATGAGGTTTTACCTCCTGAGCAGCCAGTTAGACATAGAGGTCGTGGCAAAGGTAGACCTCGAGGAGCGGCAGGTCACCGTAGGCAGAGAGAGTTACAGGATAAGGAGCCTGTAGAGCCTGAGTTTGATGTTCCTGTTCCTCCAGTTGTTCAGCCTGTTCAGCCGGCCTATCAGCAGGGTATGTCTGACCCTGAGGCAGCTTTGTTCTATGCCCGAGTTGGCAGGATTACTTTTGATGGTACTTCCGATCCATTAGATTTTCTACACGCGATTGAGACTAGGACTCGGACTGCTCACACCGAGTACCAGCGGATTATGATCATCGAGTTATCTGTCAAGGGACCAGCCTTAGATTGGTTTATTCAGATGATCCAGCCTTACATGATGATGATGATATGGGCTCAGTTTCGAGAGCGATTTATGAGGAGATTCTGTCCAGAGCCTCTTCGTTTGAGCTATTGTCTTCGTTTGACCAGTATTTCTCATGGAGATCGATCTGTAGAGGAGTACACCCGAGAGTTTCTTCGTCTAGGTAGATATGCTGAGGATCTGATGCGAGATCAGTATTTCGTAGTCACTACCTAAGTTACTGGTTTGGGTTCTGCTTTTGCTGGTATGCCTACAGCAGGCCTTACTCTGGAGTCTGTGATTGAGTTAGCTAAGGAGATTGAGCTGAGACTAGTTAGGCAGGGAGTGATGCCTGATTATTACCAACTAGGAGTTCAGTCGAGTGGATTGCAGGCTACTCCGTACTCTAGTTTTCATGTTGGATCGAGTAGTCAGCAGCGAGGTCCGACTCAGCAGAGTCAGAGACAGCAGCAGCGAGTGCATCGGAGCAGTAGACATGGCCGTGGAGGTCAGTGTAGATCATTCAGATTTGGGTCAGGTGCTTCAAGCAGCAGCAGTGGTCGTAGTTCTGGATCAGCGGCCAGTGTGTGTCAGACTTATGGTAGAGTCCATCAGGGACCGTGTTATCTGACACCACTGACATGCTTCAGATGCGGGCAGACAGGGCATTTTGCCAGATCGTGTCCTTATTTTGGGTATCAACAACCGCAGATTCCGCGATTCCCACAACAGTCGATTGCTAGTGCTGCACCCGTGCCATTTCAGTTACCTCCAGTTCAGCATCAGAGTTCCACTCAGTTTGTTCCACAGCAGAGTCATGGTAGAGGTACTAGAGGAGGTGCCAGAGGTGTTGGCCAGGCTTCTACCAGTCAGCAGGGAGGTCGAGGTCAGGCTAGAGTCTTTCATCTCACTCAGCAGGATGCTCAGGCATCTAATGCAGTCATGGCAGGTATTGTTTCTGTTTGTTACCTGGATGCATGGGTTTTGTTTGATCAGGGTGCCACGCATTCGTTCATTTCTCCCATTTTTGCTTCTAAATCTTGTTGGCAAGCTTCGAGGATGGCTTTTCCTTTGTCTGTTGCCACTCCTCTGAGTGATTCCTTAGACACCGATATTGTTCTTTCTGGTTGTCCAGTTCTCGTGGGAGATAGAGAATTACCCGCTGATTTGATTCTGTTAGATGTGATGGAGTTTGATGTTATTTTAGGAATGGATTGGTTATCTCAGCACTATGCCATGGTATATTGCAGGAATAAAGAGGTGACGTTTAGAATTCTTGGTGAAGAAGATTTTAAGTTTGTGGGTGATAGGAGTTCAGCACCTCAGAATCTTATTTCTGCCATTATGGCTAGGAAGTTGTTGAGGAAAGGATGTCAGGGGTATTTGGCATTGGTTAGGGATACTTCAGTGGAGAAGTTGTCACTCACAGATGTCCCTGTTGCTTATGAGTTTCCTGATATTTTTCCCGAGGAGTTGCTAGGTTTACCACCTCACAGAGAGATTGAGTTCTGTATAGATGTGGTACCAGGTACTACTCCTCTATCTATGCCACCCTATCGTATGGCTCCTACAGAGTTGAAAGAGTTGAAGGAGCAGTTGCAAGAGTTATTGGATAAAGGTTTTATCAGACCTAGTGTTTCTCCTTGGGGTGCACCGGTCCTATTTGTGAAGAAGAAGGATGGTACCCTGAGACTGTGCATTGACTACAGAGAGTTGAATAAGGTGACAATGAAGAACAAGTATCCTCTTCCGAGGATAGATGATTTGTTTGATCAGCTACAGGGTGCACAGTTCTTTTTTAAGGTTGACTTGAGGTCGGATTATTATCAGTTACGGATTAGTGAAGCCGATATTCCTAAGACAGCGTTCTGCACTCGATATGGCCATTATGAGTTTCTGGTGATGTCTTTTGGTTTGACTAATGCACTAGCAGTTTTTATGGACCTGATGAATAGGGTATTCAGACCATATGTGGATCAGTTTGTGGTAGTCTTCATTGATGATATACTGGTTTATTCGAGGAGTATGGAGGAGCATGTTTATCATTTGAGGATTGTACTATAGACATTGAGAGATCATCAGCTTTATGCTAAATTCTCAAAGTGTGATTTCTGGATGGAGAGTATTTCTTTTCTTGGACACGTAGTGTCTAAAGAAGGTATTCAGGTTGATCCACAGAAGATTGAGGCAGTATCTGAGTGGCCTAGACCTACTTCTGTTACAGAGATTTGGAGTTTTCTGGGTTTAGCCGGGTATTATAGGCGGTTTGTGCAGGATTTTTCTAGAATTGCAGCCCCTATGACTCGCTTGACTCAGAAGAATGTTAGATTCGAGTGGTCAGAAGCTTGTGAGAATAGTTTTCAGTTATTGAAGGAGAAGTTGACCACAGTGCCAGTGTTAGCTTTGCCTAATAGTGTGGATAAGTTCACAGTTTACTGTGATGCCTCTAGAATTGGCCTTGGTTGTGTGTTGATGCAGAATGGAAGGGTGATAGCCTATGCTTCAAGGCAGTTGAAGAAGCATGAGCAGAACTATCCTACACATGACCTTGAAATGGCTGCAGTGATCTTTGCTTTGAAGATTTGGAGACATTATTTGTACGGGGTGACTTGTGAGATATTTACTGATCACAAGAGCCTTAAGTACATTTTCCAGCAGCGAGATTTGAATTTGAGGCAGAGGAGATGGTTGGAATTATTAAAAGATTATGACTATGAGATTTTATATCATCCGGGTAAAGCTAATGTGGTAGCAGATGCCTTGAGTAGAAAGTCCTCAGGCAGTCTTGATCACATCAATGTTGAGAGGAGACCGTTGATCCAGGAGTTGCATTTGTTGGTGGATCAAGGTCTGATGATGAAGATTAGTAGATCAGGTGGACTGCTAGCTCAGTTTAAAGTACGATCTGTACTGAGGGATAGGATTAAAGCAGCTCAGAGCCGAGATCCTATTCTAGAAGAGCTTGCAGAGAATGTCAGAGCAGGGAAGTTCATTGATTTCACACTCGATGATGATGGTGTGTTGTGGATCAGTGGTAGATTGTGTGTTCCTAATGTGGATGACTTGAGAGAAGAGATCCTAAAGGAAGCACATTCTACAGCCTACAGCGTTCATCTAGGTGTTACTAAGATGTACCACAGTATCAGAGATCTATACTGGTGGGATGGATTGAAGAAGGATGTCGTTGATTATGTTGTGAAGTGTTTGACGTGTCAGCAAGTGAAAGTTGAACATTAGAAGCCTTCTGGGAAACTTCAGCCTCTTCCTATTCTCAAGTGGAAGTGGGAAAGGATAGCTATGGATTTTATGGTAGGTTTACCTCGTTCGAAGAATGGATACAATTCCATCTGGGTAATCGTAGATAGGTTGACGAAGTCTGCACATTTCTTACCTGTGAAATCCACTTATTCAGTTGCTAGATTGGTGAAGTTGTATATGAAGCATATCGTATGCCTTCATGGAGTATCTGTGTCCATTGTGTCAGATAGAGGTTCGGTGTTTACTTCTCATTTTTGGCAGAAGTTGCAGGAAGCAATGGGCATTAGGTTAGATTTTAGTATTGCTTTTCATCCTCAGACAGATGGTCAGTCTGAGAGGACGATCCAGACACCGAAAGATATATTGAGGATGTGTGTCTTGGATTTGGGAGGTAGCTGGGATGATCATTTGCCACTCATTGAGTTTGCATATAATAACAACTACCATAGCAGTATTGGCATGGCACCGTATGAGGTGTTGTATGGAAGGAAGTGTAGATCCCCCTTGAGTTGGGATGAGATTGGTGAGAGAGCTTTGACTGGACCTGAGATGGTTCAGGATGCTGCAGAGAAAGTCGTCGTGATTAAGCGAAGATTAGAGACCGCAGTTAGTAGGCAGAAGAGTTATGCGGATCCTAGGCGCAGAGATATGGAGTTTCAGGTTGGAGATTTTATTTTTCTGAAGGTATCTCCGATGAAGGGTGTGATGAGATTTGGCAGGAAGGGTAAGTTAGCACCGAGGTATATTGGATCGTATGAGATTCTGGAGAGAGTTGGCACTATTGTATATTGGTTGGATTTGCCTCCGAGTATGTCACAAGTGCATCCAGTGTTTCATATCTCGATGTTGAGGAAGTACATCTCAGACCCTTCACACGTGTTGCAGCCTGACAATGTGGAAGTGAGTGAAGATTTGACGTTTATGGAAGAACCTGTGGTGATCGTAGATTATCAAGTTCGACAGTTGCGATCGAAGCAAATTCCGATGGTCAAGGTTCTGTGGCGTAGCGATAGAGTCGAGGAGCATACGTGGGAGACTGAAGCTGAGATGCGAGCTTCTTACACGTATCTCTTTCCTTCCTGATTCTGTAATCTTTTCTTTTTGGAATTCGGGGACGAATTCTTGTAAGGGGGGAAGACTGTAATATCTCGTGTTTTTAAATATTTTTACACTGTACCGGGATATGCAGTCTTAATAATTTTTATATATATATTACGATATTTTCACGAGTTGATATGTATTTAAAACCTATTTTTATTATTGTGTATTATTTACAGTGCTTTACGTAAAATTTTTCCAGGACTTGCATTTTCGGGGAAATTTTCACGTAAATTATTTATTATTAATTATATTAAATAAATTTTCGGACTTGCATGAACTCATACATATTTTAAAATATTAAACACCGTGTATACATGTAATTATTTATTTAATTAGGGTTTAGTATTACCCTAATATTTTATTAATTATTTATTAGTTTTATTGTTATTTAATTATTTTTATTTAGTATAAATTATTAAAAATATTAAATTATATGTGTGTGGTGTATATTTAATGTGTGTAATTTAATATTATTTTAATATATAGTATAAAGTATATATATATACATATAATATATCAAAAAACACAACTTTTGGAAAATTATCATTTTGCCCCCGACTATCTCCTTCTTCCCCGAGCACCTTCCCTCGCCGTTTCGATCACTGCCGTCCCGTTCCCTTGCCATTGGTGTGCCATCCGTTGTGCCACCACCTTCTCCAGCCTTCCTCGCCGCCTGTAGCAGCGGATTCCGGCGTCTGGAGGTCGGTTTTGGCCGAAGAAGCCGAATTCCTCTTCACCGTCGATCACGACGATTCCGGCCACCATTTTCGACACCGCCAGTCTCTTTATTCTCTTTGAGCTTAGTTGAGTGTGATTCTAGCTTTGGTTTGAGCTGAAATGGTCTTGATTTGCTTAGGTTTTAATTTTTCCAATTCGGCCACATTAGGGTTTTTGATTTTTTTGAGCTTCTAATTGATTTATTCATGAAAAATCCCTTCACAAATGTTGATCCTAGTAGCTTAATCTACATTTATGAATTTTTTTGGAATTTTTGGAGATTAATTTGATTTTTGGGTATTTTTGAATATTTTAATATTATTTTCTAATTTTCGGAAATGAATTATTTAAATTATGAAATTATGTTTTATGGTTAATTTAGGTGTTGAAATTAATTATAGGAATTTATTTGGAATTTTTATGAATTTCTAAGTATTTATTTTGAATTATTGAAGTTTATGTAAATTTGGGAAATTAGGGTTAATTGTGTTTTTAATTGAATTTAATTGGTTAATTGAGTTTAATTATTGATATTATTGATAAATATGTTGATAAAATTAATGTTGGATAATTTTATAATTTTTGGTGAATTTTTGAAGTAATTTTAGTATATTTATATATATAGGGGTATTTTGGTAATTTTATCCTAAATTGGTTAAAAATGTAATTTAATTGGTGTTAATAATTATTTAAGGTATAAAAATGATTTCTACAAATTATTTGGTATTTTTAACTAATTAAAACTATTTTTCGTGAATTATTTTCAATTATATATATAATATACGATTTTACTAATAAAACGAGTTTTTATCGGTTTTTACTGTGTTTAAAGGTTAATTATGTAATTTCTACCTATAAAATGAATTTCTATGTTATAAGGATATTTTTGGTATTATGAGAATTGTTCTGTTATTGTGGACCCCGGTCGGTGGACTGTAGTTTGGAGTCCGACCCTGGGATTTTGATTGTGCTCTGTGTAGTTTTTCGAAGTGTATTTCCTTGCAGGGTCGGCTCTAATCTTTTGAGTAGAGAGATGTTCGTTTTACAGGGGAGGTTCTGTCGGATTTTTGATAGAATTCTCGTAAAACGTGATGTCCAGTCGAACCTTAATTTCGATTCTGTGTTTAATACTCTAGATCGAATTCTAGGATTTCTGTTAGGTTTATTCTGATGTCTATTATTTATTGCTTGTTTAGTTGCACCGAGATCGAGGGCTAGTGGACCAGGCCTGTCGGACCCGTCTCGTGGAGCGCACTAGGGTGAGTTACTATACTATACATATATGCTTAGGATGCATGATTTAGAAATGCATGTTTTATTCTGACTAAATATGCATAAATAATTTGATTATTTCTTAAGTTTATATTTAGTTTATTTTGGTTTATTTTTGGTATATCATAAATTGTATACATGTTTTGTTAATAAAATATATTTAAAATGTTTTTAAATATATTTTGAGCTTAATTTATGATTTAATTGGATTTATTTGACATATATATACTGAAAATATACCTGGTTTACTTTTGGTATATTTCTAGTATATATATGGTTTATGTTGATATTTTATTGAGCTTTATGCATCATTTATTTTTGTGAATGAATGTTTTATATTTATTAATGAAGGATATCAATAGAATGTGCTACCTAGTGGGCAGCACTAGGACCGAGTACGTACCGGTACGCCTATAGTATTTAGGCTATAATACTAACTTATTTGTGGATATTGATTGAATGTGATTATTGATGTGTGAGATATGGTTTGGAGGTGTGATTACTGGAGCTCGGTTGACCTAGTGTCTCGGGGCCAATGACACTGGCAGTCAGACTGCTGGAGCTCGGTTGACTTAGTGTCTCGGGGCCAGTCTACTGTCTAAATGGATTAAGTGGATATATTTGGATTAAGTGAGCCTATGTGGCTAGAGTGTTGTCTAACACTGTTTTCGAGGTTACGATATTCTAGGGTTCTATGTGATCCTTCATAAAAGATGATTTTCAATGAAATATATATATAAAACGATTTTATTGCATCTGTGTGAATTTGCCTGTATATACTTACATATTATATATACTGTTGCCTGTATGCATTGTCATTTAGTGTGTATGTATATATATTATAGTAATTCACTCAGTGAGGTCTGACTCCCTTCCGTTGATAATTTTTCAGGAGAGTCAACATCTTCAGACCTCAGTAGCAGGCCGATACGCCGAATTTCTTCCGCCCCGGCTTCTTTGTGTAAACTGCTTCTCTGAGTCTTAGGTTTACTTTACCTAGACACTGTAGTAGTTGTAAATTAATTATGGGATTTTATGTATTTTATTTATGTGAGATATTGTATTATATTTGAAACTGGATTTGTATTAAAAGATTTATATATATGATATGAGATTTGATTTAAATCCAGTTGGTGAAAATAATATTGTGATATTTATGATTTTTATTTCCGCTGCATTATATATTGCTACTATTATTGCATGTTTTATTTTATTTTTAGGCTTGCTACGGGTTCCGGATTCGAAAGAATTCCCGTTCCCTAGCGCCGGTCATGGCCCCTGTTTTGGGTCGTGATAGGCGTGCTAGAACAGGAGGCGTAGTGAGGGTAGGGCGTTGGGAGAGAAAAAGAAGGAGGGAGGGGCAGGTTGGTAATTTGCCAAATCTTGATTTTTGATAAATATTATATATGTACAGGTATATATATATATATATATATATATATATATATATATATATATATATATATATATATATATATATATATATATATATATATATATATATTATTTTAATATATAATATGATATAGACAATAAATATTCACCACACACATAATTTAATATTTTAATAATTTATATACTGAATAAAAATAATTAAATAACAATAAAACTAATTAATTATTAATAAATATTAATAAAATATTAGGGTAATTAATTAAACCCTAGTTTAATGAATAAATACACATATATATGTTATTTAGTACTTTAAAAGTACATATGAGTTCATGCAAATGTGTAAAATTCTTTAAAATAATTAATATTAAATTATTTATGTATCAATTTTTCCGAAAATGCAAATCCCGAGAAAATTTTACGCAAAATACTTAAAATAACATAAAATAATTAAAAATAAATTTTAATTAAATAACAACTCATGAAATATCATAAATATACACAAAAATTGTTAACACTGCATATCCCGATGCAGTATTAAAATATTTAAAAACACGGGATATTACATCAGGACTTCGTGAGAATTAAGGGCCTAGCTTTTCGTTGTTTCCCACTTTCCCACATGGAGGCTAATGTGGCTAAGGCATTAGCTACCTTGTTTCCTTCCCTCGGCAAATGGACAAACTTACATTGAGCAAATGAGCACGAGATAGCGGCCAAGTTTTCCTAGTACAACCGTAATATATTTTCTTTTATCTCCCATTTTGTAATAACCCGATGTTTTTAAATATTTTTATACTGTATCGGGATATACAGTATTAATAATTTTAATATATATATATATATATATTTGATTATTTAATTATTTTGTTAATAATTAATGTTATTTTTACGTTTATTTAAAGTTTTCAATGTAAAATTTTTCCCGAAACCTATTATTTTGGGAAAATAATATTTAAATAATATGTTATTGATTAAGGTTATTTTATTAAATTGCATGGTTGCATGAATAATTAATATTTTGTATATTAATACATACCTATACATGCATATATTATTATTATTATTATTATTATTATTATTATTATTATTATTATTATTATTATTATTAGGGTTTAATATTTAAACTATATACAAAATATATTATAATTTTTATTATTATATGTTATGTATGTGTGTGTGTGTGTGTATATATATATATATATATATATATATATATATATATATATATATATATATATATATATAATTATTTATATAATATAATAATGTGTGGTGTGTGTTTGATGTGTGTATATTATTGTTTAAATATATTATTAAAGTTAAAGTAAATTTTTAATATATATATATATATATATATATAAAATAAAAACAAAACTTCCTTTCCCTCACCCTCACACCCCAACGCCCCTCACCCCACCTTCACCGCCTGTTACGTTCGCCACCTACTATCGGTGTGCCTCCCGGCGTGCCACCATTGTCCTCAGCCAGCTCCACCGCCAATAGCACCCTTCTCTGGCACCGTTCAACTCGATTTTAACCGAAAAGCCGAAAATCGACCTCACCGCCATTCACCTTGATTCCGGCCACCAAATTTGACATCGCCAATCTCATTCTCTTCCTTTAGCTTTGGTGAGTGCATTTCTAACCTTGGTTTCACTTGATTTGGTCTAGATTTTGGTGGTGAGCTTGATTTCTAATTCAGCCATTTTAGTTTCTTGATTTTTTTGAACTTTGATGTTTAATATTCAAGCTTAATTCCTTCACAAAAATTGATTCTACTAGCTTAATCTACATCTTGGATTTTTTTTGGAATTTTTGGAATTTATTTTGATTTTTATGAATTTTTTTATTATTTTCTAATTTTCGTAAATTAATTAAATAAATTTTGAAATTGTGATTTTTGGTGTTTATGTTGGTTGAGAATAATTATAGAATTTAATTCGTAATTTTTGTGTATATAATTTTATTTAGTTTATGTGAATTTTAGAAATATAGGTTATATATATATTTTGTTAAAGTTAATTGGTTAATTGAGTATAATTATTGATTTTATTGAATTATATGTTGAGAAAATAATTTTTGAGTAATTATATAATTTTTAGTGAATTTTTGAATAATTATTGTATATTATGTGAATTATTATATATTAGGGGTATTTTTGTAATTTGGTAGTAATATTAGTTGAATATTAAGTTAAATTGGTTTTAATAATTATTTGAGGTATAAAAATGATTTTTACAAATTATTTTCTATTTTTAACTAATTAAAACTATTTTTTGAAATTTATTTTCAAATTATATATAATTTACTATTTTTGTAAATAAATGAGTTTTTAGTGATTTTTAATATGTTTTTGGGCTAATTAAGTAATTTGGATTTATAAAATCAATTTCTGTTAATATTTGTGAATTTATCGAGAATTATTGGTTTTTAATAATATTATATTAATATTAGGGTTTTTAAGTAATTATTATCGATGAAATAATTATTTTTAGTGTTTAAATATTTAAATTGCTATATTTTGGTATATAAAGGGTATTTTTGGTATTTATGAAATTTTAATGTATTTTGTGCATATCTTGTGAATTGTGAACCTCGGTCGGTGGAATTGTAGTTTGGAAATCCAACCGAGGGGTTGTGTGGTTATTCTATATTCGAAGTTTGTTTTCTTGCAGAACTGGCTCTACTTTTTAAGTAGAGAGATGTCCATTTTACAAAGGAGGTTTTACCGAATTTTCAGTAGAATTCTCATAAAATGTAACATTCAATCAAATTCCTATTCCTTGTCTGTGTCCAGAATTCTAAATCGAGTTTTTAGAAATTAAGTTAGATTTATTCTAATTTCGTGTTAATATTTTATTTGTTAGTTGCACCGAGACCGAGGTCTAGTGGACCAAGCCCGTCGGACCTGTCACGACCCAAAACAGAGCATGACCGGCGCTAGGGAACAAGAATTCTTTCGAATCCAGAACCCGTAGCAAGCCTTAAAAATAAAATAAAAGCATGCAACATTAAAAGTATAAATAAAATAACCCACAGCGGAAATAAATCTTATAAATAAAATAAGCATAATCCACCAACTTATTTAAATAAACAAACTCATCCTCAAATATAAATAATTTTTTAATACAAATCTCAGTTCAAATCTTTAAATACATATCTCATGCAATACATAATACATAAATATCCTAACTGACTACAACTACTGCAGTGTCTAAATTATAAAATAAAATCAAGTAAGCAGTTTACATAGTGAAGCTGGGGCGGCAGAAATCCGGCATATGGGTCTGCTACTGAGGTCTAAAAACGTAGACTTTCCTGAAAAATAGTCAATGGAGGGGAGTTACACCTCACTGAGTAAATTATTATAATATATATACATGCATAGCTAAATGACAATGCACACATTCAATATATATAAAATAAATATATATACAGGCAAAATCACATAGATGCAGCAAAATCATTTTATATAAATATTAGAAATACATCTGTATATGAAGGATCAAATAGAATGCTAAAAAATCGCAACCTTAAATAGTGTTAGACAACACTCTAGCCATACAGGCTCACTTATTCCAAATAAATTCATTTGTTCCATTTGGACAGTAGACTGGCCCCAAGCTCCAACAGTCTGACTGTCAGTGTAATTGGCCCCGAGACACTTGGTCAACCGAGCTCCAGCAATCACACTCTCAAATCACATCTCACATCAGAAAAATCAATCCAATCAATATCCACAAATAGGTTAGTAATATAGCCTAAATGCTATCGGCGTACCGGTACGTACTCGGTCCTAGTGCTGCCCACTAGGTAGCACGTTCTATTGATATCCTTCACTATTATATAAAACATACATTCATAAAATCAATGATGTATGATATTAAATAAAATAGCAACCTAAACCATATATATACTAGAAATATACCAAAAATAAACCAGGTATATTTCCAGTATATATACGTCAAATAAATTCAATTTAATTATGAAATAATCTAGAAATATACTTAAAATCATTTTGAGAATAATTTATTAATAAAACATGCATATAATTTAAAATATACCAAAAATATACTAAAAATATACAAGAAATAAACCCAAGAAATAATTAAACCATTCATGCATAATTTATAAAATAAATCATATATTTCTAAAAACATGCATCCTAGAACACGTATATATAAAATAACAACTCACTGTTCTTGCGCTCCACGAGACGGGTTCGACGAGCCTGGTCTATTAGGTGTAATATCCCGAGTTTTTAAATATTTTTATACTGCATCGAGATATACAATGTTAATAATTTTGTATATAATTATGATATTTTATGAGTTTTTTATTTAATTAAAACTAATTTTAATTGTTTTATATTATTTTAAGTACTTTACGTAAAATTTTCTCAGAAATTTTATTTTCGGAGAAATTGACACGTAAATAATTTAATATTAATTATTTTAAATAGATTTACACATTTGCATGAGTTCATGCATTATTTTAATTGTCGTATTAAAATATATACATATACATGCATATATATATACATATATAATAATTTTAGGGTTTATTATTATAATTTAATTATGTATATATTATATAGTTTATTATTAATATGTGATATATATGTATATGTGCATGTATATTTTTATATATTTATTATTTGTGGTGTACAATTATTTGAAATATAATAATATATAATATTATAATTAAAGTTATATATATATATATATAGTTTGTCAAAATTACAATTCATGCCCCCAACTCCCCTTCTTCTTCTACGACGTCCAACCACCATCACCACCGCCTGTCATGTCGTTTCTTCACCGTCGGTGTGCCTCCCGGTGTGCCACCTTCATCCCCAGCCAGCTCCACCGTATTCTCTTCCTTCTCCGACGCCATTCGAAGCTTGTTTTGGCCGAAAGACCGAAACTTGAAGCCACCATCGATCACAGAGATTCTGGCCACCAAAACCTATCATTCCAGTGCCATTGAACTCCTCAGACACCATAGAAGATGATTCTAAGCTTCCTTTAAACTTAAAACTCGATTTGGTAAGGTTTTTGTCTACTTTTCAATTTCAGCCATTTAGGGTTTCCAAATTTTTTTAGCTTCAATTTGATTGATTCATGAAAAATTCATTCACAAAGTTTGATCCTGGAAGCTCAATCTACATGCTGTAATTTTTGTAGAATTTTTGGAATTTATTTTGATTTTTGGGTATTTTTTATTATTATTTTCTAATTTTCGAAAATTAATTAATTAAATTATGAAATTGTGGTTTATGGTGATTATAGGTGTTGAAATGAATTATAGAAATTTATTTGTAATTTTTGTGAATTTTTATGTATTTATTTTGAATTTATTTAGTTTATGTAATTTTGAAAAATAGGGTTAATTATGTGTTTAATTGAAATAAATTGGTTAATTGAGTATACTTATTGAAATTATTAAAATATATGTTGAGGGAATTAATTTTGAGTAGTTATATTATTTTTGGTGAATTTTTGGATTTATTTTAGTAAATTTATATATATAGGGGTATTTTGGTAATTTTACACTAAATTGGCTAAAAATGTAATTAAGTAGGTTTTAATAGTTATTTAGGGTATAAAACTGATTTCTACAAATTATTTAGTATTTTTAACTAATTAAAACTATTTTTTGTAAATTATTTTCAAATTATATATAATATACGATTTTTTCTAATAAAATGAGTTTTTATTGGTTTTTGCTATGTTTTAGGGTTAATTACGTAATTTCTAATTATAAAATGTATTTTTATTATATAAGGGTATTTTTGGTATTTTGTAAATATTCAATGAATTGTGAACCTCGATCGGTAAATTGTAGTTTAGAGTCCGACCAAGGGGTTTTGGTTGTGAATTCTGTGTTTATTTTCGAAGTGTATTTCTTTGCAGGGCTGGCTCTACTCTTTGAGTAGAGAGATGTCCATTTTACAAGGGAGGTTCTGCCAAATTTTCGATAGAATTCTCGTAAAACATGATATCTGGTCAAATTTTAATTTTAATTTTGTGTCTAGTATTCTAGATCGAGTCTTTGGAATTCTGATAGATTTATTCTGATATTCTATGGTCGTTTGTTTGTTTAGTTGTGCCGAGACCGAGGCCTAGTGGACTAGGCTCATCGGACCCATCTCGAGGAGCACAATAATAGTGAGTTGTTATTTTATATATATATGTTTTAGGGTGCATGATTTTAGAAATGTATGGTTTATTTTGATAAATATGCATAAATGATTTAATTAGTACTTAAGTTTATTTTAGGTTTATTTTTGTTTTATTTTCGGTATATTTTGGTATATTTTCAAACTATATGCATGTTTTATTAATAAATTATTCTTAAAATGTTTTTAAATATATTTCTAATTTATTTTGCAATTATATTGGATTTATTTAACGTATGTATACTTGAAATATACCTAGTTTATTTTTGGTATATTTCTAGTATATATATGGTTTATGTTGTTATTTATTTCGAATTCATGCATCATTTATTTATGAATGAATGTTTTATATTTAAAATGAAGGATATCAATAGAACATGCTACCTAGTAGGTAGCACTAGGACCGAGTACGTACCGGTACGCTGATAGCATTTAGGCTTCATTACTAACCTAATTGTGGATATTGATTGGATTTGATTAATTGATGTGTGAGATATGATTTGGGAGTGTGATTGCTAGAGCTCGGTTGACCAAGTGTCTCGGGGCCAATCACACTGATAGTCAGACTGCTGGAGCTCGGTTGACTTAATGTCTCGGGGCCAGTCTACTGTCCAAATGGAACAAGTGAATATATTTGGAATAAATGAGCCTGTATGGCTAGAGTGTTGTCTAACACTGTTTTGAGGTTGCGATTTTCTAGGGTTCTATTTGATCCTTCATAAACAATGATTTTCATAAAATATATATAAAATGATTTTGTTACATTTGTGTGTATTTGCTTGTATATATATTTATTATATATACTATTGACTGTGTGCATTGTTATTTAGTATGCATGTATATATATTATAACAATTCACTCAGTGAGGTCTGACTCCCCTCCGTTGACTATTTTTTAGGAGAGTCATCGTCTTCAGACCTTAGTAGCAGACCCGTATGCCGGATTTCTTTTGCCCCGGCTTCATTATGTAAACTGCTTATCTGAGTTTTATTTTATAATCTAGACACTGCAGTAGTTGTAAAAAAAATTAAAAAAAATGTTGTATTATATTAGTATGAGTTATGTACTTTAAATATTTGAACTGGATTTGTATTAAAAGTTTATTTATATATATGAGATGAGTTGTTGATTTAAATCCCGTGGTGGATTATTATTTTATTTTATTTATGATTTATTTCTGCTGCAGATTATTTTAATTATGTTATTATTATTATTACATGTTTTTATTTATTTTAAGGCTTGCTACGGGTTCTAGATTCAAAAGAATTCCCGTTCCCTAGCGCCGGTCATGGCTCTTGTTTTGGGCCGTGACAAAGTTGGTATCAGAGCATGATTTTCTATGTCAGGGCTTAGTTGTGTGAGTCGTGGCCCTAGTTTTCAAAGTTGTGTTTTCTGTTAAACTACTGCAGTGAATTAGGTTCGAGTATGTCTTGATAAGTATTTCTTGCCTTAGTTTTCTGCTTTATTCCTCCATTGTCTATTTTGTTTGAATCATTCTGTTTGTCTTTTCAAAATGAGGAGGCGAGGGCGTGTCGCTCTACTGGTCGTTGAGGCCGAGGATGACGAGTATTTTTAGGATGAGATTTTACCTCCTGAGCAGCCAGTTAGATGCAGAGGTCGTGGCAGAGGTAGACCTTGAGGAGCGGTAGGTCGCTGTAGGCAGAGAGAGATGCAGGACGAGGAGCCTGTTGAGCTTGAGTTTGAGGATCCTGTACCTCCATTTGTTCAGCCTGCCTATCAATAGGGTATGTCTGACCCTGAGGCAGCTCTGTTTTATGCCAGAGTTGGCAGGATTACGTTTGATGGGACTTTCGATCTGTTAAATTTTTTACAAGCGATCGAGACTAGGACTCGGACTGCTCACACCGAGTATCAGCAAATTATGATCGTCGAGCTGTCTATTGAGGCACTAGCCCTGGACTGGTTCATTCAGATGATCCATCCTTATATGATGACGATGACCTAGGCTCAGTTCAAAGAGCAATTTATGAGGAGATTTTGTCCAAAGCCACTCCGCATGAGCTATCGTCTCAGATTGACCAGCATATCTCATGGTGATCGATCAGTAGAGGAGTACACCCGAGAGTTCCTTTGGCTGGGTAGATATGCAGAGGATTTGATGCGAGATCAATATTTCACAATTACTACCTACATCACCGGATTGGGTTCAGCATTTGCTGGTATGCCTACAGTGAGCCTTACTCTGGAGTCTGTGATTAAGTTGGCCAAGGAGATTGAGCTGAGGCTAGTTAGGCAGGGAGCGATGCCTGATTATTACCAGCTGGGTGTTCAGTCGAGTGGATTGCAAACTACTTCGTATTTGAGTTTTCATGTTGGTTCGAGTAGTCAACAAAGAGGTCCAACTCAGCAGAGTCATAGGCGGCAGCAGCAAGTGCATCAGAGCAGTAGAATGGCCTTGGAGGTCAGCGTAGACCGTTCAGATTCGGGTCAGGTGCTTCGAGCAGCAGCAGTGCTCGTAGTTCTGAAAATGATAAATCGAAACCTAGGGAAATCTAGACCATTTTCAAGTGAAAAAAAGCTTGGAAATGCACTCACCGGAGCTCAAGGAAGAGATAGAGACTGGTGGGGCTCAAAACAGTGGCCGGAAAGTGCTTTATCGACGTTAATGGCACTTTCGGCAACTCTTGGAAAATTCGGCCAAACCACGTTGGAGAAGGAGGCTCTGGACGTCGAAAATGGCTGGCAAGGGAGGTGGCATACCGGAGGGCATAGTGACGGTGAAGGAACAATGTTGCAGAAGCCGGATATGGTGAGGGAACGATCAAGAAGGAGGAAGGAGACTCAATGGCAATCTTGTAATTAATGTAAATTTTATTTTAGTTAATAATTTTATGTGTATATATGTATATATGTATATATATATCTTACTTTATATTATTTTAATATATTGTATAATACACACAATAAATATCCACCACACACATATTTTAATAATATATACACATATACATACACACATTTAATTAATTAATATTAAAACTATATAATATAATTTAATTTAATTAAATAACCCTAATTTAATTTAAATGAATGTATGTATATATTTTTTATTTGACACTTTAAAATCATGCATGAACTCATGTAAATTCATAAAACCGTTTAAAATAATTAATATTTAATTATTTATGTCTTAATTTCCCTGAAAATAAAATTTTCAGAAAAATTTTACGTAAATAAATTAAAATAATTAAAAATGACTTTAATAAATAACAAGCTAATTAAATAATATATATATATATATATATATAAATTATTAACACTGCATATCCCGATGTAATTTTAAATTATTTTAAAAAAACTCGGGATATTACAGGACCCGTCTCGTGGAACGCACAATTGTGAGTTGTTATTTTACATATACGTGTATTTAGGTTGCATGTTTTTAGAAATATATGTTTTAATTGTATGAATTATGCATAAATGATTTAATAAATGCTTAAGTATATTTTAGGTATATTTTTATTATATTTTTGGTATAATTTGAATTAAATGCATGTTTTACCTTTGATTTATACCTAAGTTGTTTTTAAATATATATATGGTTTATTTTTGATTTATTTTATAATTGAACTAAATTTATTTGACATAAATATACTCGAAATATACTTAGTTTATTTTTGGTATATTTATAGTATATATATGGTTTATATTGCCATTTAAATTAATATCATGCATCATTTATTTTGCGAATGTATGAGTTTATTTTAATGGAGGATATTGATAGAACGTGCTACCTAATGGGCAGCACTAGGATCGAGTACGTACCGGTACGACGATAGAATTTAGGTTAAATTACTAACCTATTTGTGGATTATAATTAGATTGATTTGATTGATGTGAGATGTCATTTGAGGGTGTGATTGTTGGAGCTCGGTTGACCAGGTCTCTCGGGGTCAATCATACTGACAGTTAGACTACTGTAGCTCAGTTGACTTAGTGTCTCGGGGCTAGTTTACTGTCCAAATGGAATAAGTGAATTTATTTAGAATAAGTGAGCCTGTATGGCTAGAGTATTGTCTAACACTATTTGAGGTTGCGATCATTTAGGGTTCTATTTGATCCTTCATAAACTGATATTTTTTAGTATTATATAAAGTGATTTCAGCATCTATGTGTATTTGTCTGTATATATATTTATTATATATATTCTATTGAGTGTCTGCATTTGACATTTAGTTATGCATGTATATATATTATAACAATTCACTCAGTGAGATCTAACTCCCCTTCGTTGATTTTTTTTTTCAGGAGAGTCTTTGTCCTTAGACCTCAGTAGTAGGGCTATACGCCAGATTTCTTCTACCCCGACCTTATTGTGTAAACTGCTTACTTGAGTTTATTTTGTATTCTAAACACTGTAGTAGTTGTTGTAGTGAGCTGTATTTCTAATTATATATATGTATGAGATTTAAATTTCAAAAGTTTAAACCGAAAACTTGTACTGAAAGATTTTATGCTATATGAGATGGATTTTATGTTATTAAATGAGTTGATGAATTATTATTTTACTTTTGAGATTTAATTCTGTCATAATATTTTATTTTATTTAATATATTGCATGCTTTTATTTTTTTAAGGCTTGTTACGGGTTCCGGATTCAAAAGAATTCCCGTTCCTTAGCGCCGGTCATGGCCCCCTGTTTTGGGTCATGACACATTCTGAGATTGTACTTTTCTGCCCTAACCAAAAACTTGTCTAGCGCTTTGAAATGCCCTTCCCTAGTTGTAGACTTCACCATCATAGCATCCACATACACTTCTACCTCTTTATGGATTATGTCATGCAGCAAGGCAGTTGCCATCCTCTGATAAATGGCTCCTGCATTCTTCAACCCAAAAGACATTGCTCAGTAACAGTACATGCCCCATTCGATGATGAAAGATGTCTTCAATTTATCTATTACTGCCATCATGATCTGATTGTACCCTGAAAATCCATCCATGAAAGAGTACATTGCATTGGAAGCTGCACTACCAATTAACGTATCGATATGCAGTAGCGGAAAGTCATCCTTAGGGCAGGCTTTATTCAAATCTTGGTAGTCTACACAAACTCTGACCCTTCCATCCTTCTTAGGAATAGGAACTATATTCGCTAGCCATTGAGTGTCCTCTACCACTTCTAGAAACTTTGCCTTCAACTGCTTTTCAACCTCTTCTTTGACCAAGAGAGCCCATTCTGGCCTTAACCTTCTTTATTTTTGCTTTATTGGCGCCATGTGAGGATATGTGGGAATTTTGTGTTTAGATATCTCTTTGTTGATTCCGGACATGTCTTCATAACTTCAAGCAAATACTTTCTATCTCTTTTTTAATATTTCTTTTATTTTTCCTCTTTTATCATGAGTTAACCAGAAGCAAACAATATATTTTTAGGATTATTTTCTGTGCCTAAATTAAATGACTCAGTTTGCATGAAATTAATGTCAAATATATGCATGAAATAATCATCACAAACAAAATAACCATCAGGAAATACATCACACAAATAAGCAAACTCAGACTTTATTGCATTCACTTTTGAAAAGAAAAGATCATTAGTCTCAAACAGAGAAGCAAAAGAAACATCAAAGTCATTATAAGAGGTATCTATGATAGAGTTGAGGACGTAGGTTTCAAAGTCAAGGTCTTTGCTCCGATCATCAAAGCCTTTCTTCTCCGAGGTAGCTTTATCCTCTTTAAACTCCTCTTCAGCCAGTACCAGCTCCTCAATAGTGGTTTTTTCAACAGTGACTCCTTTGGCTTTGTTCATAAATTCAGCAAAAATCTTAAACCCCGGGATAACTCCTTTAGCCATCAAGATAGGTTCTGGAGTCCCGCTGTACGGGTGCCTGGTGCATTCCTTTACAAAGATTTCCTACAGAGTTTTCTTTCTAGCCATGGTCTCCTTTTCCTTTTCTTTAGATTGCCCCTACACACTTATCTCTTCCCCAGCTTCGTCAGCCTCTTTGAATCCTAACCCGTACTTTAAAACAGGTATTTTATTTCTCATATACTCTGAAGGTCCGCTCTGATTTTTTCCCAATCCCATGCCGGGCAAAAATTTAATATTGCGCATCATTCTCAGAACCTTGTCATCCATCTCATCCTCATAGATTACACAAACCTCAAAACTAAGGCTAAGGGAAATCTCTTTAGGGATCAACTTTAGTGCAACTACGGTGACTTCAGTTTCAGCTAAGATGGTGACAACCCTTCCTTCATGTGGGAATTTAATCTTTTAATGAACAGTGGATGGAATGCCACCTAAAGGGTGAAACAATGGCCTCCCTAATAAAATTGCAAATGTCACTAGGATATCAATCACATGCAAGTCAACCCAAACTTCTATAGGTCCCATTTTAACCAATGCCCTAAAAATTCCTTCCACAGACCTTTTGGTGTCATTATAAACCTTGGCAATTACCTCAAAAGGCTTTAAGTTAGCCACCATCAACCTTAGTTTCGGTAGAATCTTCAATGGACACACATTGATGGTAGAACCGTTGTCGACCATCACACAGTAGGTCATTTTCCCTTTCACCTCAGCCTTAATAAACAGAGCTTTGTGGTGATGCCTCCCTTCTAGAGGTAGATCATCATTGAAAAATGTTATCATTCCTTGAGGGGTTTCCATCAGTGATTGTACCATCTGCTCTGGAGTAGAATTAGTGGAAATCTTTTTCTGGTTTAGTGCCAGAACCAGGGCTTCCCTGTGATCCCTAGAATGCATAAGTAACTCCCAGACATTGGCAATGGTCTCTTTGCTTTGCTCTATCTCCTTTCCCTTCTCTACACCTTTTGCCTTTTCGGGTCCAGACTTGGCAGCCTCGGTTTCCTCTTTTTTTCTTTAACCTTCCCCACAGACTGACTTGGCTCACACCCCTCATTGTCCTATAGGTCAACTTATTCTTCGCTCTCATCATCGGAACTCTATATGTCCAAGATGTGCACCTGCAACTCCATGGGTTGTTTGTTTAGTTTTGGATTTTTCAGATTGATTTTTAGGGAATTATGGGAGACATCAATGAAGGAGTTTACGACTTGCTCTTCTGTTAGGCTAGAGTTGACAATCAAAATGGGTACATTTAGTGGTGGTACATTTCGGTAGTTGGGTAATGGGTTGGTTTGTGTGTTTGGTTTTTTATTTTCTGGGTCAGTAATTTTGCCTGAGTCTATTAAGTCTTGGATTTCATGCTTTAACTGGGCATAATTGTCTTTGTCATGTCCAATGGTCTAATGAAATTTACGAAAAAGTTTTGGGTTGGCTCTAGGCAAAAGTTGTTATGAAGGTAAAGGCCGTAGTAGGTTCTTCTCAATAAGCTTATCAAGGACCTTGGACATAGAACATCCCAGATTTGAAAATCTTTGAGGCTGTCTAACTACACTGACTTGTACATTGTTGCTTGGTGGTTGAATGGCATGAATTTGAACATTACTGCTTGAGTTGGCCCCCTCTTTGCCCCCATATCCTCTTATAAAGAATTTCTTCTCTTGAACCAAATCTGACTCCTTCTAGACCCCAAATCTATATAATTTTTCAAAGCTTCTGATTCCCAGATCTCTTAATTTCTTAGACAATGTTGGAACACACCGTTCTATTGCCAGGACTAACTAGTCCGACTCAGTAGGGCTATGCCTCATTAAGGACAACTTTCCCCTCCAACGAGTCAGGTAGTCAGCAAAAGTCTTATTAAAGTTTTGTTTGGTATTCTGCAGATCTTTTAAGGACACCTCTAGTTGAACATTAAGACCATATTGCTTAATAAAAGTGGCACATAATTCCTTCCAAGGTGTAATACCAACAAATTGGTGCCCCTTCCAATGAAATAGTGAACTGCTTGATAATTTGGCTCTCAGTTAGCTCGGTAGCCTTCATGAAAGTCATATACTGCTTCAAATGCAAATGGGGATCCTTGGCACCAGTATACTTCTTCATGTCAGGGAATTTAAACTTGCGAGGCAGTAGCTCATCACCCTTTTCTAGATTCAGATCACAATCTAGAGGAGCGACTATACCCTTCTCCTTCATCATCACCTACATCTGGTTCATCACCTTGGTCATGTTCTTAGCCCACTTAGTTTGACCCACATCTTCAACTGGGATAACATTTCTTTGATTCATTGGATTGGTCAACACTATCACATCATCTTCTTCTTTGCCTCTAATTGGGATTTCCTCATCGAGATTGTCACGACATAAAACAGGGGCCATGACCGGCGCTAGGGAATGAGAATTCTTTCGAATCCGAAACCCGTAGCAAGCCTAAAAATAAAATAAAACATGCAATAGTAATAACAATATATAATGCAGCGGAAATAAAAGTCATAAATATAATAATAGCATTTGCACCAACTGGATTTAAATTAAATACTCATCTTATATATATATAAGCTCTTTTAATACAAATCCAGTTCAAATATAATACAACATCTCTTTAAATATTTAATGACTACTGCAGTTTCTAGATAAAATAAAACTCAAGACTCAGAGAAGCAGTTTACACAAAGAAGTCGGGGCGAAAGAAATCCGGCGTACAAGCCTGCTACTGAGGTCTGAAGACGATGACTCTCCTGAAAAATAGTCAACGGAGGGGAGTCAGACCTCACTGAGTGAATTACTATAGTATATATACATACATGCTAAATGACAATGCATACAGTCAACAATATATATTTAATATTTATATATACAGGCAAATACACATAGATGCAATAAAATCATTTTATATATATTTCATTGAAAATCATCGTTTATGAAGGATCACATAGAACCCTATGATATCGCAACCTCAAAAATAGTGTTAGACAACACTCTAGCCATACAGGCTCACTTATTCCAAATATATCCACTTAGTCCATTTAGACAGTAGACTGGCCCCAAGATACTAAGTCAATCGAGCTCCAGCAGTCTGACTGTCAGTGTGATTGGCCCCGAGACACTTGGTCAACCGAGCTTCAGCAATCATACCCAAATCACATCTCACACATCAAATAATCATATTCCATCAATATCCACAAATGGTTAGTAATATAGCCTAAATGCTATAAGCATACCGGTACGTACTCGGTCCTAGTACTGCCCACTAGGTAGCACGTTCTATCGATATCCTTCATTAAAATATGAAACAGTCATTCATAAATAAATGATGCATGAATTTAAATAAAATAACAATATAAACCATATATATACTGAAAATATACCAAAAGTAAACCAGGTATATTTTGAGTATATATACGTCAAATAAATCCAATCAAATTATAAATTAAGCTAGAAATATATTTTAAAACATTTTAAATATAATTTATTAATAAAACATGTATATAATTCAAAATATACAAGAAATAAACCAAAATAAACTAAAAATAAACTTAGGAAATAATTGAATTATTCATGCATAAATAATCAAAATAAAACATATTTTTCTAAATCATGCACCCTAAACATATATATATATAATATAGTAACTCACACTTAATGAGCTCCACGAGATGGATCCGACGGGCCTGGTCCACTAGGCCTCGGTCTCAGCGCAACTAAACAAACAATAACGACAGAAATTAGAATAAACCTAACAGAAAATCCTAGAACTCGATCTAGAATATTAAACACATAATCGAAATTAGGGTTTGACCGGATATCATGTTTTACGAGAATTCTATCGAAAATTCGGCAGAACCTCCCCTGTAAAACAGACATCTCTCTACTCAAAGAGTAGAACCGACCCTGCAAAGAAACACACTTCGAAAATAAATGCAAAATTACATTCACAACCCCTCGGTCGGACTCCAAACTACAGTCTACCGACCGGGGTCCACAAACACAGAACAATTTCAGAAATACCAAAAATACCCTTATAACATAGAAATTCATTTTATAAGTAGAAATTACATAATTAACCTTTAAACACAGTAAAAACCAATAAAAACTCATTTTATTAGAAAAATCGTATATTATATATATAATTAAAAATAATTCATAAAAAATAGTTTTAATTAGTTAAAAATATTAAATAATTTGTAGAAATTATTTTTATACCTTAAATAACTATTTAAACCAATTAAATTGCATTTTCTGCTAATTTAGGATAAAATTACCAAAATACCCCTATATATATATATACTAAAATTACTCCAAAAATTCACCAAAGTAATATAATTATCCAAAATTAATTTTCTCAACATTTTTATCAATAATATCAATAATTAAACTCAATTAACCAATTAATTTCAATTAAAAACACATTTAACCCTAATTTTCCAAAATTACATAAACTTAAATAATTCAAAATAAATACTTAGAAATTCATAAAAATTCCAAATAAATTCCTATAATTCATTTCAACACCTATAGTTATCATAAAACACAATTTCATAATTTAATTAATTAATTTCCTAAAATTAGAAAATAATATTAAAATATTCAAAAATACCCAAAAATTAAAATAATTCCCAAAAATTCTACAAAAATTATTACATGTATATTAAGCTAAGGGGAACAACATTTGTGAAGGGATTTTTTATGAATCAAACAATTCTAAGTTCAAAAAAATCAAAAACCCTAATATGGCCAAAATCGAAAATTCGAAACCTAAGCAAATCAAGACCATTTAAGCTCAAACCAAAGCTAGAATCACACTCACCAGAGCTCAAGGAGAAGAAAGAGATTGGCGGTTTCGAAAATGGTGGCCAGAATCATCGTGATCGACGGTGGTTCAACTTTCGGCTTCTCCGGCCAAAAATGGCTTCCAGACGCCGGAATCAGCTGCTACAGGCGGCGAAAGAGGCTGGGGAAGGTGGTGGTACACTGGATGGCACACCAATGGTGAGGAATCTATAGTTTCAGGCATCGGACGGCGAGGGAAACGGTCGGGAGGAAGAAGAGAGAAATTGGGGCAAAAATGTAATTTTCCAAAATTTTTTGGCTTTTAACTTATAATATGTATATATATATATACTTTATACTATATATTAAAATAATATTAAATTACACACATTAAATATACACCACACACATATAATTTAATATTTTAATAATTTATACTAAATAAAAATAATTAAATAACAATAAAACTAACAAATAATTAATAAAATATTAGGGTAATATTAAACCCTAATTAAATAAATAATTACATGTATACACGGTGATTAATATTTTAAAATATGTATGAGTTCATGCAAGTCCGTAAATATATTTAAAATAATTAATAATAAATTATTTACGTGAAAATTTCCCTGAAAATAAAAGTCTTGGAAAAATTTTATGTAAAGCACTGTAAAGAAGACACAATAATTAAAATAGATTTTAAACACATATCAACTCGTAAAAATATCATAATATATATACAAAAATTATTAACATTGCATATCCTGGTACAGTGTAAAAATATTTAAAAATACGGGATATTACAGAGATCCACTGGATCGATTGGCGGTGCATTAGGTGGCTGTGCTGGCTGACTCTCTCTGATGAGCTTAGTAATTTCTCCCATCATTTCTCTCATTATAACCCAAGTTTCTATCATTACCTCTTCTTTCGTCCGTGCCCCAAATGCTTCTGGATCGAACCCTCCTGCCATTTCTATTTCTGAATTCCTGACTAGGCGACTTGAACTAGCTCGGACCTACCCTGTTGAGCTTAAAGGATATGTAGTGTTGCAAAACAGTTGGTTAGAATGATGAATGATGTGTATGCATGATATGCAAGTCTGTTTTATTTTAAAAAAATTAAGAAACAAAAAGTCACACACAAAAAGATATACAAAATCAAAACATGAAGCTTAAACGTGCAAACTTCCACCTCTATTTCTCCCACATACGTATTCAATGGCGAGTATCTTGTCCTAGGATTTTTGGCCTGGGTTTTAATTATCAACGGGGGATAATAAAATCAACGTATGCAAGAAAACTCTCAAAATGATTCAGACAAGTAATGGGTCCTTTAAATAAAGCCCGAGTCCACTTCCTACGAGCAAAAATCCTTATCATCATAAACTTACTTGTCAAAACCCATTTGAAATGAGTTATGAATAGGCATGAGAGGCCTTTTTTTACTAGCTTGTTTATGATGGGCTTTGGTTGGACACGAGGGCCCATTTTATTTTGGACTGCTTATTGATGGGCTCGAGATTTATTTTAAGAGTCCATTATATGGCATAATACACATGCATGTGGGAAAATTCTTAAGCATAGTTGCTAGGTCATTATATGGGCTTGAGTCTTGGGTAAAAAGGCTTCAGCTCCCACAACGATATACATCCATATACGTCTCCCCACGCAAGGGTCAAACAAAGTGGATTAGTACATGTCATGAGTGATAAAAATCAATGTGAAGTACTGACTATTGTTGGGTTTATTTGGGGCTGAAGTGCTCATTGTGTGCAAAACGTGTAGTGAATGCATAAATGCAGGAAGAAATAAGAAAATAATTAAAGATGATAAAATGCAATACACTGAAATCAGTTTCTCTATCCCCAATGGAGTCGCCACTATAAACGGTGAGGTTTAGCGCATGCCCAAGTGTTTGGTGACCACAGCACTGTGTGGGCTTGAGGCCCACTAGAAAATACAATGTAGGTCTTGGGCCTATTCGAAGATAGAGTCGCCACTCGGATAAAAGCGGAGACATATTGTATAGTAACTGGATCCTACAGAGGTTCCCAAAAGCCATTATCAGAGATCGGGTTCGAAAACTGGGTATAAGCATTTGAATGCTCACCTAACCTTGCAGTTGGCTTCCGTTTGTGTTTTACATTTTATTACCATTTAATTATTTAATTATTTCCTCATTTACATTCAGAATTGCATTTGCCTTTATTTACTTTCCAAGTTTTATAGTTAAGTCCAAGTTTGCACATTAGGCTAAATAAAAAGAATAATATACAAAAAATAAACCAAACATATACTGAAAATAAATTGATAAAATAACATAAAAGAGGTAATATACAAGGGATAACTAACAATGATGAATACTCAATGATGGAGACTATCGAGTAATTCCTATAAATAATATACAAATAGTCCTTCCTAAAAAAAATGAAATCACATATGATGATACTTACAAGAAGTCTATATAGAAAGAGGTTCTCACATTATGAATTAAAGAAACCATCAAACAATCAAGATTGAACATCATCATACAATGATACAGACATGTTTATGGTAAAAAAAAGGACATACCAAAGTGGACATCACGACAAACGTTTAATAAGAATGAAACTGAAAGCAGGCTAAACCTGTCAATGTGGCAATCGCCTCATCAATGAGATGATCACCTCATTGAGATGAGGTGACCGTCTCATTCATAAGGCGATGCCACATTAATAGAGGCCCCTAGTATTTCTAAGGCAAAAAAAAGACATACAACAAACATGAACAAAGGAGACAAACCACCTAGAAGCCTGTCATTGGGGCGATCGCCTCATTGACAAGAGGTGACGCCTCTTCATAAAGATGGTTTCGACTCTTAAACGTTCAGACTTCTACTTTAAGTAATAAAACATGCATATACACAATCTACAATCATCAAACTACAAATACATGCGAAAGTATTCAAAGATCACATCAATAAAATGAGGTATTAAGCAAGAGAAACTAGAAATATACCTAAAATACACTAACAACTTAGTCACACACAAGCAAGAACACACAAAATGATGCACAAATCAAGTTTAAGTGCAAGTTTTCTACGAAAATGAGAGGCCCTCAGAGACATTTTTTATTGTGATCCTTATTAGGATGTGATCTCTACTTTTGATACAAGCTTCTTCCTTCTTCTCTTAGGACAAAAGTGGACTTCTTTGCTTCAATCTCTCCCTCTTCCTTGAGGATGTTTTTTTTACTTTTCTCTATTGTCTTTTTTTAGAGCTCTCCTCTCTCTTTTTCTCTTTTTTTTTTTCCAATAATGGCCAAAAACCCCTATTTTTCTCGCTCTTTCTCTTTTATTCCCTAGCTTCCCCATGCCCCTAAGCCCTCTAGCTCATCATGAGCCTCCATAGCCTTTTTCTCTTCCCCAAAAATCTCTTTCTCATGCAAGAATCAGGTCTGGAGGCTGGGGCCCACACCACTTGGCCACCATGGTTGCAGCTACATTTAATGCAGCTACAAGTGGGCTGTCATAGAGGCGACGCCTCTTCGATGAGGCGATCGCCTCATTGGCAGCTCAGTGCAATAAGGTGATCGCTAGCCAAAGAGGCGATCACCTTATTGCACTGAGGCGACGCCCTTTTAGCTTGGGCCTGTGCTGGGCCAGGCGAGCTTGGGCCAATTTTGGATAATTAGGCTGGGTTTTGGGTTTTCAAGTCCAATTTCCATTAGAGATTCAAGTTTCATTCTCATGTCCAAGTTTCACATTCTCATCATCGGGCTTGACAACGGACCGATCACACTGAGCGTCCCTAATTCGTCCCCTAACACGGGTCGACTGAATCGGGAGTCTACAATTGAAAATTAGCAAATTACTACATGTGTAATATATAGTAAATGTAGTAAATAACTATTTTAGTCCTTAAAAAAATCTATTTATCCCCTATAATTTTTTTTTTTACTTTCCTTCTTTGCTCCCCACTATAAGAGTCATCTACTTTTAAAAATGGTCAATATTCCTCATTTGTGATTTACTGTTACATGTCGTAATTTGTGACATCCAACATTATCCAAAACATAATAATAACATTTCAAAACAGTTATTAAAATTATTATTAAACTAGGAATTTTTTTTAAATTCATGATGGTATATAAAATATTAGATATATATTTTTATATTATTGTGTCACGACCCAAAACAGGGGTCATGACCGGCGCTAGGAAATGAGAATTCTTTCGAATCCGAAACCCATATCAAGCCTTAAAAATAAAATAAAACATGTAATAATAATATAAATAAAATAATCTCGCAGTGAAAATAAAATTCATAAATAAAATAAAATAATAATCCGCCAATAGAATTAAATGAACAACCTCATCTCATATATAAATAATCCTTTAATACATATCCCAGTTCAAATCTTTAAAATATAAATCTCATACAAATATAATATATATGTCCCACATCTCACTACGACTACTGCAGTGTCTAGATTAAAAAAAATAACATTAAGTAAGCAAATTACATAATGAAGCCGGGGTGGAAGAAATCTGGCATATGTGTCTGCTACTGAGGTCTAAAGACATAGACTCTCCTGAAAAATAGTCAACAGAGGGGAGTCAGACCTCATCGAGTGAATTATTATAATATATATACATGCATAGCTAAATGACAATGCACACATTTAATAGTATATATAATAAATATATATATAGGCAAAATCACACAGATGCAGTGAAACCATTTTATATAAATACTGAAAATAATATCTAATTATGAAGGATCAAATAGAACCCTAGAATATCCAATTATAAAAACAGTGTTAGACCACACTTTAGCCATACAGGCTCACTTATTCCAAATAAATTCACTTTTTCCATTTGGACAGTAGACTGGCCCCGAGACACTAAGTCAACCGAGCTCCAGCAGTCTGATTGTCAGTATGATTGGCCTCAAGACCCCTGGTCAATCGAGCTCTAGCAATCTGTCACGACACAAAACAGGGGCCATGACCGGCGCTAGGGAACGAGAATTCTTTCGAATTTGGAACCCGTAGCAAGCCTAAAAAAAAATAAAAATAAACATGCACTAATAATAATAACAATATTAAATGCAGCGGAAATAAAAATCATAAATATCATAAATATCCCAATAGTATTTTCACCAACTGGATTTAAGTCAAATCTCATCTCATATATATAAAATTCTTTTAATACAAATCCAGTTCACATAATATACAATATCTCACATAAATAAAATACATAAAATCCCATAATTTAATTTACAACTACTGCAGTGTCTAGATTATAAAAATAAGACTCAAGTAAGCAGTTTACACAAGGAAGCCGGGGCAGAAGAAATCCGGCGTATAGGCCTGCTACTGAGGTCTGAAGATGTTAACTCTCCTGAAAAATAGTCAACGGAGGGGAGTCAGACCTCACTGAGTGAATTACTATAATATATATACATGCATACTAAATGAAAATGCATACAATCAACAATATATATATAATATGTATATATACAGACAAATTCACACAGATGCAAAAAAATCATTTTATATGTTTTTATTAAAATCATCATTTATGAAGGATCAAATAGAACCCTATGATATCAAAACCTCAATCAGTGTTAGAAAACACTCTAGCCATACAGGCTCACTTAATCCAAATATATCCACTTAATCCATTTAGACAGTAGACTGGCCCCGAGACACGAAGTCAACCGAGCTCCAGCAGTCTGACTGCCAGTGTGATTGGCCCCGAGACACTTGATCAACCGAGCTCCAGCAATCACACCTCCAAACCATATCTCACATATCAAATAATCATAAATATATCAATATCCACAAATGGTTAGAAATATAGCCTAAATGCTATAGGCACACCGGTACGTACTCGGTCCTAGTGCTGCCCACTAGGTAGCACGTTCTATCGATATCCTTCATTAATAATTATAAAACATTCATTCACAAATAAATGATGCATGAATTTAAATAAAATAGCAACATAAACCATATATATACTGAAAATATACCAAAAGTAAACCAGGTATATTTCGAGTATATATACGTCAAATAAATCCAATCAAATTATAAATTAAGCTAGAAATATATTTGAAAACATTTTAAATATAATTTATTAACAAAACATGCATATAATTTAATATATACCAAAAATAAACCAAAAATATACTTAAATACAAATCACATTATTTATGCATTTTAATCAAAATAAAATGTATATTTCTAAATCATGCATCCTAAGCATATATATATAAAATACTAACTCACAAATTAGTGCGCTCCTCGAGATGGATCCGATGGGCCTGGTCCACTAGCCCTCGGTCTCAGCGCAACTAAACAAATAATAAATAACCGACATTAGAATAAACCTAACAGAAAATCCTAGAATTCGATCTAGAGTATTAACACAGAATTGAGATTAGGGTTCGACCGAACATCACGTTTTACGAGAATTCTACCAAAAATTCGGCAGAACCTCCCCTGTAAAATGAACATCTCTCTACTCAAAGAGTAGAGCCGACCCTGCAAAGAAACACACTTTGAAAAAGAAGTTCAACACTCAACCACAACCCCTCGGTCGGACTCCAAATTACAGTCTACCGACCGGGGTCCATAAACACAGAATAATTTCAGAAATATCAAAAATACCCTTAAATAATAGAAATTCATTTTATAAGTAGAAATTACATAATTAACCTTAAAACACTGTAAAAACCGATAAAAACTCATTTTATTAGAAAAACCGTATATTATATATATAATTGAAAATAATTCACGAAAAATAGTTTTAATTAGTTAAAAATACTAAATAATTTGTGGAAATCATTTTTATACCTTAAATAATTATTAAAACCAATTAAATTACATTTTTAGCCAATTTTGTATAAAATTACCAAAATGCCCTTATATATATAAATATACTAAAATTACTTCAAAAATTCACCAAAAATAGTATAATTATCATAAATTAATTTTCTCAACATATTTATCAATAATATCAATAATTAAACTCAATTATCCAATTAATTTCAATTAAAAACATAATTAATCCTAATTTCCCAAAATTACATAAACTCAAATAATTCAAAATAAATACTTAAAAATTCATAAAAATTAAAAATAAATTTATATAATTCATTTAAACACCTATAATTACCATAAAACACAATTTCATAATTTATTTAATTAATTTCCGAAAATTAGAAAATAATATTAAAATATTCAAAAATACCCAAAAATCAAAATAATCTCCAAAAATTCTAAAAAAATTTATACATGTATATTAAGCTACTAGGAACAATATTTGTGAAGGTAGTTTTCATGAATCAATCAATTTGAAGCTCAAAAAAATCAAAAACCCTAATATGGCCGAAATGGAAAATTCGAAACCTAAGCAAATCAAGACCATTTAAGCTCAAACCAAAGCTAGAATCACACTCACCAGAGCTCAAGGAGAAGAAAGAGACTGGCGGTGTCAAAAATGGTGGCCGGAATCATGGTCGACGGTGAGGCGAGGAAGTTTCGGTCAAAATGGAAAAAATGGGTTGGCCAGCGCCGGGAAGGAGCTGCTGGCAGCGGAGAACGGCTGAGGATGAAGGTGGCAAGCTGAGAGGCACACCGACGGCAAGGGAACGGCGTGACAGACGGTGGTTGGCGGTGAGGAATTGGTCGGGCACGGGAAAGGAAGAAGGAAGGAGAAGAAGAGAAGAAAAGAAAAAAAGATAAGAAAAAGAAAAAGAAAAAGAAAAAAAAGAAAAAAAATAATTTTTAATAAAATATTTGAAAAAAAATCACATCCACACACTTAATATTTAATATTTTAAAATTTAACATTAATTAAAAATAATTAAATAATAATAAAATAATTAATTAATTAATAAAATATTAGGGTAATATATTAAACCCAAATTAAATAAATATTTACGCGCATAGGCTTTATTTAGTAATTTAAAAATACGTATGAGTTCATGCAAGTCCAAAAATATATTTAATATAATTAATAATAAATTATTTACGTGAAAATTTCCCCGAAAATGCAAGTCTCGGGAAAATTTTACGTAAAGCACTGTAAATAATACACAATAATTAAAATAGGTTTTAAATACATATCAACTCGTAAAAATATCATATAATATACATATGGAAATTATTAATACTGCATATCCCGATACAACATTAAAACATTTAAAAACACGGGACATTACACAATCACACTCTCAAATCACATCACACATCAAATAAATCAATTCCATCAATATTTCACAAATAGGTTAGTAATATAGCCTAAATGCTATTGTCGTATCGGTACGTACTCAGTTCTAGTGCTGCCCACTAGGTAGCACGTTCTATTGATATCCTTTATTATTATATAAAACATACATTCATAAAATAAATGATGCATGATATTAAATAAAATAGCAACATAAACCATATATATACTAGAAATATACCAAAAATAAATCAGGTATATAGCGAGTATATATATATCAATTAAATTCAATTTAATTATAAAATAAACTATAAATATACTTAAAATCATTTTGAGAACAATTCATTAATAAAACATGCATATAATTTAAAATATACCAAAAATATACTGAAAATATACCAAAAATAAACCCAAAAAATAATTAAACCATTCATGCATAATTTATAAAATAAATCATACATTTCTAAAAACATACATCCTAAAACATGTATCTATAAATAACAACTCACAGTTACTGTGTTCCTCAAGACAGGTCCCACGGGCCTGGTCCACTAGGCCTCGGTCTCGGCACAACTAAACAAACAAATGACAACACGACATTAGAATAAATCTATCGGAATTTTAAAGACTCAATCTAGAATCTTAGATACATAATTAGAATAAGAATTCGACCGGATATCACGTTTTATAAAAATTCTACCGGAAATCCGGCAGAACCTCCCCTGTAAAACGGACATCTCTCTACTCAAAGGGTAGAGCCGGACCTGCAAAGAAACACACTTCAAGAATAAATACAATTCATAATCCCTCGGTCGTACTCCAAATTATAATTCTATCGACCGAGGTTCATAATTCCCTAAAATAATACAGAACACATGAAAAATATCAAAAATGCCCTTCAATAGTAAAAATATAGAAATTTAGATATTTAAACGCTAAAAAATAATTATTTTGCCAATAAATGCATAAAAACCCTAATTTTAATAAATTATTATTAAAAATCGGTAATTCTCAATAAATTCATAAAATATTGACCAAAATACATTTTATAAATTCAAATTACATAATTAACCCTAAAAATCAATAAAATCTCATTTTTTTAGAAAAATCGTATATTATATATAATTTGAAAATAGTTTACGAAAAATAGTTTTAATTGGTTAAAAATACTAAATAATTTGTAGAGATCATTTTTATACCTCAAATAACTAGTATAACCAATTTCATTATATTTTTAGCCAATTTAATGTCAAATTACCAAAATACCCCTAGTTATATAAATTCCCTAAAATTAATAAAAAATTCACCAAAAATAGTATAATTACTCAAAATTAAATTTTTCAACATATAATTCAATAATATCAATAAATATATTTAATTAACCAATTAATTTCAATAAAACACATAATTGAACTAATTTTTCCAAAATTACATAAACTAAATAAATTCAAAATAATTATATAAAAATCAAAAAAATTACAAATAAATTTATAAAATGCATTTCAACACCTATAAACACCATAAAACACAATTTCATAATTTAATTAATTAATTTTCAAAAATTAGAAAATATTAATAAAATAATAAAAAATTTACAAAAATCAAAATAATTCCCAAAAATTCCACAAAAATTCACAGAGCTAGATTAAGCTACTAGGATCAATGTTTGTTAAGGAAGTTTGCATGAATCAACCAAATCAAAGCTCAAAAAAAATCAAAAACCCTAAATGGCCGAAAATGATAAATCGAAACCTAGGGAAATCTAGACCATTTCAAGTGAAACAAAGCTTGGAAATGCACTCACCGGAGCTCAAGGAAGAGATAGAGACCAGTGGGGCTCGAAACGGTGGTCGAAAACACATCGATTGGAGTTAGGATCGATTTTCGGCTTCTCACTCAAATTCCGACCAAACCACGCCGAAGAAGAAGGCTCTGGACGTCGGAAATGGCTGGCAAGGGAGGTGGCACATCGGAGGGCACAGTAATGGTGAAGGAACGACGTGATCGACGTCGGAAATCATATGGGGACGATCGGGAAAGAGGAAGGAGACTCAATGACAATCTTGTAATTAATGTAAACTTTATTTTAGTTAATAATATTATATGTATATATATGTATATATATATCTTCTTATATTATTTTAATATATAAATTAATACACACAATAAATATCCACCACACACTTTAATAATAATATATATACATATACACACACATTTAATTAATTAATATTAAAACTATATAATATAATTTAATTTAATTAAATAACCCTAATTTAATTTAAATGAATGTACGTATATATATTTTATTTGACACTTTAAAATCACGCATGAACTAATGCAAATTCATAAAACCGTTTAAAATAATTAAAATTTAATTATTTACGTCTTAATTTCCTCGAAAATAAAATCCTCGGGAAAATTTTAAGTAAATAACTTAAAATAATTAAAAATGTCATGACCCAAAATAGGGGCCATGACCGGCGCTAGGGAATGAGAATTCTTTCAAATTCGGAACCCGTAGCAAGCCTAAAATAAAATAAAACATACAACAATAATAGCAACAATATTTAATGCAGCGGAAATAAAATCATAATTATCAAAATAATATTCCACCACGGGATTTCAAATCAAATCCATATCTCATATATATAAATAGATTCGTTAATACAAGTTTCAGTTCAAATATTCAAAGTACATAACTCACACAAATATAATACACAAAACCCACAATTTATTTACAACTACTACAGTGTCTAGATTATAAATAAAACTCAAGACTCAGATAAGCAGTTTACATAGAGAAGCCGGAGCGGAAGAAATCCGACGTACAGGCCTGCAACTGAGGTCTGATGAAGATGACTCTCCTGAAAAATGGTCAACAGAGGGGAGTCAGACCTGTCACGACCCAAAACAGGGGCCATGACCGGCGCTAGGGAACGGGAATTCTTTCGAATCCGGAACCCGTAGCAAGCCTAAAAATAAAATAAATCATGCGATAATAACAATAACCATATAATATGCAACGGAAATAAAAATCATAATATCATTATATTATCCATATCAACTGGATATAAATAAAAATCTCATCCCATTCATAAAATCTCTTTAATACAATCCAGTTTCAATATAATACATCTCCTTTAAAATAAAATACACGAAATTCAATACTTATATTCACAACTACTGAAGTGTCTAGATAAAATAAATAAGACTCAAGTAGACAATTTACATAAAGAAGCCGGGGCGGAAGAAATCCGGCGTATCGACCTGCTACTGAGGTCTGAGGATGTTGACTCTCCTGAAAAATAGTCAACGGAGGGGAGTCAGACCTCACTGAGTGAATTACTATAATATATATACATACACACTAAGTGATAATGCATACAGTCAACAGTATATATATATCTAATATATATACAGGCAAATACACACAAATGCAGAAAAATCATTTTTATATATTTTACTGAAAAATCCCAATTTATGAAGGATCACATAGAACCCTAGAATATCGCAACCTCAGAAAATAGTGTTAAACAACACTCTAGCCACACAGGCTCACTTATTCCAAATATATCCACTTAATCCATTTGGACAGTAGACTGGCCCCGAGACACTAAGTCAACCGAGCTCCAGCAGTCTGACTGCCAGTGTGATTGGCCCCGAGACACTTGGTCAACCGAGCTCCAGCAATCACACCCAAACCACATCTCACACATCAATAATCATAATCAAATCAATATCCACAAATAGTTAGTAATATAGCCTAAAGCTATAGGCGTACCGGTACGTACTCGGTCCTAGTGCTGCCCACTAGGTAGCACGTTCTATTGATATCCTTCATTAATAAATAATAAAACATTCATTCACAAATACATGATGCATGAATTTAAATAAATCAACAATATAAACCATATATATACTGGAAATATACCAAACATAAACCAGGTATATTTTGAGTATATATATGTCAAATAAATCCAATCAAATCATGAATTAAACTAAAAATATATTTAAAAAACGTTTTAAATATATTTTATTTACAAAACATGTATATAATTTATTATATACCAAAAATATACCAAAAATATACTTGAATATAAATCACATTATTTATGCATATTCAGTCAAAATAAAACATGCATTTTTCTAAATCATGCATCCTAAGCATATATATATATTATAGTAACTCACCTAATGCGCTCCACGAGACAGGTCCGACGGGCCTGGTCCACTAGCCCTCGGTCTCGGCGCAACTAAACAAACAATAAATAACCGACATTAGAATAAACCTAACAGAAATCCTAGAATTCAATCTAGAGTATTAAAATACGGAAACAGAATTAGGGTTCGACTGGATATCACGTTTTACGAGAATTCTACCAAAAATCCGGCAGAACCTCCCCTGTAAAACGGACATCTCTCTACTCAAAAGAGTAGAGCCGACCCTGCAAAGAAACACACTTCGAAATACAAGCTCAACACAATCAAAATCCCACGGTCGGACTCCAAACTACAGTCCACCGACCGGGGTCCACAAGCACAGAATGATATTCCAGATATACCGAAAATATCCTTAAATCACAGAAATACATTTTATAAATAAAAATTACATAATTAACCTTGAAATACTATAAAAACCGATTAAAACTCATTTTATTAGAAAAACCGTATATTATATATATAATTGAAAATAATTCCCGAAAAATAGTTTTAATTAGTTAAAAATACTAAATAATTTGTAGAAATCATTTTTATACCTTAAATAAATATTAAAACCAATTAAATTACATTTTTAGACAATTTAGGGTAAAATTACCAAAATACCCCTATATATATAAATATACTTAAATTACTTCAAAAATTCACTAAAAATCATACAATTATCCAAAATTAATTTTCTCAACATATTTATCAATAATATCAATATTTAAACTCAATTAACCAATTAAATTCAAATAAAAACACAATTAACCTAATTTTCCAAAATCACCTAAACTTCAATAATTAAAAATAAATACTTAGAAATTCATAAAAATTCCAAATAAATTCCCATAATTCATTTCAACACCCAATTCAACCATAAACTCCAATTTCATAATTTAAATAATTAATTTCCGAAAATTAGAAAATAATATTAAAATATTCAAAAATACCCAAAAATCCAAACAATCTCCAAAAATTCTACAAAAATTTATACATGTAGATTAAGCTACTAGGAACAACATTTGTGAAGGAAGTTTCCATGAATCATCCAATTCGAAGCTCAAAAAAATCGAAAACCCTAATAGGCCGAAATTTACAAATCGAAAACTAAGCAATTCTAGACCATTTTAGCTCAAACCAATGCTAGAATAACACTCACCGGAGCTCAAGGAGAAGAAAGAGACCGGCGGTGTCGAAAACGGTGGCCGGAATCGGCGTGATCGACGGTGAGTTGATTTTCGGCTTCTCCGGCCAAAATCACTCTCCCGACGCCGGAAACGGCCTCCACAGGCGGCGAAACTGGTCGGGGAAGATGGTGGCACACCGGACGGGACACCCACGGTGAAGGAACGGCACGGCAGCGACCGGAAATGGTGAGGGAACGATCGGAGAAGAAGAAGAAGAAGAAGAAACTGTCGGGGGCAAAATGGTAATTTTGCAAATTCTTTTGATTTTTAATGTATATATGTATATATATATACTGTATACTTTATATTAAAATAATATTAAATTACACACATCAAATATACACCACACACATTAAAATATTAATATTTTAATAATTTATACCAAATAAAATTAATTAAATAACAATTAAAACAATTAAATACTTAATAAAATATTAGGGAATTAATAAACCCTAATTAAATAAATATACACACACCGACTTTATTTAATAATTTAAAAATATGTATGAGTTCATGCAAGTCCGTAAATACCTTTAAAATAATTAATAATACATTGTTTACGTGAAAATTTCCCCGAAAATGCAAGTCCCGGGAAAATTTTACGTAAAACACTGTATATAAAACACATTAATTAAAATAGGTCTAAAATACATATCAACTCGTAAAAATATCATATAAAATACAGAAATCATGAACTCTGCATATCCCGGTACTGTGTAAAAATATTTTAAAAACACGGGATATTACAGTCTTCCCCCCTTATAAGAATTCGTCCCCGAATTCTAAAAAGAAAAGATCAAGAAGGGAAGAGATACGGGTAAGAAGCTCGCATCTCAGCTTCAGTCTCCCACGTATGCTCTTCAACTCTGTCGCTACGCCACAAAACCTTGACCATCGGAATCTGCTTCGATCTCAACTGTCGAACTTGAAAATCTACGATCGCCACAGGTTCTTCCACAAACGTCAAATCTTCACTCACTTCTACACTGTCGGGCTGCAACACGTGTGAAGGGTCTGAGATATACTTCCTCAACATCGAGATATGAAATACTGGATGCACCTGTGACATACTCGGAGGCAAATCCAACCGATATGCAACAGTGCCAACTCTCTCCAGAATCTCAAATGGTCCAATATATCTCGGTGTTAACTTACCCTTCCTACCAAATCTCATCACACCCTTCATCGGAGATAACTTCAGAAAAATGAAATCTCCAACCTGAAACTCCACATCTCTGCGCCTAGGATCCGCATAACTCTTCTGTCTACTAACTGCGGTCTCTAATCTACGCTTGATCACGGCGACTTTCTCTACAGCATCCTGAACCATCTTTGGTCCAGTCAAAGCTCTCTCACCAATCTCATCCCAACTCAACGGGGATCTACACTTCCTTCCATATAACGCCTCATATGGTGCCATACCAATACTGCTATGGTAGCTGTTATTATATGCAAACTCAACAAGCGACAAATGATCATCCCAGCTACCTCCCAAATCCAAGACACACATCCTCAACATATCTTCCAGTGTCTGGATCATCCTCTCAGACTGACCATCTGTTTGAGGATGAAAAGCAGTACTGAAATCCAACCTAGTGCCCATCGCTTCCTGCAACTTCTGCCAAAAATGAGAAGTAAACACCGAACCTCTATCTGACACAATGGACACAGGTACTCCATGAAGGCACACAATATGCTTCACATACAACTTCGCCAATCTAGCAACTGAATATGTGGCTTTCACAGGCAAGAAATGTGCAGACTTCATCAATCTGTCTACAATCACCCAGATGGAATCGTATCCATCCTTCGAACGAGGTAAACCGACCACAAAATCCATAGCTATCCTTTCCCACTTCCACTCGGGAATAGGAAGAGGCTGAAGCTTCCCAGAAGGCTTCTGATGTTCGGCTTTCACTTGCTGACACGTCAAGCACTTAGCAACATAATCAGCAACATCCTTCTTCAATCCATCCCACCAGTATAGATCTCTGATACTGTGGTACATCTTAGTAACACCTGGATGAACGCTGTAGGCTGTAGAATGTGCTTCCTCTAAAATCTCCTCTCTCAAATCATCCACATCAGGAACACACAATCTACCACTGATCCACAACACACCATCATCATCGAGTGTGAAATCAGTGAACTTCCCTGCTCTGACATTCTCTGCAAGCTCTTCTAGAATAGGATCTCGGCTCTGAGCTGCTTTAATCCTATCCCTCAGTACAGATCGTACTTTAAACTGAGCTAACAGTCCACCCGATCTACTAATCTTCATCATCAGACCTTGATCCACCAACAAATGCAACTCCTGGATCAATGGTCTCCTCTCAACACCAATGTGAGCAAGACTACCTGAGGACTTCCTACTCAAGGCATCTGCTACAACATTAGCCTTACCCGAATGGTAAAGAATCTCGCAATCATAGTCCTTCAACAGTTCCAACCATCTTCTCTGCCTCAGATTCAAATCTCGCTGCTGGAAAATGTACTTAAGGCTCTTGTGATCAGTAAATATCTCACAAGTCACCCCGTACAGATAATGTCTCCAAATCTTCAAAGCAAAGATCACTGCAGCCATCTCTAGGTCATGTGTGGGATAGTTCTGCTCATGCTTCTTCAACTGCCTCGAAGCATAGGCTATCACCCTTCCATTCTGCATCAACACACAACCAAGACCAATTCTAGAGGCATCATAGTAAATTGTGAACTTATCCACACTATTAGGCAAAGCTAATACTGGCGCTGTGGTCAACTTCTCCTTCAACAACTGAAAACTATTCTCACAAGCTTCTGACCACTCGAATCTAACATTCTTTTGAGTCAAGCGAGTCATAGGGGCTGCAATCCTAGAAAAGTTCTGCACAAACCGCCTATAATACCCGGCTAACCCCAGAAAACTCCGAATCTCAGTAACTGAAGTAGGTCTAGGCCACTCAGATACTGCCTCAACCTTCTGTGGATCAACCTGAATACCTTCTTTAGACACTACGTGTCCAAGAAAAGAAACACTCTCCATCCAGAAATCACACTTCGAAAATTTAGCATAAAGCTGATGATCTCTCAGTGTCTGTAGTACAATCCTCAAGTGATATACATGCTCTTCCATACTCCTCGAATATACTAGTATATCATCAATGAAGACTACCACAAACTGATCCACATAGGGTCTGAATACTCTGTTCATCAGGTCCATAAAAGCTGCTGGTGCATTAGTCAAACCAAAAGACATCACCAGAAACTCATAATGACCATATCGAGTACGGAATGTTGTCTTAGGAATATCAGATTCACTGATCCGCAACTGATGATAACCCGACCTCAAGTCAACCTTAGAAAAGAATTGTGCACCTTGTAACTGATCAAATAAATCATCAATCCTCGGGAGAGGATACTTGTTCTTCACTGTCACCTTATTCAGCTCTCTATAGTCAATGCACAGTCTCAGGGTACCATCCTTCTTCTTCACAAACAGGACTGGTGCACCCCAAGGAGAAACACTAGGTCTGATGAAACCTTTATCCAATAACTCTTGCAACTGCTCCTTCAACTCTCTCAACTCTGCAGGAGCCATACGATAGGGTGGCATAGATATAGGAGTAGTACCTGGAACCACATCTATACAGAACTCAATCTCTCTATGAGGTGGTAAACCTGGCAACTCCTCGGGAAAAACATCAGGAAACTCACAAGCAACAGGAACATCTGTGAGTGACAACTTCTCCACTGACGTATCCCTGACCAATGCCAAAAACCCCTGACAACCTTTCCTCAACAACTTCCTAGCAGAAATAAGATTCTGAGGTGCTGAACTCCTATCACCAACAAATTTAAATTCTACTTCACCAGGAATTCTGAAAATCACCTCCTTATTCCTGCAATCTACCACGACAAAGTGCTGAGATAACCAATCCATTCCCAAAATAACATCAAACTCCATCACATCCAACAAAATCAAATCAGCGGGTAATTCTCTATCTCCCACGAGAACTGGACAACCAGAAAGAACAATATCGGTGTCCAAAGAATCACTCAGAGGAGTGGCAACAGACAAAGGAAAAGCCATCCTCGAAGCTTGCCAACAAAATTTAGAAGCAAAAACAGGAGAAACGAACGAATGCGTGGCACCCGGATCAAACAAAACCAAAGCATCCAGGTAACAAACAGAAAGAATACCTGCCACGACTGCATTAGATGCCTGAGCATCCTGCTGAGTCAGATGGAAGACTCTGGCCTGGCCTCGACCTCCCTGCTGACTGGTAGAAGCCTGGCCAACACCTCTGACACCTCCTCTAGTACCTCTACCACGACTCTGCTGTGGAACAAACTGAGTAGAACTTTGATGCTGGGCTGGTGGCAACTGAAATGGCACGGGCGCTGCACTAGCAATCGACTGCTGTGGGAATCGCGGAATCTGCTGCTGCTGATATCCGGAATAAGGACACGATCTGGCAAAATGTCCTGTCTGTCCGCATCTGAAACATATCAGTGGTGTCAAATAACACGGTCCCTGATGGACTCTACCATAAGTCTGACAAACACTGGCCGCTGATCCAGAACTACGACCACTGCTGCTGCTCGAAGCACCTGACCCAAATCTGAACGATCTACGCTGACCTCCACGGCCATGTCTACTGCTCCGATGCACTCGCTGCTGCTGTCTCTGACTCTGCTGAGTCGAACCTCGCTGCTGACTACTCGAACCAACATGAAAACTCGAATACGGAGTAGCCTGCAATCCACTCGACTGAACTCCTAGCTGGTAATAATCAGGCATCGCTCCCTGCCTAACTAATCTCAGCTCAATCTCCTTAGCTAGCTCAATCACAGACTCCAGAGTAAGACCTGCTGTGGGCATACCAGCAAAAGCTGAACCCAAACCAGTAACATACGTAGTAATAGCGAAATACTGATCTCGCATCAGATCCTCAGCATATCTACCCAGACGAAGAAACTCTCGGGTATACTCCTCTACAGATCGATCTCCACGAGAAATACTAGTCAATCGAAGACGATAACTCAAACGAAGAGGTTCTGGACAAAATCTCCTCATGAATCGCTCTCGAAACTGAGCCCATGTCATCGTCATCATATAAGGCTGGATCATCTGAATGAACCAATCCAAGGCTGGTCCCTCGACAGACAACTCAACAATCATGATCCTCTGGTACTCGGTATGAGCAGTCCGAGTCCTAGTCTCAATCGCATGCAGAAAATCTAAAGGATCAGAAGTACCATCAAAAGCAATCCTGCCAACTCTGGCATAGAACAAAGCTGCCTCAGGGTCAGACATACCCTGCTGATAGGCAGGCTGAACAGGCTGAACAACTGGAGGAACAGGAACATCAAACTCAGGCTCAACAGGCTCCTCGTCCTGTAACTCTCTCTGCCTACGGCGACCTGCCGCTCCTCGAGGTCTACCCCTGCCACGACCTCTACGTCTCACTGGCTGCTCAGGAGGTAAAACCTCATCCTGAAAAGACTCATCATCCTCGGCCTCAACGACCGGTGGAGCGACACGCGCTCGCCTCCTCATTCTGAAAAGACAAACGGAAAGATTCAGACAAAACAGACAATGGAGGAATAACGCTGAAAACTACAGCAAGGAATACTCATCAAGACATACTCGAACCTAATACACTGCAGTAGTCCAACAGAAAACACAACTTTAAAACTAGGGCCACAACTCACATAACTAAGCCCTGACACAGAACTCCACTCTGAAACGAACTTCGCTCTGATACCAACTTTGTCACGACCCAAAACAGGGGCCATGACCGGCGCTAGGGAACGGGAATTCTTTCGAATCCGGAACCCGTAGCAAGCCTAAAAATAAAATAAATCATGCGATAATAACAATAACCATATAATATGCAGCGGAAATAAAAATCATAATATCATTATATTATCCATATCAACTGGATATAAATAAAAATCCCATCCCATTCATAAAATCTCTTTAATACAATCCAGTTTCAATATAATACATCTCCTTTAAAATAAAATACACAAAATTCAATACTTATATTCACAACTACTACAGTGTCTAGATAAAATAAATAAGACTCAAGTAGACAATTTACATAAAGAAGCCGGGGCGGAAGAAATCCGGCGTATCGACCTGCTACTGAGGTCTGAGGAAGTTGACTCTCCTGAAAAATAGTCAACGGAGGGGAGTCAGACCTCACTGAGTGAATTACTATAATATATATACATACACACTAAGTGATAATGCATACAGTCAACAGTATATATATATCTAATATATATACAGGCAAATACACACAAATGCAGAAAAATCATTTTTATATATTTTACTGAAAAATCCCAATTTATGAAGGATCACATAGAACCCTAGAATATCGCAACCTCAGAAAATAGTGTTAAACAACACTCTAGCCACACAGGCTCACTTATTCCAAATATATCCACTTAATCCATTTGGACAGTAGACTGGCCCCGAGACACTAAGTCAACCGAGCTCCAGCAGTCTGACTGCCAGTGTGATTGGCCCCGAGACACTTGGTCAACCGAGCTCCAGCAATCACACCCAAACCACATCTCACACATCAATAATCATAATCAAATCAATATCCACAAATAGTTAGTAATATAGCCTAAAGCTATAGGCGTACCGGTACGTACTCGGTCCTAGTGCTGCCCACTAGGTAGCACGTTCTATTGATATCCTTCATTAATAAATAATAAAACATTCATTCACAAATACATGATGCATGAATTTAAATAAATCAACAATATAAACCATATATATACTGGAAATATACCAAACATAAACCAGGTATATTTTGAGTATATATATGTCAAATAAATCCAATCAAATCATGAATTAAACTAAAAATATATTTAAAAAACGTTTTAAATATATTTTATTTACAAAACATGTATATAATTTATTATATACCAAAAATATACCAAAAATATACTTGAATATAAATCACATTATTTATGCATATTCAGTCAAAATAAAACATGCATTTTTCTAAATCATGCATCCTAAGCATATATATATATTATAGTAACTCACCTAATGCGCTCCACGAGACAGGTCCGACGGGCCTGGTCCACTAGCCCTCGGTCTCGGCGCAACTAAACAAACAATAAATAACCGACATTAGAATAAACCTAACAGAAATCCTAGAATTCAATCTAGAGTATTAAAATACGGAAACAGAATTAGGGTTCGACTGGATATCACGTTTTACGAGAATTCTACCAAAAATCCGGCAGAACCTCCCCTGTAAAACGGACATCTCTCTACTCAAAAGAGTAGAGCCGACCCTGCAAAGAAACACACTTCGAAATACAAGCTCAACACAATCAAAATCCCACGGTCGGACTCCAAACTACAGTCCACCGACCGGGGTCCACAAGCACAGAATGATATTCCAGATATACCGAAAATATCCTTAAATCACAGAAATACATTTTATAAATAAAAATTACATAATTAACCTTGAAATACTATAAAAACCGATTAAAACTCATTTTATTAGAAAAACCGTATATTATATATATAATTGAAAATAATTCCCGAAAAATAGTTTTAATTAGTTAAAAATACTAAATAATTTGTAGAAATCATTTTTATACCTTAAATAAATATTAAAACCAATTAAATTACATTTTTAGACAATTTAGGGTAAAATTACCAAAATACCCCTATATATATAAATATACTTAAATTACTTCAAAAATTCACTAAAAATCATACAATTATCCAAAATTAATTTTCTCAACATATTTATCAATAATATCAATATTTAAACTCAATTAACCAATTAAATTCAAATAAAAACACAATTAACCTAATTTTCCAAAATCACCTAAACTTCAATAATTAAAAATAAATACTTAGAAATTCATAAAAATTCCAAATAAATTCCCATAATTCATTTCAACACCCAATTCAACCATAAACTCCAATTTCATAATTTAAATAATTAATTTCCGAAAATTAGAAAATAATATTAAAATATTCAAAAATACCCAAAAATCCAAACAATCTCCAAAAATTCTACAAAAATTTATACATGTAGATTAAGCTACTAGGAACAACATTTGTGAAGGAAGTTTCCATGAATCATCCAATTCGAAGCTCAAAAAAATTGAAAACCCTAATAGGCCGAAATTTACAAATATAAAACTAAGCAATTCTAGACCATTTTAGCTCAAACCAAAGCTAGAATAACACTCACCGGAGCTCAAGGAGAAGAAAGAGACTGGAGGTGTCGAAAACGGTGGCCGGAATCGACGTGATCGACGGTGAGTTGATTTTCGGCTTCTTCGGCCAAAATCACTCTCCCGACGCCGGAAACGGCCTCCACAGGCGGCGAAACTGGTCGGGGAAGATGGTGGCACACCGGACGGCACACCCACGGTGAAGGAACGGCACGGCAGCGACCGGAAATGGTGAGGGAACGATCGGAGAAGAAGAAGAAGAAGAAGAAACTGTCGGGGGCAAAATGGTAATTTTGCAAATTCTTTTGATTTTTAATGTATATATGTATATATATATACTGTATACTTTATATTAAAATAATATTAAATTACACACATCAAATATACACCACACACATTAAAATATTAATATTTTAATAATTTATACCAAATAAAATTAATTAAATAACAATTAAAACAATTAAATACTTAATAAAATATTAGGGAATTAATAAACCCTAATTAAATAAATATACACACACCGACTTTATTTAATAATTTAAAAATATGTATGAGTTCATGCAAGTCCGTAAATACCTTTAAAATAATTAATAATACATTGTTTACGTGAAAATTTCTCCGAAAATGCAAGTCCCGGGAAAATTTTACGTAAAACACTGTATATAAAACACATTAATTAAAATAGGTCTAAAATACATATCAACTCATAAAAATATCATATAAAATACAGAAATCATTAACTCTGCATATCCTGGTACTGTGTAAAAATATTTTAAAAACACGGGATATTACAGACCTCACTGAGTGAATTACTATAATATATATACATGCATACTAAATGACAATGCACAGTCAATAGTATATATAATTATATATACAGGCAAATACACACAGATGCAATAAAATCATTTTTATATATTTTGGCTGAAAATCACTGGTTATGAAGGATTAAATAGAACCCTAGAAAATCACAACCTCAATACAGTGTCAGACAACACTCCAGCCACACAGGTTCACTTATTCCAAAATATTCACTTATTCCATTTAGACAGTAGACTGACCTCGAGACACTAAGTCAACTGAGCTCCAGTAGTCTGACTGTCAGTGTGATTGGCCCCGAGACACTTGGTCAACCGAGCTCCAGCAATCACACTCCCAAATCATATCACACATCAAATAATCAAATCCAATCAATATCCTCAAACAGGTTAGTACTATAGCCTAAATGCTATAAGCGTACCGGTACGTACTCGGTCCTAGTGCTGCCCACTAGGTAGCACGTTCTATCGATATCCTTCATTGAAATATAAAACATACATTCTTAAAATAAATGATGCATGAACTTAAATGAAATAGCAACATAACCATATATATACTAGAAATATACCAAAAGTAAACCAAGTATATTTCGAGTATATATACGTCAAATAAATCCAATTAAATTACAAAATAAACTAAGAATATACCAAGAATATACCAAGAATATACATAAAAACATTTTAAGAATAATTTATTAATAAAGCATGCATATAATTGAAAATATACTGAAAATAAAATAAAAATAAACTTAAGTACTGATTAAATTATTTATGCATATTTAATCCAAATAAAACATACATTTCTAAAATCATGCATCCTAAATCATATATATATAATATAGTAACTCACACTTAGTGCGCTCCTCGAGATAGGTCTGATGGGCTTGGTCCACTAGCCCTCGGTCTCGGCGCAACTAAACAAACAAAAATAATAGACATCAGAATAAAACTAACAAAAAATCTTAGAAACTCGATCTAGAATATTAGACACAGAATTAAAAATTAGGGTTCGATCGGACATCACGTTTTACGAGAATTCTACCAAAAATTCGACAGAACCTCCCCTGTAAAACAGACATCTCTCTACTCAAAGAGTAGAGCCAGCCCTGCAAAGAAACACACTTCAAAAAATAGACACAGAAATGCATCCACAACCCCTCGGTCGTACTCCAAGCTACAGTCTACCGACCGGGGTCCACAATCACAGAACAATTATGAAAATACCAAAAATACCCTTATATCATAGGAATACATTTTATAAGTAGAAATTATGAAATTAACCTTAAAACACATTAAAAACCAATAAAAACTCATTTTATTAGAAAAATCGTATATTATATACATAATTGAAAATAATTCATGAAAAATAATTTTAATTAGTTAACAATACTAAATAATTTGTAGAAATCATTTTTATACCTTAAATAACTATTAAAACCAATTTAATTACATTTTTAGTCAATTTAGGGTAAAATGACCAAAATACCCCTATATATATAAATATACTAAAATTACTCCAAAAATTCACCAAAAATTATATAATTATCCAAAATTAATTTTCTCCACATATTTATCAATAATATCAATAATTAAACTCAATTAACTAATTAATTTCAATTAAAAACACAATTAACGTAATTTTCCAAAATTACATAAACCTAAATAAATTCAAAATAAATACATAGAAATTCATAAAAATTCCAAATAAATTCCTATAATTCATTTAAACACCTATATTTATCATAAAACACAATTTCATAATTTAATTAATTAATTTTCCAATAGAAAATAATAATAAAATATTCAAAAATACCCAAAAATCAAAATAATCTCCAAAAATTCTACAAAAATTCACACATGTAGATTAAGCTAAGGGAACAACATTTGTGAAGGAATGTTTCATGAATCAATCAATTCGAAGTTGAAAAAAATCAAGAACCCTAAAATGGCCGAATTACCAAAATCGAAACCTAAGCAAATCAAGACCATTTTAAGTGAAACAAAGCTTGGAATCACACTCACTGGAGCTCAAGGAGAAGAAAGAGACCAGCGGTGTCAAAAACGGTGGCCGAAAACGTCGTGAACGATGATGGCTCAAGTTTCGGCTTCCCGAGCTAATTCCGGCCAAAACACGTCGAAATAGGGCGCTGCTGGAGGCGAGAAAGGCTGGAGAAGGAGGTGGCACACCGGGAGGCACACCGACAGTAAGAAAATGGCATGACAGACGGTGGAACGGCGATGGAGGCAATCGGGGAAGAAGGAGGAAGAGTCAGGGGCAGAATTGTAATTTGCCAAAATTTTTGCTTTTAACAATATTTTATTTATATATATACTTACACTATATATTAAAATAATATAAATTCACACACATTAATTATACACCACACACATATAATTTAATATTTAAATAATTTAATACACCTAAAAATAATTAAATAATATTAAAACTAATAAATAAATAATAAAATATTACGGTAATTAATTAAACCCTAATTAAATAAATACACATATATACGTTATTTAGTACTTTAAAAATATATATGAGTTCATGCAATTCCGTAAATCTATTTAAAATAATTAATGGTAAATTATTTACGTGAAAATTTCCCCGAAAATGCAAGTCCCGGGAAAATTTTACGTAAAACACTTAAAATAATATACAATAATTAAAATAAATTTTAAATACATATCAACTCGTAAAAATATCATAAATATATATACAAAAATTATTAACACTGCATATCCCGATGCAGTATAAAAATGTTTAAAAACTTGGGATATCACAAAAAATGACTTTAATAAATAACAAGCTAATTAAATAATCAAATATATATATATAAATTATTAACACTGCATATCCTGATGCAGTTTGAAATTATTTAAAAACTCGGGATATTACAATCTTCCCCCATTACAAGAATTCGTCCCCAAATTCCAGAAAAAGAAAATTATAAGATCAAGAAGGGAAGAGATACGGGTAAGAAGCTCGCATCTCAGCTTCAGTCTACTATGTATGCTCCTCTATCCTGTCGCTACGCCACAGAACCTCGACAATCGAAATCTGCTTCGACCGCAACTGTCGAACTTGATAGTCAACGATTGCCACAGGTTCTTCCACAAACGTCAAATCTTCATTCACTTCCATGTTGTCAGGCTGCAACACATGTGAAGGGTTTGAGACGTACTTCCTCAGCATCGAGATATAAAATACTGGATGCACTTGAGACATACTTGGGGGCAAATCCAACCGATATGCAACAGTGCCAACTCTCTCCAGAATCTTGAATGATCCGATATATCTCGGTGCTAACTTATCCTTTCTGCCAAATCTCATTACACCCTTCATCGAAGACACCTTCAGGAAAACAAAGTCTCCAACCTGAAATTCTACATCTCTGTGCCTAGGATCCGCATAGCTCTTCTGCCTGCTAATTGCGGTCTCTAATCTATGCTTAATCATGGCAACTTTCTCTACAGCATCCTGAACCATCTCAGGTCCAGTCAAAACTCTCTCACCAATCTCATTCCAACTCAGAGGGGATCTACACTTCCTTCCATACAATGCCTCATATAGTGCCATGCCAATACTGCTATGGTAGCTGTTATTATATGGAAACTCTACGAGTGGCAAATTATTATCCCAGCTACCTCCCAAATCTAGGATACACATTCTCAATATATCTTATAGTGTCTAGATCGTCCTCTCAGACTGACCATCTGTCTGAGGATGAAAAGCAGTACTGAAGTCCAACCTAGTGCCCATCGCTTCCTACAACTTCTGCCAAAAATGAGAGGTAAATACTGAACCTCTATCTGACACAATGGACACAGGTACTCCATGAAGGCACACAATATGCTTCACATACAGCTTTGCCAATCTAGCTACAGAATAAGTGGTTTTCACAGGCAAGAAATGTGCAGACTTTGTGAACCTGTCTACAATCACCCAAATGGAATCATATCCATCCTTAGAACGAGGTAAACCAATCAAAAAATCCATAGCTATCCTTTCCCACTTCCACTTGAGAATAGGAAGAGCCTGAAGTTTCCTAGAAGGCTTTTGATGTTCAACTTTCACTTGCTGACACGTCAAGGACTTAGCAACATAATCAGTGACATCCTTCTTCAGTCCGTCCCACCAGTATAAATCCCTGATATTATGGTACATCTTAGTGACACCCGGATGTATGCTATAGGTTGTAGAATGTGCTTCCTCTAGGATCTCTTCTCTCAAATCATCCATATCAGGAACACACAATCTACCATTGATCCACAACACACCATCATCATCAAGTGTGAAATCAGTGAACTTCCCTACTCGAACATTCTCTGCAAGCTCTTCTAGAATAGGATCTCGGCTCTGAGCTGCCTTAATCCTATCTCTCAGTACATATCGCACCTTAAACTGAGCTAGTAGCCCACCTGATCTACTAATCTTCATCATTAGACCTTTATCCACTAACAAATGCAACTCTTGGATCAACAGTCTTCTCTCCACATTGATATGAGCAAGACTGCCTGAGGACTTCCTACTCAAGGCATCTGCTACCATATTAGCCTTGTCCGGATGATATAAAATATTATAATCATAATCTTTCAACAGTTCCAACCATCTTCTCTGCCTCAGATTCAGATCTCTCTGCTGGAAAATGTACTTAAGGCTCTTGTGATCAGTAAAAACCTCACAAGTCACCCCGTACAAATAGTATCTCCAGATCTTGAGAGTAAAGATCACTGCAGCCATCTCAAGGTCATGTGTAGGATAGTTCTGCTCATGCTTCTTTAACTTCCTCGAAGCATAAGCTATCACCCTACCATTCTGCATCAACACACAACCAAGGCCAACTCTAGAGGCATCACAATAAACTGTGAACTTATCTACACCATTAGGCAAAGCTAGCACTAGAGATGTGGTTAACTTCTCCTTCAGCAATTGAAAACTATTCTCACAAGCTTCTGACCACTCAAATCTAATAGTCTTATGAGTCAAGCGAGTCATAAGGGCTGCAATTCTGTAAAAATCCTGTACAAACCTCCTATAATACCCGGTTAAACCTAAAAAACTCTAAATCACAGTAATAAAAGTCGGTCTAGGCCACTCAGACACTGCCTCAATCTTCTGTGGATCAACCTGGATACCTTCTTTAGACAACACGTGTCTAAGAAAAGAAATACTCTCCATCCAGAAATCACACTTTAAGAATTTAGCATAAAGCTGATGTTCTCTCAGTGTCTGTAGTACAACCCTTAAGTGATATATATGCTCCTCTATATTCCTCGAATATATCAGTATATCATCGATGAAGACTACCACAAACTGATCCATATATGGTCTGAATACCGTATTCATCAGGTCCATAAAAGCTGCTGGTGCGTTAGTCAAGCCAAAAGACATCACCAAAAACTCATAATGGCCATATCGAGTGCAAAATGTTATTTTAGGAATATCAGCTTCACTGATCCACAACTGATGATAACCCAACCTCAGATTAATCTTAGAAAAGAACTGTGTACCCTACAACTGATCAAATAAGTCATCTATCCTCGGGAGAGGATACTTATTCTTCACTATCACCTTGTTCAGCTCTCTGTAGTTCATGCACAGTCTCAGGGTACCATCCTTCTTCTTCACAAACACGACTGGTACACCCTAAGGAGAAACACTGGGTCTGATGAAACCCTTATCCAATAACTCTTGTAACTACTTCTTCAACTCTTTCAACTCTGCAGGAGCCATTCTGTAGGGTGGCATAGATGTAGGAGTAGTACTTGGAACCACATCAATACAGAACTCAATCTCTCTGTGAGGTGGTAAACTTGGTAACTCCTCAGGGAAAACATCAGGAAACTCACAGGCAACAGGAACATCTGTGAGTGATAACTTCTCCATTGAAGTATCCCTGACGAATGCCAAATATCCTTGATAACCTTTCCTCAGCAACTTCCTAGCTGTAATAGCAGAAATTAGATTCTGAGGTACTGAACTCCTATCACCCACAAACTTAAATTCTTCTTCACCAGGAATTTTGAAAGTCACCTCTTTACTCCGACAATCCACCACGGCATAGTGCTGAGATAACCAATCCATACCTAGAATAACATCAAACTTCATCACATCCAATAAAATCAAATCAGCGGATAATTCTCTAACTCCCACGAGAACTGGACAACCAGAAAGAACAACATCGGTGTCCAAAGAATCACTTAGAGGAGTGGCGACAGATAAAGGAAAAGCCATCCTTGAAGCTTGCCAACAAGATTTGAAAGCAAAAACAGGAGAAATGAACGAATGCATGGCACCCAGATCAAACAGAACCCATGCATCCAGGTAACAAACAGAAATAATACTTGCCAAGATTGCATTAGATGCCTGAGCATCCTGCTAAGTAAGATGAAAAACTTTGGCCTATCCTCGACCTCCCTGCTGGCTGGTAGAAGCCTAGCCAACACCTCTGGCACCTCCTCTGGTACCTCTACCATGACCCTGCTAGGGAACAAGTTGAGTGGAACTCTGATGCTGGGCTGGAGGTAACTGAAAAGGAACGAGTGCAACACTAGCAATCGACTGCTGTGAAAATCGTGAAATCTACGACTGCTGATACCTGGAATAAGGGCATGATCTGGCATAATGTCCTATCTGCCTGCATCTGAAACATGTCAGCAGTGTCATATAACACGGTCCCTGATGGACTCTACCGTAGGTCTGGCAAACACTGGCAGCTAATCCAGAGCTACGTCCACTACTGCTACTCGAAGCACTTGACCTGAGTCTAAATGGTCTACGCTGCCCTCCACGGCCATGTCTACTGCTCCAATGTACCCGCTGCTACTGTCGCTGACTTTGCTGAGCTGGACCTCTCTGCTAACTACTTAATCCAATCTGAAAACTCGAGTACGGAGTAGTCGGGAATCCACCTGACTGAACACCTAGCTGGTAATAATCAGGCATTGCTCCCTACCTGATTAGCCTTAACTTAATCTCCTTGGTCAACTCAATAATTGGCTTCAGAGTAAGGCCCACTGTAGGCATACCAGCAAATATAGAACCTAATCCGATAACGTAGGTAGTGACTAGGAAATACTGGTCTCGTATCAAATCCTCTGCATATCTACCTAGCCGGAGGAGCTCTTGGGTGTACTCCTCAATAGATTTATCACCACGCGAAATGCTGGTCAATCGGAGTCGATAACTCATGCGGAGTGGCTCTAGGGAAAATCTCCTCATAAATCGCTCTCTGAACTAAGCCCAGGTCATCATCATCATGTACGGCTGGATCATCTGAATGAACCAGTCTAGGGCTGGTCCCTCAACAGACAGCTCGACTATCATAATCCACTGGTACTCGATGTGAGCAGTCCAAGTCTTAGTCTCGATCGTATACAGAAAATCCAATGGATCAAACGTCCCATCAAAAGTGATCCTGCCAACTCTGACATAGAACAGAACTGCCTCAGGGTCAGACATACCCTGCTAATAGGCAAGCTGAATAGGTAGAACAACTGGAGGTACAGGAACATCCTCGTACTCAGGCTCTACAGGCTCCTCATCCTGTATCTCTCTCTGTCTTTAGTGCCGCTCCTCGAGGTCTACCTCTGCCACAACCTCTACGTCTAACTGGCTGCTCAGGAGGTAAAACCTCATCCTGAAAGGACTCATCATCCTCAGCCTCAACGACCGATGGAGCAATACGTGCTTGCCTCCTCATTCTTAAAAGACAAATAGAAGAGTTCAGACAAAACAGACAACGGAGGAATAACACAGAAAACTAAAGCAAGGATCACTTATCAAGACATACTCGAACCTAATTCACTGCAGTAGTTTCCAAAGAAAATATAACACTGAAAACTAAAGCCATAACTCACACAACTAAGCCCTGACATAAAATTTCGCTCTGATACCAACTTTGTCATGACCCAAACAGGGGTCATGACCGGTGCTAGGGAATGGGAATTCTGTCGAATCCGGAACCCGTAGCAAGCCTTAAAAATAAAATAAAACATGCAATAATAATATAAATAAAATAATCTCACAACGGAAATAAAATTCATAAATAAAATAAAATAATAGTCCGCCAATAGAATTAAATGAACAACCTCATCTCATATATAAATAATCCTTTAATACATATCCCAGTTTAAATCTTTAAAATACAAATCTCATACAAATATAATATATACGTCCCACATCTCACTACGACTACTACAGTGTTTAGATAAAAAAATAACATTAAGTAAACAGATTACATAATGAAGCCGGAGTGAAAGAAATCCGGCATATGGGTCTACTACTGAGGTCTGAAGACATAGACTCTCTTGAAAAATAGTCAACGGAGGAGAGTCAGACCTCACTGAGTGAATTATTATAATATATATACATGCATAGCTAAATGACAATGCACACATTCAATAGTATATATAATAAATATATATACAGGAAAAATCACATAGATGCAACAAAACCATTTTATATAAATACTGAAAATAATATCCGATTATGAAAGATCAAATAGAACCCTAGAAAATTGCAATCTCAAACAGTGTTAGACCACACTTTAGCCATACAGGCTCACTTATTCCAAATAAATTCACTTGTTCCATTTGGACAGTAGACTGGCCCCGATACACTAAGTCAGCCGAGCTCCAGCAGTCTAACTGTTAGTGTGATTGGCCCCGAGACCTCTGGTCAACCGAGCTCCAGCAATCACACTCTCAAATCACATCACACATTAAATAAATCAATTCCATCAATATTTCACAAATAGGTTAGTAATATAGCCTAAATGCTATCATCGTACCGGTACGTACTCGGTCATAGTGCTGCCCACTATGTAGCATGTTCTATTAATATACTTCATTATTATATAAAACATACATTCATAAAATAAATGATGCATGATATTAAATAAAATAGCAACATAAACCATATATATACTAGAAATATACTAAAAATAAACCAGGTATATAACGAGTATATATACATCAATTAAATTCAATTTAATTATAAAATAAACTATAAATATACTTAAAATCATTTTGAGAATAATTCATTAATAAAACATGCATATAATTTAAAAATACCAAAAATATACTGAAAATATACCAAAAATAAATCTAAGAAATAATTAAACCATTCACACATAATTTATAAAATAAATCATACATTTATAAAAACATGCATCCTAAAATACGTATATATAAAATAACAACTCATAGTTATTGCGCTCCTCGAGACGGGTTCGACGGGCCTGATTCACTAGGCCTTGGTCTCGGTGCAACTAAACAAACAAATGACAACACGACATTAGAATAAAGACTCGATCTAGAATCTTATACACAGAATTAGAATAAGAATTCGATCGGATATCACGTTTTACGAGAATTCTACCAAAAATCCGATAGAACCTCCCCTGTAAAATGGACATCTCTCTACTCAAAGAGTAAAGCCAGTCCTGCAAAGAAACACACTTCAAGAATAAACACAATTTATAATCCCTTGGTCGGACTCCAAACTACAATTCTATCGACCGAGGTTCACAATTCACGAAAATAATATAGAACACATGAAAAATACCAAAAATGTCCTTCAATACTCAAAATATAGAAATTTAGATATTTAAACGCTAAAAAATAATTAATTTACCGATAAATGCATAAAAATCCTAATTTTAATAAAATATTATTAAAAATCAATAATTCTCAATAAATTCATAAATATTGACCAAAATATATTTTATAAATCCAAATTACATAATTAACCCTAAAACTGACTAAAAATCAATAAAAACTCATTTATTTAGAAAAATCGTATATTTTATATAATTTGAAAATAATTTATGAAAAATAGTTTTAATTAGTTAAAAATACTAAATAATTTATAGAGATCATTTTTATACCTCAAATAACTAGTAAAACCAATTTAATTATATTTTTAGCCAATTTAGTGCCAAATTACCAAAATACCCCTAGTTATGTAAATTCCCTAAAATTAATAAAAAATTCACCAAAAATAGTACAATTACTCAAAATTAAATTTCTCAACATATAATTCAATAATATCAATAAATATACTTAATTAACCAATTAATTTCAATAAAACACATAATTAACCTAATTTTTCCAAAATTACATAAACTAAATAAATTCAAAATAATTATATAAAAATCACAAAAATTACAAATAAATTTATAAAATGCATTTCAACACCTATAAACACCATAAAACACAATTTCATAATTTAATTAATTAATTTTCAAAAATTAGAAAATATTAATAAAATAATCAAAAATTCACAAAAATCAAAATAATTCCCAAAAATTCCACAAAAATTCACAAAGCTAGATCAAGCTACTATGATAAATATTTTTGAAGGAAGTTTGCATGAATCAACCAAATTGAAGCTCAAAAAAATTGAAAACCCTAAATGGCCAAAAATGATAAATCGAAACCTAGGGAAATCTAGACCATTTCAAGTGAAAGAAAGCTTGGAAATGCACTCACCGGAGCTCAAGGAAGAGATAGAGACTGGTGGGGCTCGAAACGGTGTCCGGAAACATGTCGATTGGAGTTAGGATCGATTTTCGGCTTCTCACTCAAATTCCGGCCAAATCACGTCGGAAAAGAAGGCTTTGGACATCGAAAATGGCTAGCAAGGGGGGTGGCACACCAGAGGGCATAGTAATTGTAAAGGAACATGATCGGTGCCAGAAATCAAATGGGGACGATCGGGAAAGAGGAAGGAGACTTAATGGCAATCTTGTAATTAATGTAAACTTTATTTTAGTTAATAATATTATATGTATATATATATCTTCTTATATTATTTTAATATATAAATTAATACACACAATAAATATCCACCACACACTTTAATAATAATATATATACACATATACATATATACACACACATTTAATTAATTAATATTAAAACTATATAATATAATTCAATTTAATTAAATAATCCTAATTTAATTAAAATGAATGTACGCATATATATTTTATTTGACACTTTAAAATCACGCATGAACTCATACAAATTCATAAAATCGTTTAAAATAATTAATATTTAATTATTTAAGTCTTAATTTTTCCGAAAATAAAATCTCCGAAAAAATTTTGCGTAAATAACTTAAAATAATTAAAAATGACTTTAATAAATAACAAGCTAATTAAATAATCATATATATATATATATATATATATATATATATATATATATATATATATTATTAACACTACATATTCCGATACAGTTTTAAATTATTTAAAAACTCGAGATATTACATATTGTTATTAAAATTAATAAATATTATTTATTTGCATAACAATTCAATATTACAAAGTTACAATTTATTATAACTAGTTGAAAATTTGAAATTTATGTGGGCTATAAATAATATATATTTTTAAAATAATTAATTAAATAATTTTAATTAATTAAAAATATAATTTAAAAAGTTATTGCAACATATATATATATATATATATATATATATATATATATATATATATATATATATATATATATAATGTTTTAAATGTAATAGAATTAGAGTGTTTTACATAGTAATATGAACCCTAAAAGGGATCAACAACGCCTAAATATGAAGAATTCAAGCTAATTAGTTTAATTTCCTATTCTGAAATTAATTAGCTTGATTGGACGAATTTTGATTTATTTTCCTATTTTGGAGTCAATAAGGAAAATTCAAGAATATTCCAAGTTAAAGTCAAAAAGTCAAAGTCAAAGTCAAATAGTCAACAAGTCAAAGTCAATGGTCAATGGTCAACATATGACATGATATGCTTTAATGCTTAGTTGTCATGAGTTGTCATTTTGCTTAGTTGTCATGAATTGTAATGAGTTGTCAATTTTGACTTTTCAAAGATGAGTTGTCATTAGTTGTCATATTTTAAAGGAAATCTCCTTAATTAAGGATTTTCCTATATAGGTATCTTTGAGAATAAGGAATAACACCTTTTCCTTTAAGGATTAGGTTGTTTACATGCCTATATAAGGGCTAACCCTATGACATACGAATTGAAGAAGCATTGAAATATTAAAAGTAAGGTTTTTCCTTAAACTTTGTTCTTTTGCATAAAAACTTGCTTTTCTCTCTTGTGTTACCTTATTCACACTCAACTCTCCTTTTGCATGTGCATCACTCTTTTTTTTCTCATTATGCATCCCCTCAAGCTCTCCTTTTTCCACTTTTTGCTCACTCCTCTCATTGCTAGCTTAATTTCCTATTCTGAAATTAATTAGCTTGATTGGACGAATTTTGATTTATTTTTCTATTTTGGAGTCAATAAGGAAGATTCAAGAAGATTCTAGAAGATGTAAAAAGATTCAAGAATATTCCAAGTCAAAGTCAAATAGTCATCAAGTCAAAATCAATGGTCAATGGTCAACATATGACATAGCATGTTTTAATGCTTAGTTGTCATGAGTTGTCATTGACTTTGACTTTGACTTGGAATATTTTTGAATTTTCTTACATCTTCTAGAATCTTCTTGAATCTTCCTTATTGACTCCAAAATAGGAAAATAAATCAAAATTCGTTCAATCAAGCTAATTAATTTCAGAATAGGAAATTAAGCTAATTAGCTTGAATTCTTCATATTTAGGAGTTGTTGATCCTTTTTAGGGTTCATATTACATAGAATAATTATGTGTATTCTAAGATAAGATTTTTTATAAATACTTGTCCAAATTTAAACTTAACGGCTCAAGAGCTGAGCATTTAATATATACTAATTGTCCATGCACTCTTCAAATAATATATGAATTTTAAAATAAGTAATTAAATAAATTAAAAATTATAATATATAAATACCATTGAAATGCAAATTTAGTAAATGAAGAGATGTTGAAATCTAGCATGTCGAGATTTGTAACATGCTAAATGATATGGTGATGAGCTATGTCGAAGTCCCAATAACACCAAATAATATAGTGATAAAGTTTTGAAAACACTACTTCCTTTTCACCTGAAAACTATTAATACTGAAGTAAAAACAATCAAACCCATCATATACAGAGAAGAAGAAACTTAAAAATGTAATAAAACTAATAATTCTAACTTACTTATAGGTAGAAGTACATATATGAAGGAAAGGTCTTCATTAAAGAGGAACATGCATGAGGTTTTTCCTTTGAGAATTATGAGTACATAGACACTATAATAGAACACCCAGATGACAGAATGATCATCTAGTGCCCGGAACTACTAACTTCAAAACAAATGTAGCAAATGAGTTGAAATGAAATTTGAGTAGAAAAAGCCACTTACAATGACAATGGCCATAATTGATGAATTTTAATGACCAGGACCATTGTTTAATAGATTGAGTAATATAATCACTATGACCTTCTATGAAGCGCAGCGTTCTTGATCATATAATAATGCTGCAGGTCTTATCGAGTAATATGACTCTCCAGGAAGATTATTAGCAAACAAGCCATCCTCATTTGCAAAACTTGTTGCAGTATACACAGAAAGGTCAAACACCAGTTTGTAGGAAGTAAACAGAATTGAAGGACAAAGCTTCATAAACTACCATTCACCTGCAGCGAGCTTCTTGATACTGACAAGAATTGGCCCCAATTACCAAATTCTGAACTGTGCCATACATGAGGACATACACAGTATAGGCAACCAAGTCAGCAAATTGTATTTTACAATGTAAATTTGCATGCATTTTAGGCCATTTTTGTATGATTTCCATTTCAGAATCATTTTGGTTTATTACTTGTGGGAGCGCATCAAGTGGCTTTGTCAATTGTATGCTTCATTTAATTAAGCAGTTAGAGATCATATGACAGTAAAATGTAAATTCGTTTCTTCAAAATCTATGCTTTTTTTTTTATAAGCATTGATTACTTTTTATTATTCAAAGTCTATGCATATATGACTGGTACATGAAGAAAAGTTTAGTTTCAAGTAGGGAAGCTACTGCATACTTAAAGTGCTTGTAGAGAGCTAGCATCCTCTTCAGCCACTATATTTGTCGAGAAAATTAATGAGTAGCTCATTTACTTTCTCTGGTAGCTGTTCATGAACAAAATGGGACCCTTCTTCCACGAAGATGATCTCCAAATCAGGCACAAAATGCTTTACTTGTCCACTTCTTATGTAATCCTCCATGCCTGCAAACTTTAGCACATAGTCCTTTTCACCCATGATCAGCAATGCTGGACATGTGATTTTCGGATCCTTTATCCCATAATCTGTTTTCATAGCCCTAGATAAAAGTATCGAGCAGTTGAAGTTCTAAAGATTTCCAACATAATTATAGGCATTAAATACTTACTGGGGATTAGCTCAGTTATTCTAGCTAAATCAAAATTTGGAGAGCTAGTGAAAGTACCTGTATGGGACGCGTAACGGAAAACGAAATCCTGATTTCTCATACAAAGATGCATACACTGCAAGGTCTTCCTCAGAGAACCAGGGAGGTAGAGGAGTAGAAGGCTCAACCAAGTCCATGATCTCCTGGTCATCTCCAGCGATTGGTACCTCATCCCTAGAGAAGAGAATGTAGATGTTTCTTATCACTGTCTTCACGTCCAGCCTGCCAAAATCTGCTTCTGCTCTTCCTGGCTCCTGAATTAGTTACAATTATAAGCATTGTAATAGATTGCACATTCAGATCTCCATGCAGATCCAGGACTTAACAGATCAAGAACACAGAAGAAAGGGAAAGCAATATACCTGCCACCTAGTTATGTAGAAACCTTTTGGCAAGAGATCACGTTGGACAGGAAGAAGGCCAGGAAACAAAAAAGGAATGCCTAGTGTTGCGAAGCCAGACACTCTTTCGGGATGTAAAGTGACTATAAGGCTCACTGGAAAAACTCCAAAATCTTTTGCAATTAGAAAAACCTGACACCAAAAGTAGGAGTATTAGAGGGGTTTGGTTTAGATGTTGGATGTGTGAAACTCCAACTAGTTCAACCAGTTGGTAAACAAAAAATTCAGCAATTCTGTTTTTGAACCATTTACTAGCAGCTGATAAAAGCAATGTTCACATAAAATTTAAGAAAGTGGCAAGGCAGTATTCACAAAAAGAAGAGACTTCGAGGAATACCCACTAACCTTATCTATGCCAAGAATATCAAGAAGGGCAATAACATCATCAGCAAGGTCCATAAAGGTCCCTTTTTCTGGCTCTGGTGGCTGATCAGAGAGTCCATAGCCTCTGAAATCAATAGCAATTGCCCTGTAGCCAGCATTAGCAGCAGCAACCATTTGGTGCCTCCATGTGTGCCAGATTTCTGGAAATCCATGCAGGAACAACACTGCCTTGGTACCTAAAAAAAAAACTCCATTTTTAGTCCAAAAGGTTGACAATATGACTAGTCAAGTGGAGAAAAAGAAATGAAAGGAGATAGATAACATACCAGTGCCAATCTCTGCAACATGCAGTTTTAGTCCTCTTACTTTGACATGATTGTGCTTGATTTGTTCCATGGGTAGGTGATGGCAGTAAGAGGCAATTATTTGGGTTTAGAAGGTTGGTTAAATAGTGGCTGCAAGTGAAAACGTTTAGAAGGCTGTTTAAATAGTAGTTGCGAGTGAAAACAAAGGCAGTTGAATGATTTGGAAAGTACTGTAATGTCAGGCATGTAGTTGGTACACCTCTTTCAGCGTTTGGCCAAATAATTGTATGCTCTTTTAATAACTACCATCCGATATTTACGCATATAGTATTGAATGGTTACACTTCGATGTTTACGAAGATATTATTATTTGAATTCAATTGAATGGTCAGTGAACTTGGTATTTCATCCACAAGGCAAATAAAGTTTAAAAAACAGGAAAACATTTGTCGGCCCAGACCTTTCCAAATCTGTGAAGAATTGGCAGTCTTTGGGCTTGACACAGACATGGCACAGTTTTGCTCTCTAATGGGGAAAAATTCTTATAGGAGAGAGTGATTTAAACTTATATATAAGGAAGAGAAAAACCAGGTATTTTCCAAACATAAGACATCAGTCAGATTATTACATAACCATGCTTTGGCTGTGGTGGTGAGAGTGTTGAATTCCCTCTTAGATGTGCGCGTTTCGAACTGCACTCCACCATTTCCCTCTCATCTAACATACTAACTTCCCCTCTAATCTAAATGGTTGTCAAAAAAAAAAAAAAAATCACATTATCACATACATTAATTTTTATTGGTTTGTTGTCATTACACAAAAGGGTTCTGTATTAAAAAAAAAACAGAAACAATGGGTACTTTATTTTCTCAAAAACTGAAGCCTGCACTTGAGATAGCTCATAGTTTATATCCTCTTTAGCTACTACGTTTATTGAGGAAGTTGATGAGAAGTTCATTCACTTTCTCTGGAAGTTGTTCTTGAACAAAATGGCTTCCTTCTTCCATGAAAATGATTTCCAGATTAGGCACAAAATGCTTCACTTTTCCACTTCTTATGTAGTCCTCCATGCCTGCAAAATTCAACCCATAGTCCTTCTCACCCATTACTAGCAATGCTGGACATGTGACTTTTGGATCTCTTATTCCACAGTCTATTGCTGATGTCCTGCAAAAAAAAGTACCAACCAGTTAAAGTTGCCTTGATTTAGTTATTTTCTTTAAGCATCATACTTGTAGTTACCTATATGGAACTTGTAATGCAAAACGAAATCCTGATTTCTCATAAAGAGAAGCATAAATAGCAAGATCTTCCTCAGAGAACCATGGTGGTAGTAGCGTAGAAGGATCAACTAAGTCCTTGATCTCTTGATCATCTCTAGCAGTAGGTACCTCAGCGCTAGAGAAGAGAATATAGATGTTCTTATCACTGTCTTCACATCTAACCTGCCAAAATCTGCTTCAGCTCTACCAGGCTCCTGCCACCTTGTTATGTAAAACCCTTTTGGCATGAGATGATTCTGGACAGCATTAGGGCCTGGTAACAAGAAAGGAACACCCAACGTTGCAAAAGCAGACACCCTCTCGGGGTGCAAGGCAGCAAATAAGCTCACAGCTAGAGCTCCAAAATCCTTACCAACTACAAAAACCTGCTACCACAAGTTGAAGTACTAGTTGGTCAGTTTGAAAAAGGTTGTGTTTGATAAGATTGCAACATGCTAACCTTAGCGATCCCAAGAGCATCAAGAAGAGAAACAATATCATCAACAAGGTCCAAGAAAACCCCTTTCTCTGGCTCAGGTGGCTGATCAGAGAGTCCATAGCCTCTGAAATCAATAGCAATTGATCTGTAGCCAGCATTAGCAACAGCAACCATTTGGTGCCTCCATGTGTACCAGATTTCTGGAAATCCATGCAGGAACAACACTGCCTTGGCACCTGAAAAAAAAAAAGACTCCAATTGTAGTCCAAAAGGTTGATAAATATGATCAGTCAAGTGGAGAGAAAGAAATGAAAAGAGATAGATACCATACCAGTGCCAATCTCTGCAACATGCAGTTTTAGTCCTCTTATTTCGACATGATTGTGCTTGATTTGTTCCATGGGTAGGTGATGGCAGTAAGAGGGAACTATTTGGGTTTAGAAGGCTGGTTAAATAGTAGCTGCAAGCGAAAACGTTTAGAAGGCTGTTTAAATAGTAGTTCCAAGTGAAAACGAAGGCAGCTAAATGATTTGGGAAATAATGTAATGTTTGTTAAGAAGTAACACTTTTGCTGTCATTGAAAATTCTAGAAAATTGTAACTTATGGTGGAGCTGAAAATTAGCTCATTAAAAATATCTGCTGTATATGTCCAAAAAAGAAAAAATCTACTCATTTCAAAAAAAAAAAAATTCTGCTGCAGTGATTGAAGAAGTTGTCAGTCCCTTACTTATGTATATACAAAATTCAGCTCTTTGTTTCAAATTCAAGTTTGTGTTGAAACTAATTGTTTTTTTTTTTTTTTTGGTTCTTTCTCTCCTCTTCAAACCCAACAATGTTAAGCAGGTAGTTAGTACATCTCTTAATGGTTACAATTCGATATTTACGAAGATAGTATTGAATGGTTACAATTCGAAGATTTTGAAGATATCATTGAATTGAATGGTTGGTGAACTTGGCCTTTCATCCATAAGGCAAATAAGTAAAAAAATGGAATTTTTTCATGAACACTCCAAAATACAACTAAAATAATAAAAATATTTCAAATATTTTAAAATTATAAGCAGGGTACGTGAATACTCCCATCTTTTTCTTTTAATGCAAAAATGCCACTCTTTTTCTTTTAAGTCCTTTTTTTTTGTGTTCTACCCTCTACTTTGATCTTTTAAGTATGAAACTTTGCATCTAACCGCCCTAATTTCATCAGCTATTCACCTCATTCTTGACAGTTCTCAGCGCTCGCCCCTCCTTTATTTCTTTTTCCTCTAAATTTCTTACATACCTTCTCATAGATATAATCTATTTTTCCTTCATTCTATTTACAATCATTGCTTTTCTTTTCTCAAAAAGATGAAGTTAAGTATTTCCTTTTGTTTTTTTTGATAGACACATATTCATCTTTTATGAAATAATATGAGGATTAGTTTATTCTCTTGTTCTATTTCTTCAAGATTTGCCTGTTGTGTTCTTCTATTTCTTATATATACACATGTAACTCATTAACTTGAAAAACTGAATGAGACGGCGCATACTAAATGATATCATCTAGAATGTTCCTGTCTAATTAGGGATCTTTTACCCCCTAAATAGGAACACTTGGATCAGGGAGAAGACATATCCGTCCAAAATAGGAACTACCCCAAAGAGGAATCCTAACCAAAGAAGGAACACTCTCCTACTAAGATTATGATTCACTATCCTATACGGAATCTGACTCCATCCAGGTTTCAGTATCACTATATATATAGCCTTACATCCCTCACAAGGGCACATCTCATTCTCACACATTCAAGCTATCTTACATTCTCCTTGCTTCTATTCTCTAACTTAGGCATCAGAGTATTTGTGGGGATCCTCCCCACCTCTCACCTTACCCTCTGTTCGTGCTTTGCAGGACGCCTAGGCCAAGAGTTCCGAAAACCAATTATCAAATGGCGCTGTCTGTGGGAACTCCTTAGGAAAAGCCATTCATTTACTTGCTAAGCTAAAGACACCTTCACTATGACTTCAGACCCACCACCAGCCCAGATTCCTGAAGCCGGCACCAACCCTTCTGCACCCATCCTTTCGACTGACCTTTCAGACCCTCTCCCAGCAATAATACTACCACCCACCTTGCAGCATGCTGGATCCTCATCCGGATATGTACCTTCACTTCCGGAGAACACCCCAAGATACCCGTCCTTAGGCACAAATCTTTCGTATTATGCTCTGCTACAACACCATCGATCAATACCTTCAATACCTTTTCCAAGTCTACCAGAAACGCCAGTAATAACCACTCCAAACCTAAACACTGTAACCTAAACACTCAGCCTTGATCAAATTAGCAGGGAAGCCATGATAAAAAATATTTAGGCGCAGAAAGCTTTGATGTAACAATAACTGAATGTTATTAAACAGAGCGGGCACGCTGAGCTGGCTTAAAATGATGATAACGCAGCACCCCGACAAGCCCCAGGGACAAGCATAGGGAAGGGTAAAGCGGTAAAAGGGGAGTTCAGTTCAACTATTCTGGCCCTTGATGATTCAAAATTAGCACAGAAGGTTGAGGAAGCAATGTGCAAAGCCTGGACCAAACATAGAAAGGAAGAGGAATGGGTTATGGATAGCAAAACTCCGTTTGTCAGTAGAATAATTCAAATAAAGATTCCTAATAAGTTTAAAATCCCGCAACTTGATCAGTACGATGGGACAGGAGAGCCCATCAATCATATATCGGCGTTCCGGACAAAGATGCTGCTTTAGAATGTAAATGAAGGAATTATGTGCAGAGTCTTCCCAAGCACACTCATAAAGAATGCTCAAAAATGGTTTCATCGGCTCTAAAAAATTCAGTCACTTCTTTTGAGAACCTAGCAGAGCTATTTCGTATCAGATTCATCATAAATATTCCCCCTGTAAAAAATATCAATGACCTGTGGATGTGCTGACAAGAAGCTGATGATCTCTATGAAGTTACCTTGACCGTTTCAATAAAATAGCCATGCAGATTGAGCATCTTGTTGATGAAGTCTCCATAGAAGCTTTAAAAAATGGCACCAGACTCAGGAAGCTAAAAGATAAAATAATAACTAAAGAGCCGAGTACCTTTGCAGAGGCAATGGCGATAGCGGTCCGGATGATAAAAATGGACAAAGACAGGAGGATGCGTCAGGAAGAAGATAGGCCATCGATCAAGGATGAATGGCCAAAACAGAGACAAGCAAGCTTTCAAAAAATGGATTTCAGAAATCCAACAGAGAGATTTGATAGGGAAGTAGATAGATATACACCTCTCAATCCAAAATCCTCATGTGGGTTAGGCAGAATAGAGTGGGGATCACACCGGCCAAGAGAATCAGCCCAAGCCGGAGATTTACTCATGACAGAGGCCAGTACTGCGAGTACCATCGAGAATATGGACATGACACGGAGGGCTGCAGAGAACTAAAAAGTGCCATAGAAAGATTGGTGTAGTGGGGAAAGCTTGATAATTTCATGGACACACCGAGAAGAAGCGGAAACTTGAAAAGTTAGGAACGGGACAGAGCTGAAGCAAAGAAAGCCAGGAAAGAGCCAATTGGGACGATTAATATGATTATAAGGGGAGAAAACACCGGGAAAAGATTAAAGCGTAGTAGAGGAGAAAAATTGGTACATAGGAGAAGCGACATTGTTTTCAACTCGGAAGATAATTTTCATATACATCACCCCCATAGTGATGCCTTGATGATAACTGCATGTATAAATAAGTATCGGGTTAAAAGGCTACTGGTGGATAATGGGAGTGCTATTAATGTTTTATCTTGGAATGCGTACAGAGCTATGGGCGGCTCCGTCACCAACCTGAAGGCCATCCAGAACCCCATCACTAGTTTTTATGGGGGAACGATGCAACCAATGGGGATTATCGATCTGGACCTAGAATTTAGAAGCCAAGATGATGAGAAAACAAAAGTCGTCCGGATTCTATTCAACATGGTAGACATACCACTAGCCTATAATGGGATTATAGGATGGTTGGCACTTTATGAAGTAGATGTAGTCACCAGCATCCGGCGCTTAACCATGAAAATTTTGGTCAAGAATGGGACCCTTACTATTAGGGGAGATCAGCATATGGCCAGACAATGCTATCAGATGGCCATAAAGCCTCTAGTGGAGGCTTTTCCTTTAGAGGCATGAGAAGTTGAAAAGCAAGGCACTGACCCACAACCGGTGGAAGACACGGAGACATTACAAATCATAGAAGGAAAGACCGTGAAAATTGGCAACGCCCTCAACCAAAATATCAGAGACAAAATAAGGGAAGTCCTTACCAGACACTCAGAGGATTTTGCTTCTCAAGCCTCCGAAATCATTGGCGTGGACCCACAAGTTGCTTGTCACTGCCTAAACATCAAACTAGGAGCCAAGCTAGTAGCACAGAAGAAAAGAACCTTTTCCTATGAAAGATAAAAGATCATTGTTAAGGAAACAATGAAGCTGTTAGCAGTCGGGTTCATTAAAGAGGTCACTCACCCGGAATGGGTTGCCAATGTGGTACTTGTCAAAAAAGCAAATGGGAAGTACAGAATGTGTGTAGACTAACCGACCTCAAACGAGCATGCCCTAAGGACAGCTACCCGTTACCCACGATTGATCAGCTCATCGATTCCACTGCTGGTCACGACTTATATAGTTTTTTCGATGCTGCACAAGGTTATCACCAGATTCCAATAAAGGAAGAGGATCAGGAAAAAACATCCTTCATCACTCATAAAGGGTTGTACTGCTACAAGGTGATGCCCTTCAGACTGAAAAATGCTGGAGCCACGTACTAAAGAATGATTAACCAAGTTGTCCAAAACCAGATTGGAACAAGCATAGAAGTATACGTGGATGAGATTATCATCAAGAGTAAGCACCCGGAGCATCATCGAGCAGATGTGGATCGGGTTCTCCAACTACTGAGCAAATCCAGAATCAAGTTGAATCTTGATAAATGCATCTTCAGAGTCCAGGTAGGTAAGTTCCTAAGGTTCATGATATCTCACTGGGGCATTGAAGCTAACCCAGAACAGATGGAAGCCATACTCAACATGGAGGCACTGAAGAACATTCATGATGTACAAAAGTTAAATGGTAGAATCACCACACTGGGGCATTTTATTTCTTGCTCGGCTAGGTGATGCCTACCATTGTTTCGAGCTCTTAAAAATTTTGGGAAGTTTCAGTGGTTCGCTGATTACCAGGCAGCATTCGAAGAAATTAAAAGATTCTTGTCTTCACCATCAACCGGCCGATACTGAATGAGACCTTGTATTTGTACCTCTCTATTGGCCGAGAATGCATCGCTTTAGTACTAATAAGGGAAGAAGGAAGCCAACAAAGCCCTATCTATTATGTCAGTAAGATGCTTCGAGGACCTGAAGTTCGGTACCCCATGCTGGACAAGTTAGCCATGGCTATGGTCCACGCTTCTCAAAAACTTTGGCATTACTTCCAAGCCCACCATATTATGGTCCGATCCCGCTTCCCACTATGGAAAATCTTATAGATACCGGAGACTTTAGACAAGCTAGTGCAATGGTCGACCTTACTCGGTGAATTCGATATTGACTAAAAGCCCCGGTAGTAGATGAAAGCCCAGGCGTTAGCAGATTTTGTGCAGGAAATGGCTTCGGAAGACATAGCCTTAACCAAAGCACCGGAATGGAAGCTCTATGTTGACGGAGAATCCTCAACTCAAGGTTTCGGCACAGGAATAATCCTCAGAGGGCTGCATAAGGTTCATATCTAGTACGCAGTCCATATCAAGTATAATGCCACCAACAATGCAGCCAAGTACGAAGCGCTCATCACAGGTTTGAAGTTGGCCACTGAAGTAAGGGTCGAACACCTCATCATACACTCGAATTCCCAACTACTAGTCCACTAAGTCAGCGAAGCATTTCAAGTCAAAGACACCTACATTGCCAAGTATGTAGACAAGGCCAAGTAACTTTTGCAACACATCGAACAAGACGGAGGCCAGTTGAAGATCATCCAGATTCCTAGGGAAGACAACAGTGAGGCCGACTACCTTGCCAAATCCCTAGCCAAGAACAGTTAAACATTTAGGGATATGAATTTCACTGAGTCACTAACTAGTCCCAGCATAGAAGACACTAAAGTTTTTGAGACACAGGTAGTCTCAGAATGGATGCAACCCATAATCCAATATCTTGAGCACGGAACACTCCTAAAAGATAAGCTGCAAGCTCGAAAGCTCAAGACCAAAGTAGCCCACTATTCCATCCATTGAGGGGAGCTCTACCAAAAATGTCTCTCGCACTTATGGTTGAAGTGCATTTCCCCAAAGGAGGGAAATTACATACTCCGACAAATCCACGAAGGAATTTATGGAGCACATAAGTCCCACTATTCACTCACTAGAAAGACACTACTCCAAGGGTATTACTGGCCCACCATGTCCAAGGTTTCCTAGTAGCTAACGCAAGCATGTCCCCAATGCCAACACTATGCCCGACTTAGTCATAAACCTTCTCGGCCTCTGCATCCCAACGACAGCCCTTGGCCATTCGCCATGTGGGGGATGGACATCCTTGGTCCTTTCCCTCCCACTACCTCACAGAAAAAGTTTTTAATTGTGGCCATTGACCATTTCACTAAATGGGTAGAAGCAGAAGCAGTCCCAACCATCACAGAAGCTCGGATACAACACTTCTTTTGGAAGGAGATCATTTACAAGTTTGGCATCCCCCATACCTTAATTACAGATAACGGTAAATAGTTTGACAACCATAAATTCAGAATTTTCTGCTCGGAACTTGGTATAAAGTTGCGTTTCACCTCAGTAGCTCACCCATAAATGAACGGACAAACCGAGATCACAAATAGAATCCTTATGCAAGGGTTGAAGAAGAGACTTAATGATAAAAAGGGGAATTAGGTTGAAGAGTTGAACAATGTAATCTGGGCCTACAGAACCACACCCCGATCATCCACTGGCGAAATGCCATTCAGAATGACTTATGGCATGGACGCAGTAATTCCCGTGGAGGTTAGGTCCCCAAGTTACCGGGTAAGCTAAGACCTCGATCACACCATCAACAATGCCGACGCTCGGATATGCCTAGACCTACTAGAGGAATAAAGAGAACAAGCGGCAGTGGCAGCTAAGGCACATCGATAAAGAATAACTTGGTACCACCATCAGCGACATCGAACAGAATAATTCAAGATGGGTGACTGGGTACTCAGAAGAGCAGATATTGGTAAAGGCACCTCAGGAACTGGCAAGTTAGGTCCAAATTGGGAAGGTCTATACCAAATCTTAGAATGCACAATGAAGGGGGCGTACAGACTAAGAGAAAGAGGAGGTAAAGAACTACCGAGGTTTCGAAACTCAGACTCTCTCAAGAAATACATTCAGTAAACTTGTACCTAAACATACGATATAATTCAATAATAAAGTATCTTCATTGATAAGAATGCCTTTACATATGATCGGTTACAAAAAAAAAAGCCTATATATATCTACTCTACTATATGTACACCCGGATCCCCAGGCTCAGAAAGTGAGGGGGAAATAGCATCAGCAGTCTTTGGACGCTCGGTGGACCCAACAGCAATAATAGCCTCTTCAGACTCCCTCATAGGAATGGAACTGGCCTTTCGACGGGCGTCCTCCTCTGCTGCAAGCTTGCCAAGATCTACTAGAGTTATCCAGTCTAGCGCCTCCAATCCTGAGTCTTTGGAGAGCAGGATCCTCTTGCACTCAGCCCGGTACGCCTTGAGAAACCCTCTTACCATGATTTGATATGCCTTTTTATCATTCGCGCGAGATTTCTCAATCTCCACTAGCCTCCCTTGAAGCTTAGCAATCTGAAGATCCTGCTCCTCGATCCTCCTAGTTAACTAGGCCTAGCTATGTTTAAGCTTAGAAACCTTCTTTTGATTCACCTCAGCATCGGATTTGGCCTCAGCGTATCTTGTTTGGCAGTGCTCCAGAGCTGCCTTCGTGTTATCCAACTTCTTCTCAAAATCTATCACTATTGTCCCCACCTCAGTTTCTTTTAAGTTGTACTGGCTCTTCAGGTAGAAGTACTGATCCTTCGCTAGCAGCAAGGCCTAAGTCATCTGCTGAGAATAAACAGACAACGTAAACAAGAACCACGTACGATAACTACTATATCAGGCGGTAGAAACTAGCTTACCTCCAATGACTGGCCAATCATGGAATCCAGTAACCCGTCTGAGCCTTCCTCAGACCAACGTTGCATATCACTGGGTAGCCGCAGCGACTTGGCGTACTGGTCCCGTACTTGGCTGTTGGAGATGCTCGGGGGCTTTATCCTCTTCAATATCCAGCCCCTCATATCTGGACACCCAGATAATCATGGGCCCTGGACATAGATCTCTTCATCTAGCCCTTCTGCATCTGACCCCGGGTCGATCAGTTGCCTTTTTCTTTGCCCAACCCGCTCCGACCATTCACTCTTCACTGGCGCCTTGCCCTTGGGGTCGGCTAGAATAGCTTCCGAAACTGCAGGAGCTTATGGTTCCAAAGAAGGAGAGACCCGAACCTCCTCCACTTCACCTGGCTCATCTACTAAGGAAATCCCACCCGAAAAATCAAAAAAGTCAGCCATCTACAGATGAAAAAATAAAGCAAGTTAGAGAGATAGCTCAAAGCAAAATAAACATACAGAGGGAGTGATCGCGACTCGAATAGACTCTCCACAAGTACCTCCGGGATGCATCCTCCGCTGATCGAGCTTCGGCGAGTCCGTTGAGATGTAGCCATAAAACTAGCTCCGTATCAAGGTCGAAAAGTTTCGATGGACGGGTCACTTTATGACACTCGTCCGACCACATCCTTTGGACATCCAAGAAGTCCGATTGATGCTCCATAATAAAAAAATAGTGTCTCCACTCTTATGGAGATTCGAAAGCTTAACAAAAAGTGTATGGTTGGGTACAGCCGATAGGGAGAACATCAACTCTCCCTTCTTCCTAGTCAGCCTGTACAAATATCGGAAGACATCTAGATCGGGGTCCCTACCCTCTTCATGTATCAGTTGGATAAACCTAGTCAGTATCCTATACCTATTCGGATGAAGCTGACCGGGCATAATGTTATTCCTATTAAGAAATTCTTTTACAAAGGGATCTAAGGGAAATTTTAGACCCCCCTCTAACTGGTCAAAATATACTATTAACCTACTTAGCCCCGATAAGGGGGTATGGGCCCTAAACCTCCTATCTACAGTGTGGATGGCGTAATCGGCGAGGATAAAGAACCGCCGCTGATACCACCCTAGCAACTCACTATCTACATTGAAGATAAAAAGGTCAGAACTAATTTCTTTCCTTGGAGCCATAATAGAGAAAGGCAAAATGCAATAGAAGAAAAGGGAAAAAAGAGGAGGAAGACAAGATGAAAAGAATCACTTGGTCACTACAAGCAAGAACTATAGCAGGAAGAAATGGAAATAGCGGAGGCAATAGCAACGCAGTAAAAATAAAAGATAGAAAAGCAAAAGAAACAAAATATGCCAGTAAAAAAGCGTAGCAATATTTATAAAGACATAGAAGGATTTGGAAGCACGCCATTAACTGCTCTAATTATTGTTGCTTTCCTCCCTAGGCCACCAAGGGCCTTTTGGGAATAAAATAACCCATTAGATGAGGAATCGTGATAATGGCGGCATAAGCATTTTGTTTACTGACATACAAAATGATGCATCACTCACATGATTTCAATAATGAATCCCTAAGAGCTGAAGTGAAACTACCACATGTTGGCTCACCCACGTTTCGACTGGGCTACTTCATCAAGCAACTCGGAAGGCATTTCAAACATCGTTTCCAGCCCATTCCGGGTATCCGAGCATCTAAGTCTCACACATCTAAGTCCAACGACTGAAGCTAGCACCTTCAGGTCGCTTCCATAGTACTGAGGTTCTGAGCATGTAAGCCTCGCGCCCCTGAGTCGAGCATCTAAGTCTCGCGCATCTAAGTCTAGTGACTGAAGTTGGCATCCTCAAGTCGCTTCTGTAGTACTAAGGTTCCGAGCATGTAAGCCTCGTGTCCCTGAACCAAGCATCTAAGTCTCGCACATCTAAAACCAGTGATTGAAACTGGCACCCTCAGGTCGCTTCTGTAGTACTGAGGATTCGAGCTTGAAAAGCCTCGTGTCCATACACCGAGCATCAAAAATCCAGTGACGACTGGTTCCGTCTTGTTCCCAAATGGACGAGTTAATCTATTACGATGCTCATACGCACTCGGCAGGTACCCCAGCTCCACAGATTACGGTTCAATGATGACTAACCAAATACTCGGCACCAAGCTCTACTCATCGTGATTGAGACTGGCCACCTCAGCTCACTGGCATCTTATAACCTTTATGAGGGCATCAGCATCCTACCCGGATGCGACGGACATAAATATCCGAATACCCGGGGGGGGGGGACTCTTGATATTATCTAGAATGTTCCCGCCTAATTAGGGGTCCTTTACCCCCTAAATTGGAACACTTGGATCAGGGAGAAGACAGATCCATCGAGAATAGGAACTACCCCAAAGAGGAATCCTAAACAAAGAAGGAACACTCTCCTACTAAGATTATGATTCACTATCCCACACGGAATCCGACTCCATCCAGGTTTGAGTATCACTATATATATAGCCCTACATCCTTCACAAGGGCACATCTCATTCTCACACATTCAAGCTATCTTACATTTTCCTTGCTTCTGTTCTCTGACTTAGGCATCGGAGTGTTCGTGGGGATCCTCCCCATGTCTCACCTTGCCCTCTATTCGTGCTTTGCAGGACACCTAGCCCAAGAGTTCCGGAAACCAGTTATCACTAAATGTTAAATAATTTCGGGGTTGCTGTAACCGGTAGTGGTGTTGTTAACAATGATGTTGTTGCAGAAGCAAATGTTGTTGGCGGTGGTAGTGTCGTTTGTAGTGGGAGATGCAGGTGGCCTAATTTGAGCAACAAGATTTTGTATTCCTGGGTATATGCTGTAGACGGTCACTGACTCAGTTTAATCACTGACTCAACAAAGCACGATGTTTTTATTATTATTATTATTATTATTATTATTATTATTATTATTATTATCTAGAATAGATGTTGGTTTTGCATCTGTTTATTGGTTTATATGGAGAATTTCATAAGGCAAATGATGAATTATTTGAAAAATCATTACAGTAGAGGGGGCAAGAGGAAATTTTCTATTGCCTTTTGATCTAAATGCTTCATAACCTGTAATTTCATTTCTCTTGAAAGATTTAAAGAACAAATTTAAGACTTTGTCAGTCACTTTTTTTTTTTGGGTGTGAAGTTTTTGGTATGAACATAAAAAGAAGGAAAAAAAAAAGGATAATGGTGATGGGGAGAACAGAAGAGAAGGGTAAACAAGGTGAAACAAAACTTCAACCTCATTTTGATTAAAAATATAAAAAAATTGAAAAAAAAAATATGACTACACTGATGGGACAAAATAATATGGACACACTGCAATTCTAGAAAATACCAGTCATTTTAAAATTTGTAAAATGATACCAATTCTAAAATCATTAAACTTCAAAAATTATATATTTATTTTTTATTTATTTTTAACTTATTTTTCATATTTAAAAAAATCTCTTAACAATTTCATTACGTTTTTTCTTATTTTTAATTGAATAAATTATTATTATTATTATTATTATTATTATTATATATAAAAAAATATTAGAAACCAAACATAAACTAAAAATCTAAAGAAATAAATCACACATAAAAATTTTAAAAAAATAGCCACTCTTTTATACTTTTATTCAGTTTATTATATTTTTTATTATCTTTAATTAAATGTATTATTATTATTATTATTATTATTATTATTATTATTATTATTATTATTATTATTATTATTATTATTATTATTATTATTTTCTGCAAATATAAAATAGTATTCAAAACTCAACATATACTAAAAAGTAAGAGAAATAAAAAAAAAATATCATAACAACATGCTTACTACTCTATTCACTAATAACAACATATTGGTTAGAAAGAGACATAGAATCTTCCTTTTCAACAATCTATTCGGAAACAAAAAAGTCATTCATACACAAAATAAAAAAAAATAAAAAAGCATACATCTCTACTCAAATGACAAGTGGTTTTATGGCAGAATCAATGATAATGAAAAGATGATCAACATCATTAAATACAATTTCTTCACCCTAAATATAAAACAACACATCAAAAATAAAATTAGAAACCAAAAAGTGTCACGATCCAAATCGAAGAGTCATGACCGGTGCTAGAGAACGAGAATTCTTTCAAATCAGGAACCTATAACAAGCCTTAGAAATTAAAATCATGCAATAGATAAATAAAAATACGTCAGAATTAAAACTTAAATTGATATAAATATAAATACTTAAATGTCATTTCATAAAATAAAAATATTTTCATATAATATTCAGAAAAAGGTCTCACACTAAAATAACACTCTACAGATACAAAACACTACTACTGCAATTTTCTAAGATATAGCAAAGTTCAGGTAAATGATTTACATAATTTAGCAGAGACTGAAGAAGTCCGGTGTAAAGGTCTACTACTAAGGTTTGATGACAAGGAATCTCCTGAAAAAAAAATATTGAGGGGAGTCAGGCCTCACTGAGTGAAGTATTATAATACATATACATGCAATCTAAAATATATCCAGTCAAGCATCAATATATATATATATACACACACACACGCATTTCACACAAATACTAAAATCTACTTTTATATTTATAAATGCAAAAAACACTTATTTAGGTGAAGGATCAAATAGAATCCTACCCTAAAATAATCACAACCTCAAACCAATATCTCACTAGCTATGTAAACTTACTTAATTCTAAATAAATTCTCTTATTCCATTTTGGATAGTAGACTGGCCTTAAGACACTAAGTCAACCGTGTTTCAATAGTCTCACTGTCAGTGTGATTGGCCCTGAGACACTAGGTCAACTGAGCTCCAACAACCACATTACTCACTCATTGAATTCTCAATATTCATAATAATCAATTTCACCTCAATTGATTCTCACAATATCAATCCTAAAGTCTAACGAACTATCACGACCCAAAACAGGGGCCATGACCGGCGCAAGGGAACGAGAATTCTTTCGAATTCGAAACCTGTAGCAAGCCTTAAAATAAAATAAAACATGCAATAATAACAATAACTTGAATAAAATAATGTTCAGTGGAAATAAAATCATAAATAAAATAAAATAATAATTTACCAATGATATTAAATCGAACATCCTTATCTCATATATTAATAATCTCTTAATACAAATTCCAGTTTAAATCTCTAAAATACACAACTCACACAAATATAATACATAACCCTTTAACAATTTTACAACTATTGCAGTGTCTAGATTATAAAATAAAACTCAGGTAAGCAGTTTACATAGTGAAGCCGGGGCGGAAGAAATCTGGCGTATGGGTCTGCTACTGAGGTCTGAAGACGATGACTCTCCTGAAAAATAATTAACGGAGGGGAGTCAGACCTCACTGAGTGAATTGTTATAATATATATACATGCATACTAAATGACAATGCACACAGTCAATAGTATATATATAATAAATATATATACAGGCAAACACACACAGATGTAATAAAATCATTTTATATATTTTGTGAAAATTACTGTTTATGAAGGATCAAATAGAACCCTAGAAAATCGCAACCTCAAACAGTGTTAGACAACAATCTAGTTATACAGGCTCACTTATTCCAAATAAGTTCACTTAATCCATTTAGACAGTAGACTGGCCCCGAGACACTAAGTCAACTGAGCTCTAGCAGTCTGACTGTCATTGTGATTAGCCCCGAGACACTTGGTCAACCGAGCTCCAGCAATCACACTCCCAAATCATATCACACATCAAATCAAATCCAATCAATCCAATCATAATCCACAAATAGGTTAGTAATATAGCCTAAATACTATCGGCATACCGGTACGTACTCGGTCCTAATACTACCCACTAGGTAGCACGTTCTATTGATATCCTTCATTATTAAATAAAAATATACATTCATAAAAATAAATGATGCATGAATTTGAAATAAATAGCAACATAAACCATATATATACTAGAAATATACAAAAGTAAACCGGGTATATTTTGAGTATATATACTTCAAATAAATTTAATTTAATTACAAAATAAACTAGAAATAAACCATAAATAAACCTAAAAATATTTTAAGAATAATTTATTAATAAAACATGCATATAGTTTGAAAATATACCAAAATATACTAAAATTAAACCTAAGTAATACTTAGATCATTATGCATAATTTACTAAAATAAATCACACATTTCTAAAAACATGCATCCTAAAACACGTATATATAGAACAACAACTCATTATTTATTGCGCTCCTCGAGATGGGTCCGACGGGCCTAGTCCACTAGGCCTCGGTCTCGACGCAACTAAACAAATAGACGACAATAGAAATCAGAATAAATCTAACAGAAATCCCTAGAAACTCAATCTAGAATACTAGACACAAAATTAGAATGGAAATTCGACTGGACATCACATTTTATGAGAATTCTACCAAAAATCTGGCAGAACCTCCCCTGTAAAACGGACATCTCTCTACTCAAAGAGTAGAGTCGGTCCTGCAAAGAAACACATTTCAAAAATAAACACAGAATTCACAACCACAATCCCTCGGTCGGACTCCAAACTACAATTTACCGATCGAGGTCCACAATTCACAAAACACTACAGAAATACCGAAAATGTCCTTAAATAATAAAAATACATTTTTTAAATTCAAATTACATAATTAACCCTAAAACACATTAAAAACCGGTAAAAACTTATTTATTTAGAAAAATCGCATATTATATATATAATTTAAAAATAATTTACGAAAAATAGTTTTAATTAATTAAAAATACTAAATAATTTGTAAAAATCATTTTTATATCTTAAATAACTATTAAAACCAATTTAATTATATTTTTAACCAATTTAGTGTCAAATTACCAAAATACCCCTATATATATAAATTTACTAAAATTAATCAAAAATTCACCAAAAATAATATAATTATTTAAAATTAATTTTCCCAACATATAATTCAATAATATCAATAAATATACTCAATTAATCAATTAATTTCAATTAAACATATAATTAACCCTTTTTTTTAAATTACATAAACTTAATAAATTCCAAATAAATATATAAAAATTCACAAAAATTACAAATAAATTTCTAAAATTCATTTTAACTCCTCTAATTACCATAAAACACAATTTCATAATTTAATTAATTAATTTTCGAAAATTAGAAAATAATAATAAAATAATCAAAAATTCACAAAAATCAAAATAATTCCCAAAAATTATACAAAAATTACCACATGTAGATTAAGCTACAAGGATCAAAGTTTGTGAAGGGAGTTTGCATGAATCAATCAAATTGAAGCTCAAAAAAATTCAAAATCCTAAATGGCCGAAATGAAGAAATTGAAACCTAAGAAAATCTAGACCATTTTAAGTGAAACAAAGCTTAGAATCACACTCACCGGAGCTCAAGGAGAAGATAGAGACCGGCAACATAAAAAATGGTGGCCGAAATCGTTGTGATCGACGGTGAGAAGGAGTTTTGGGTTTTCGCCAAATCGAGCTTCAAACGGCGCCGGAGAAGGAAGAGAAGGCGGTGAAGCTGGCTGAGGACGAAGGTGGCACGCCGGGAGGCACACCGACGGTAAAGAAACGGCGTGACAGACGGTGGTGATGGTGGTAGGGCATCGGGTTAGTGAGAAGAGAAGTCGGGGGCATTGTTTGTAAATTTGATGAAGTTGATATATATATATATATATATATATAATAACTTTAATAATAATAACTTTAATAATTTGTACTTTAATATAATAATTTTATATTCAAAAATTCTACACCACATGATTTAAAATGAACAATATATATACATATACACATGTATACACATATATAGTTAATTTATTAATATTAAAACTAAATAATAAAATTAAGGTAATTAATTAAACCCTAATTAATTTTAAACAAATACACATATATACAATTTATTTAGCACTTAAAAATTATATATGAGTTCATGCAAGTTCGTAAAACTAGTTAAAAAAATTAGTATTAAATTATTTACGTGTCAATTTCCCTGAAAATACAATTCCCCAAAAAATTTTACGTAAAGTACTTAAAATAATATAAAACAATTAAAATTAGCTTTAAACAAATTACAAACTCATAAAATATCATAAATATATACAAAAATTATTAACACTGCATATCCCGATGCAGTTTAAAAATATTTATAAACTCGGGATATTACACAAACCAATATGTACACAATTATAGTGCAGCCTACTAGGTAGCATATTGTCACGACCCAAACTAGGAGTCATGACCGGCGCTAGGGAACGAGAATTCTTTCGAATCCGGAACCCGTAGCAAGCCTAAGAAAATAAAATCATACAATAAATAAGTAAAAGTACGACCGAATTAAAATTTTTCTGGATCTATATATATAAAATAAATACTCCAAATCCTTTTATAAATGAATACATATTCATACAATGTTCAAATACAAATTCTTAGAGTATTTAATAACCAAGCAAAATAATAAACTTCCAGTATAATAACACTACTACTGCAGTTTCTAGAATACAATTCAAAGTTCAAAATATACATTTGCATAAAATAGCCGGGACTGAAGAACACCGGCGAGGAACTCTACAACTAAGGTCTGACGATATGGAATCTCCTGAAAAAATAATTGAGGGGGGTCAGACCTCACTGAGTGAATTATTATACTATATATACATGCAAACTAAACCATAACAATCAGACATTCTTATATATATATGTATATACACACATTTCACACGAATGACAAACTTTACTTCTATAAATATACTAAATGTAGAAAATGGTTGTTTTAATTCATGAAGGATCCATAGAACCCTAAATATTAACCTCAAACAATTCCATCATCACTCTAGCCATATAGGCTCACTTGATTCCAAATAGAACACTTATTCCAATTTGGACAGCAGACTGGCCCCGAGACACTAAGTCGACCGAGCTCCAGCAGTCTGGCTGTCAATGTGATTGGCCCCGAGACACTTGGTCAACCGAGCTCCAGCAATCACACTATCCATCACCTCACATCTCAATCAACCCAATAGATCATTCAATTCACTTATGGACAGTAGACTGACCCCGAGACACTAAGTCAATCGAGCTCCAGCAGTCTGACTGTCAGTGTGATTGGCCCCGAAATCACACTATCTAACATACCATTAATCTTAGTCAAATCAATTAAATCAATTATAATCACCCAATTTTAACACTCACTCAATCCTTATCTATCGTATTGGTACGTACACGGTCCTAGTGCTGCCCACTAGGAAGCACGTTCTATTGATATCCTTCACTTCGAATAAATCATTTATTCGAAAAAAAATAATTAATGTAGAACAATATTCATAATAGTAAAACCAACCATATATATATATACCAAAAATATACCTAAAATATACCCAGTATATTTCAGGTATATATATATATATATAGTCAAATAAAATATGAAATAAACTAAAGATAAATCATTAATATAGTTAAAAACAATTTAAATGAGTAATAATAATATAACATGCATTATCTTAAAAATATACTTAAATATGCAAAAAATATACCCTAAGTACTCAAATCATTTAATAAACCATTTATGTATAAATATTCATTTAAATACGTGTTTGTGTTTAACATATATTCACAAATATACTAAAAATAAACCTAATTATCTAGCATGCATATATCAAAAATAAACCCTAAATATACCACTAATGTGTTAGGTTTAATTTAATAATAAAACATTTATTTATTCGGAAATAAATAAAAAATATATCAAAAATAAACTTAAAAAATAATTTAAGTGTAGGTTTATAATTTAACATGCAATTATTTAAGAATAAACCTAAAATCAACTGAAACTATACCTAAAGTATACTAATCATTTAATAAAATAATTATGTCTAAGTGTACATTTTAAAACATGTGTATATTACTCAAATGTATTAAACCTAAACCTAATTGTTTAATGTGCATATATCAAACTAATATGCCTAATTGTTTATTATGCATATATATAAAATGCAACCCTAGATATACCAGAAATATTATAATTTAAATCCCTTTTAAAACATACAATAAAAATGAAAAATTCTAAATAAATGCACCCTATATGCAGTGCATATATATACAGTATAATAACTCACTGGTGTGCGCTTCTCGAGACATACTCAACGGGCCTGGTCCGTTAGGCCTCGGTTCCGGCGCAGCTAGAGAGATAAAGTAAAAATAACCGTCAGAATAAACTTCTAACTCTATACTTCTAAGATTACTATAGACAGATTTAATCAAGAATTTAGAATTAGACTCGGACCGGTTGTTACGTTTTACGAGAAATCTATCGAAATTTCGACAGAGTCTCCTCTGTAAAATGGACATCTCCCTACAAAAGTAGGGCCGATCCTGCACAGAAAACACACTTCGAAAATATACAACCACAACCCCTCGGTCGGACTCTCAAACTACAATTCTTCCGACCAAGGCTCACAATTCACGAAATAAACACATAATACATGGAAATTCCAATAATACCAAAAATACCTTTGAATAACCAAAATATAGCAATTGAATATTTAAAACGCTGAAAATAATTATTTAACCAATAATTTCAATAAAACCCTAATTGTGATAAAACAAATATTATTAAAAATTAACAATTCCCAACAAATTCATGAATATTGACCAGAATACATTTTAAAGCTTCAAATTACACCATTAACCCTAAAACATACTAAAAATCAATAAAAACCCATTTATTTAGAAAAATAGTATATTATATAAAATTTGAAAATAATTGACGAAAAATAGTTTTAATTAGTTAAAAATACTAAAAATTTGCAGAAATCATTTTTATACCCTAAATAACTATTAAAACCAATTTAATTACATTTTTTAACCAATTTAGTGTAAAATTACCAAAATACCCCTATATATATATATTCACTATAAATGTTCAAAAATTCACCAAAAATTATATAATTACTAAAAAAATTAATTTCTCAACATATAATTCAATAATATCAATAAATATACTCAATTTACCAATTTATTTCAATTAAACACATAATTAACCCTATTTTTCAAAATTACCTAAACTTAATAAATTCCAAATAAATACATAAAAATTCACAAAAATTACAAATAAATTTCTATAATTCATTTCAACTCCTAGAATCACCATAAAACATAATTTCATAATTTAATTAATTAATTTTTGAAAATTAGAAAATAATAATAAAATAATCAAAAATTCACAAAAATTAAAATAAATTCCAAAAAATCACACAAAAATTACAGGATGTAGATTAAGCTTGGGGGATCAACTTTTGTTAAGGAATTTTCCATGAATCCACCAAAAATTCCCGAAAAAAAATAAAAATCCAAAAATGGCCGAAATAAAGAAATCGAAAAACAACAAAAATTGAGGGTTTAGAGCTCAAACCAAAGCTTGGATTGAGTTCACCGGAGCTTGAGGAGCTCAAGGACATAGGAATCATGAAGAATGGTGGTCGGAATCGCTTGGAACCACGGTGAGCTCGAGTTTCGGTTCTTTGCTGCCACAACCGCTTGCCGACGCCGGAGAAGAAGGTAGAAGACGGTGGAAGGTGACTGGAGCTGCTGGAAGGCCGGACAGCACACCGACGGTAGGGGATCGACGGTGACAGGCGATGGTGGATGGTGGTTTGTGGTGGGTTTCGGGGGAGATGAGTTTGTGTGTGTGTGTTTTATGTTTAATGTACATATATATACATATAATACTTTATATTATAATAATACAATATATATATATATATATATATATATATATATATATATATATATATATATATCTCCACACACACATATATTAATATATATATACACACACATACATATATTCACACACACAAAAAAATAATACAACCCTAATATATATGTGTATATATATGTAGCACAAATATTAATCATGCAGATAATGTAGTTTAATAAAATGAACAATATTAAAATAAAATACACTAAGTTAAATACTATTAAAATAATATCATTCAAAGTAATAAATAGGAATAACGTAAATAAATTCTCTAAAATACTGAGTCTCAAAATAAATATTAAATTATTTACGTGTCAATTTTCCCGAAAATACAATTCCCGGGAAAATTTTACGTAAAGTACTTAAAATAATATAAAATAATTAAAATTAGCTTTAAACAAATAATAACTCTTAAAATATCATAAATATATACAAAAATTATTAACACTGCATATCCCGATGCAGTATAAAAAAAATTATTTAAAAATTCAGGATATTACAGTCTTCCCCCCTTACAAGAATTCATCCCCGAATTCCAAAAAGAAAATTACAAGATCAAGAAAGAAAGAGATACGGGTAAGAAGCTCGTATCTCAACTTTAGTCTTTCACATAAGCTCTTTCACTATGTTGCCACGTCACGGAACCTTGATTATCTGAATCTAGTTCGAACATAATTATCGAGCTTAATAATCTATAATCACAACTGATTCCTTCTCAAACTTTAAGATCTTCTTTCAGTTCTATATTGTTCAACGCGTCTCATCACACCACTTTTCGAAGACATCTTCAGAATTACAGTCTTCGATCTGAAACTCCATATCTCTGCATCTAGGATCCATATCGCTCTTCTGATCATAGCAACTTCTTCGCTGTATTCTGATCCATCTCATATCTAATTAAGACTTCTTTCCATAAAAGCCTCAGGTGGTGTCATTCCAATAATGCTATGGTAGCTATTATTGTAAGCGAATTCTATAAGTAGCATATAATCAACCTAGCTACCTTCTAGATCCAAAACACACATCTTCAAGATACTGTTTAGTGTCTGGATCGTCCTCTCAGTCTGTCATCTATCTGAGGATGAAAAGCAGTATTGCAATCCAATCAGGTGTCTATTACTCTCCATAATCTCTGCCAAAATCGAAAGGTAAACACTGTACTTTTACCATATACAATGTACATAGGTAGTCCATACAGGCACACAATATGCTTCATATGCAATTTAGCCCTCTTAGCTACTGAATAAGTGGCTTCCACTGGCTAAAAATTAGCTAACTTGGTCAATTTTTCTACAGTCATTCCAACGGAATTATATTCACCCTTCGAACGAGGTAACCAACCATAAAAATTATCACAATTCTCTCTTATTTCCACCCAAATTCAAAAGAGATCAAAACTTCCCAGAAGACTTTTGATATTCAGCTTTCACCGACTGGCAATTTTAACACTTAGAAATACAATCAGTCACATCCTTCTATAATCCAACCCACTAGTACTGATCCTGAATACTGTGAAAATTCTTGGTAACCATTCGGATGTACACTGTAAGTTCACTTCCACAACTTATATAGAATCCCTTTCTCAGATTACAACATCAACCCTGTATCATTAACTTGGGCATCTCCTATCAACAGATCATTCTATGGTGATATGCCATGATGACATGCTATGATGAATGTCATGATGAGATGATATAATGAAATGTTATGATGAAATGCTAGAATGAAATGTCATGATGAAATGTTGTAGTGAGATGTTATGATGATATGATGAAATGTTGTAATGATATCAGGTCTTATCCTCTAAAGTTCACGTAACCCTGAGATCAATCAGTCTTCTTCAGTACTTGGAAGTTGTTCTAACAAACATTTGTTCACACAATCTTCCCATTCTTCTGAGTAATGCGGGTCATAGGAGCTACAATTCTAGAGAATTCTATTCAGATTTCTTATGATACCCAATTAAACCCAGAAAATTACAGATCTCAATGGATTCAATTAGTCTGGGCCGCTCAGATGCTGCTTCGATCTTTTGTGGATCAACTCGAATTCTATCTTTAAACACCACAATTCTAAGAAAAACAACACTCTCCATCCAATGATCATACTTTTTGAATTCAGCATAAAGCTGACATTCTCTTAGTGTCCGTAGTATAGTCCTCAAGTGATATACGTGCCCTTTCATTCACTTCGAATACACTAGTATATCATTAATGAAGATTACTACAAACTGATCCACAACTAATGATAACCCGACTTCAAATCAATTTTTGAAAAGAACTGTGCACTCTGTAGCTGATCAGATAGGTCATCTATCCTTAAAAGAGGATACTTTTCCTTCACTGTTACCCTGTTCATCTCTCTGTAGTCAACGCACAGTCTCAAGGTACCATCCTTCTTCCTTACAACAGGACTAATGCACCCCAAATAGAAACATAAGGTCTGAAAAAACCTTGGTCATACAGCTCTTGCAATTGCTCCTACAGCTCTGCAAAAGTCATTTTGTAGGGCTATGTTGAAATAGGAGTTATGTCAGGAACCACATCGATACATAATTCAATCTCTGTAAATTGGTAAACCTGGTAACTCACAGGCAATTAAAACATCTGGGAGAGACAACTTCTCCACTGAAGTATACCCAACTAGAGCCAGATATTGCTGACATTCCTTTCATATCTCATCAAGATTAATTACACCCAAAAGACTGAATTTATAATAACTCTCTGAATCTCAATTCTTGGTTCAGATGCCAACATATTATGCTTAATTCTGTAACATATAATTCTACCAGTCTTCTCTTATACTGTATTACGTCTTCAGCATGACGTATCAGATTGAAGAGTTTACAGGTAATCTTCTCAACTGATTGCTCTTCCCTTACTCTATGCAATAGCTGATACAGGTAATTATCCATCCTTAAAGGTGGATGAAAGTATCTTAGAAATCCCCCTTTAACTCAAATTATGTGTTGCAGTCAGAACTGACAGCTTGCCATAAGGAATACAAGAGTGCTTCGTCTTCATTAGAAATTTTCCAATTCCCCCGTCAAAGCATATTAAACAACTGCCAAACTTGACTACCTTAACCCTTGAGTTACAGTTACATCTAACCTACCCCTATACTAAATAGGTGTAGTAGAGTAGAAACTGTAACCACAACCTTAACTTGAAAAGACTGATTATCAATATTGTCTCTACAGAAGAAATAATTCACATTCACAGCACTGAAAAGATATGGAAATCAACAAAATTCAGAATATAGAATATACGCAGAATTGACATGTCTCAAGTTCTCAGTTGAAAAAGAAATTACATTTGCTGAACGATCGAAGGTATCAGCACCGCATCATACGAAACTCCTGTTGCAGAAGCAACATCATTGTAATGCTAAGCCACCAGCTCCTCATTCAGTTATTCCCATTATCAACAGTGATCATCAGGCCTTCTAAATCCATCTCTACCCCTACGCCTAACAGGATGCATAGGGGGTAGAACCTCGTGCTCAGAAGATCAACTATCATCGATCTCATCGATCGATAGAGCGATTCACTCTCAAGGCAATCAACAAGGAGCAAAAATAAACAATTAATTCAAACAATCACAAACATCAACAGACACCCTAACGGTTACATGGAATTCCTAATGCAAGGAAGACTTTTCAAAGACATGACCGAACCTAATTCACTGTAGTAGTTTAACAGAAAAACACAACTTTGAAAACTAGGGCCACAACTCAAACAACTAAGCCCTGACACAGAACTTAACTCTGATACCAACTTTGTCACGACCCAAACTAGGAGTCATGACCGGCGCTAGGGAACGGGAATTCTTTCGAATCCAGAACCCGTAGCAAGCCTAAGAAAATAAAATCATACAATAAATAAGTAAAAGTACGATCGAATTAAAATTTTTTTGGATCTATATATATAAAATAAATACTCCAAATCCTTTTATAAATGAATACATATTCATACAATGTTCAAATACAAATTCTCAGAGTATTTAATAACCAAGCAAAATAATAAACTTCCAGTATAATAACACTACTACTGCAGTTTTTAGAATACAATTCAAAGTTCAAAATACACATTTGCATAAAATAGCCGGGACTGAAGAACACCGGCGAGGAACTCTACAACTAAGGTCTGACGATATGGACTCTCCTGAAAAAATAATTGAGGGGGGTCAGACCTCACTGAGTGAATTATTATACTATATATACATGCAAACTAAACCATAAAAATCAGGCATTCTTATATATATATGTATATACACACATTTCACACGAATGCCAAACTTTACTTTTATAAATATACTAAATGTAGAAAATGGTTGTTTTAATTCATGAAGGATCCATAGAACCCTAAATATTAACCTCAAACAATTCCATCATCACTCTAGCCATATAGGCTCACTTGATTCCAAATAGAACACTTATTCCAATTTGGACAGCAGACTGGCCCCGAGACACTAAGTCGACCGAGCTCCAGCAGTCTGGCTGTCAGTGTGATTAGCCCCGAGACACTTGGTCAACCGAGCTCCAGCAATCACACTATCCATCACCTCACATCTCAATCAACCCAATAGATCATTCAATTCACTTATGGACAGTAGACTGGCCCCGAGACACTAAGTCAACTGAGCTCCAGCAGTCTGACTGTCAGTGTGATTGGCCCCGAAATCACACTATCTAACATACCATTAATCTTAGTCAAATCAATTAAATCAATTATAATCACCCAATTTTAACTCTCACTCAATCCTTATCTATCGTACTGGTACGTACACGGTCCTAGTGTTGCCCACTAGGAAGCACGTTCTATTGATATCCTTCACTTCGAATAAATCATTCATTCGAAAAAAAATAATTAATGTAGAACAATATTCATAATAGTAAAACCAACCATATATATATATACCAAAAATATACCTAAAATATACCCAGTATATTTCAGGTATATATATATATATAGTCAAATAAAATATGAAATAAACTAAAGATAAATCATTAATATAGTTAAAAACAATTTAAATGAGTAACAATAATATAACATGCATTATCTTAAAAATATACTTAAATATGCAAAAAATATACCCTAAGTACTCAAATCATTTAATAAACCATTTATGTATAAATATTCATTTAAATACGTGTTTGTGTTTAACATATATTCACAAATATACTAAAAATAAACCTAATTATCTAGCATGCATATATCAAAAATAAACCCTAAATATACCACTAATGTGTTAGGTTTAATTTAATAAAAAAACATTTATTTATTCGGAAATAAATAAAAAATATACCAAAAATAAACTTAAAAAATAATTTAAGTGTAGGTTTATAATTTAACATGCAATTATTTAAGAATAAACCTAAAATCTACTGAAACTATACCTAAAGTATACTAATCATTTAATAAAATAATTATGTCTAAGTGTACATTTTAAAACATGTGTATATTACTCAAATGTATTAAACCTAAACCTAATTGTTTAATGTGCATATATCAAACTAATATGCCTAATTGTTTATTATGCATATATATAAAATGCAACCCTAGATATACCAGAAATATTACAATTTAAATCCCTTTTAAAACCTACAATAAAAATGAAAAATTCTAAATAAATGCACCCTATATGCAGTGCATATATATACAGTATAATAACTCACTGGTGTGCGCTTCTCGAGACATACTCAACGGGCCTGGTCCGTTAGGCCTCGGTTCCGGCGCAGCTAGAAAGATAAAGTAAAAATAACCGTCAGAATAAACTTCTAACTCTATACTTCTAGGATTACTATAGACAGATTTAATCAAGAATTTAGAATTAGACTCGGACCGGTTGTTACGTTTTACGAGAAATCTATCGAAATTTCGACAGAATCTCCTCTGTAAAACGGACATCTCCCTACAAAAGTAGGGCCGATCATGCACAGAAAACACACTTCGAAAATATACAACCACAACCCTTTGGTCGGACTCCCAAACTACAATTCTTCCGACCGAGGCTCACAATTCACGAAATAAACACATAATACATGGAAATTCCAATAATACCAAAAATACCTTTGAATAACCAAAATATAGCAATTGAATATTTAAAACGCTGAAAATAATTATTTAACCAATAATTTCAATAAAACCCTAATTGTGATAAAACAAATATTATTAAAAATTAACAATTCCCAACAAATTCATGAATATTGACCAGAATACATTTTAAAGCTTCAAATTACACCATTAACCCTAAAAGATACTAAAAATTAATAAAAACCCATTTATTTAGAAAAATAGTATATTATATAAAATTTGACAATAATTGACGAAAAATAGTTTTAATTAGTTAAAAATACTAAAAATTTGCAGAAATCATTTTTATACCCTAAATAACTATTAAAACCAATTTAATTACATTTTTTAACCAATTTAGTGTAAAATTACCAAAATACCCCTATATATATATATTCACTATAAATGTTCAAAAATTCACCAAAAATTATATAATTACTAAAAAAATTAATTTCTCAACATATAATTCAATAATATCAATAAATATACTCAATTTACCAATTTATTTCAATTAAACACATAATTAACCCTATTTTTTAAAATTACCTAAACTTAATAAAATCCAAATAAATACATAAAAATTCACAAAAATTACAAATAAATTTCTATAATTCATTTCAACTCCTATAATCACCATAAAACATAATTTCATAATTTAATTAATTAATTTTCGAAAATTAGAAAATAATAATAAAATAATCAAAAATTCACAAAAATTAAATTAAATTCCAAAAAATACACAAAAATTATAGGATGTAGATTAAGCTTGGGGGATCAACTTTTGTTAAGGCATTTTCTATGAATCCACCAAAAATTCCCGAAAAAAAATAAAAATCCAAAAATGGCCGAAATAAAGAAATCGAAAAACAACAAAAATTGAGGGTTTAGAGCTCAAACCAAAGCTTGGATTGAGTTCACCGGAGCTTGAGGAGCTCAAGGACACCGGAATTGCGAAGAATGGTGGTCGGAATCGCTTGGAACCACGGTGAGCTCGAGTTTCGGTTCTTTGCTGCCATAGCCACTTGCCGACGCCGGAGAAGAAGATAGAAGACGACGGAAGGCGACTGGAGCTGCTGGAAGGCCGGATGGCACACCGACGGTAGGGGATCGACGGTGACAGGCGATGGTGGATGGTGGTTTGTGGTGGGTTTCGGGGGAGATGAGTTTGTGTGTGTGTGTTTTATGTTTAATGTACATATATATACATATAATACTTTATATTATAATAATACAATATATATATATATATATATATTAATCTCCACACACACATATATTAATATATATATACACACACATACATATATTCACACACAAAAAAAAATAATACAACCCTAATATATATGTGTATATATATGTAGCACATATATTAATCACGCAGATAATGTAGTTTAATAAAATGAACAATATTAAAATAAAATACACTAAGTTAAATACTATTAAAATAATATCATTCAAAGTAATAAATAGGAATAACGTAAATAAATTCTCTAAAATACTGAGTCTCAAAATAAATATTAAATTATTTACGTGTCAATTTCCCCGAAAATACAATTCCCGGGAAAATTTTACGTAAAGTACTTAAAATAATATAAAATAATTAAAATTAGCTTTAAACAAATAACAACTCTTAAAATATCATAAATATATACAAAAATTATTAACACTGCATATCCCGATGCAGTATAAAAAAAATTATTTAAAAATTCGGGATATTACACATATTCTATTGATATCCTTCGAATAAAATTGTATATTTATGAAAAATAAATAAATGCATAATTATGGGGGTACCGAACTACTGCTAGAACCTCGACAGGGGTCACTCCATACTCTTTGGTTTATGGGTGTGAGGTAGTTTTGCCTGTAGAGGTCGAGATAAAGTCATTGAGAGTTCTTCTGGAGTCTAAACTCCCCGAGTATCAGTGGGTCGAAAGTCAGTTGGCTCAGCTAACACTGTTGGAAGAAAAAAGGATGAAGGCTATGTATCATTCTCAGCTGTATCATAGAAGAATAGCCCATGCCTACAATAAGAAGATCAAGCTAGGTAAGATTCGAGAGGGGGATCTGGTGTTGAAACTCACAAGATCAATCACGATCGATCCTCGAGGAAAGTTTAAGCCCAACTGGGAGGGACCGTATCTAGTAAAGAAGCTATTTTCGAAAGGTGCTGCCATTTTATCTGACATGGAGGGAAACGAGTTCAAATAACCCATCAACCTAGACAAACTCAAGAAATACTTTCTGTGAAAAGTCTCGCTAGGGATAAAACCTCGAAAAGAGGCTGTCTAGGCAAAAATTAGAGACCGAAAAGGAAAAAAGAAAAAAAAGGGAGTCCTGCTGGACTAAAAACCTCGAAAGAGGCGGTCCAGGCAAAAGTTAAGGACATATAAAAGGGGAGAGAGAGGCATAAAATGGTTAGTTGGAAAACTTGCAAGGGTGTAATATTTCGTGTTTTTAAACATTTTTACACTGTATCGGGATATGCAGTGTTAATAATTCTTGAATATGATATTGATATTTTATGAGCTTTTATTTAATTAAAATTGAATTTTTAATTGTTTATTATTATTTAAGTGCTTTACGTAAAATTTTCCCGGGACTTACATTTTCGGGAAAATTTTCACATAAATAATTTATTATTAATTATTTTGAATAGATTTTCGGACTTGCATGAACTCATACATATTTTTAAAATACTAGATAACGTGTATATGTGTATTTATTTATTTAATTAGGATTTAATTTATTACCCTAATATTTTATTATTTTATTATTTATTTATTTGGTTTATTGTTATTTAATTATTTTCATGTAGTATATAAATTATTAAAATATTATGAGTGGTGTGTGATTTTTCCAAATATTTTATTAACATACCATATTATTTTTATATTATTTTTTTCCTTTTCCTTTTTCTTTTCTTTTCCTTTTTCTTTCTTTCTTTTTCTTTTCTTTTCCTTTAGTTTCTTCTTCCCCGACGTCCCCATCTTCCCCTCACCACTGCAACTCCCGACCACCTACCGTCACTGTGCCTCCCACCGTGCCACCTCCACTTCCAGCTGCTTCGCCGCCCCTAGTCTTCTTCCCCGGCGACGACTTGATTGTTTTCTGCCATTTTTGGTCAAAATCCAAGCTTCAACGTTTCTTCCTCCCCTGACCACCAAACTTCACATTTCCAGTGTCTTTGGACTCCTCTAGCAACGGTAATCTTGATTCTAGCTTTGGTTTGAGCTCAAATTCCCTTGATTTCCTTGTTTTTCGATTTTTCTCATTTTGGCCGAATTAGGTTTTTGAATTTTTTTGAATTTTTATTGTTGATTCATGAAAATTCCCTTAACAAATGTTGATCCTAGTAGCTTAATCTACATGTGTGAATTTTTGTAGAATTTTTGGGTATTTTTGAATATTTTAATATTATTTTCTAATTTTCGGAAATTAATTAATTAAATTATGAAATTGTGTTTTATGATAACTATAGTATTGAAATGAATTATAGGAATTTATTTTGAATTTTTATGAATTTCTATGTATTTATTTTGAATTTAATTAGTTTAGGTAATTTTGAGAAAATTAGGTTAATTGTGTTTTTAATTGAAATTAATTGGTAAATTGAGTTTAATTATTGATATTATTGATAAATATGTTGAGAAAATTAATTTTGGATAATTATATAATTTTTGGTGAATTTTTGAAGTAATTTTAGTATATTTATATATATATAGGGGCATTTTGGTAATTTTACACAAAATTGGCAAAAAAATGTAATTTAATTGGTTTTAATAGTTATTTAAGGTATAAAAATGATTTCTATAAATTATTTTTTTATTTTTAATTAATTAAAACTATTTTTCGTGAATTATTTTCAATTATATATATAATATACGCTTTTTCTAATAAAATGAGTTTTTATCGGTTTTAATGTGTTTAAAGGTTAATTATGTAATTTCTACTTATAAAATGTATTTCTGTGATATAAGGGTATTTTTGGTATTTTCAGAATTGTTCCGTGAATTGTGGACCCCGGTCGGTAGACTGTAGTTTGGAGTCTGACCGAGGGGTCGTGGATGGATTGTTGTGCATGTTTTTCGAAGTGTATTTATTTACAGGTTCGGTTCTACTCTTTGAGTAGAGAGATGTCCGTTTTACAGGGGAGGTTCTGCCGAATTTTTGGTAGAATTCTTGTAAAATGTGATGTCCGGTCGAACCCTAATTTCAATTATGTGTTTAATATTCTAGATCGAGTTCTAGGATTTTCTGTTAGGTTTATTCTGATTTCTGTCGTTATTGTTTGTTGCGCTGAGACCGAGGCCTAGTAGACCAAGCCTGTCGGACCTATCTCAAGGAGCGCAGTAAGTGTGAGTTACTATTTTATATATATGTGTTTAGTATGCATGATTTTAGAAATATATGTTTTATTTTGATTAAATATGCATAAATAATGTGATTTGTATTTAAGTACATTTTTAGTTTATTTTTGGTATATATTAAATTATATGCATGTTTTATTAATAAATTATATTTAAAATGTTTTTAAATATATTTCTAGCTTAATTTGTAATTTGATTGAATTTATTTGACGTATATATACTCGAAATATACCTGGTTTACTTTTGGTATATTTCCAGTATATATATGGTTTATATTGTTATGTTATTTAAATTCATGCATCATTTATTTGTGAATGAATGTTTTATATTTATTAATGAAGGATATCAATAGAACGTGCTACCTAGTGGGCAGCACTAGGACCAAGTATGTACCGGTACGCTTATAACATTTAGGCTATATTACTAACCTATTTGTGGATATTAATTGGATATGATTATTTGATGTGTGGAATATAGTTTGGAGGTGTGATTGTTGGAGCTCGGTTGACCTAGTGTCTCGGGGCCAATCACACTGGCAGTCAGACTGTTGGAGCTCGGTTGACTTAGTGTCTCGGGGCCAGTCTACTGTCCAAATGGATTAAGTGAGCATATTTGGAATAAGTGAGCCTGTATGGCTAGAGTGTTGTTTAACACTATTTTGAGGTTGCAATATTATAGGGTTCTATTTGATCCTTCATAAACGATGATTTTCAGTAAAATATATATAAAATGATTTTACAGCTTTTATGTGTTTTGTCTGTATATATACATATTAGATATATATTGTTGATTGTATGCATTATCATTTAGTGTGCATGTATATATATTATAGTAATTCACTCAGTGAGGTCTGACTCCCCTCCGTTGACTATTTTTCAGGAGAGTCATCTTCCTCAGACCTCAGTAGCAAGCCTGTACGCCGGATTTCTTCCGCCCCAGCTTCTTTATGTAAACTGCTTCTCTGAGTCTTGAGTTTTATTTTATCTAGACACTGCAGTAGTCATTAAATTATTAAAGAGATGTTGTATTATATTTGAACTGGATATGTATTAAAAGAGTTTATATATATATGAGATGAGTATTTAATTTAAATCCAGTTGGTGGAAATGTTATTGTGATATTTATGATTTTTATTTTCATTGCATTATATATTGTTATTACTATTGCATGTTTTATTTTATTTTTAGGCTTGCTACGGGTTCCGGATTCGAAAGAATTCCCGTTCCCTAACGCCGGTCATAGCCCCTGTTTTGGGTCATGACAAAGGGCAAGCCAACTAATAACATGAGATGTACCATAAGTGAAATGTATATATGTTTTGTGCTTAAATGAAATGAAATGGATTGCTTTAATTTTCGTTAAACATTGCATAATGTGCCCATTACAAGCCGTTTAACTAGTACAAAAGGGAAATTACGTCTAACAAAAAGGAAAATGACGACTTCATTCCATGAGCTAGTTTTGCCTTCTCTTCTTTTATTGCCTACCCTGTGAACTTAACATCTGTAATTCTCTTGTATTTTTATATTTAATAAACTCGTCTCTTTCTGTCTGTTGTAAGCGAACCCACACTTTGTAATGATCATCGATGGTCTGATCACCGTTGTAGCTTAAGTTTCTTTTGATGGCTCTTCGAGGCCAAGTTGCCACTAAGTGGTCCAGAAAATTCTGAGAAAGCGGCCGTGGCTCGAATCCTAGTATGGAGTGATTTGAAGACCGCGAGATGGAACGGCTCTAACCCGGCCCAAGATTTATTGTCCAACCCTTTCATAATTGACTGTAGGGACCTCAGACTTTGTTTTGTCATGTTTGTGGCTTTTCAGAGACACTTAGAGAGAGAAACAGAAAGGGGAGGATGAAGGGGATTCAAGAATTAGGTCAAATGTAGGAATAAAGGTTTTATAGGGGCAAGACCACCTCATCAATGAGGCACCGCCTTAGCAGAATAAGGCGATCACCTCTTTACCAGGATTCGATAAGGTGATCGCCTCATCAGTAGTACAGGTCGGTTATGTTTCTTCAAATCGCACAGTCTAACAGCTGGAGCAGTTACGTTACGCATGCAAATAGTGAAATCAACTTACATATGAAGAAATGAGAAAAGCAAAATAAATGAATTTAATCGAGGAAAATGTTGAATTTTGCAAGCATTCTATCCATAAAAACCAAAAAAACCAAAATTCTGTGTTCACTACTCAGAGACTACACAAATTTTAATACAGGAATGTCAAGCATCTGATCCCGTACCCTCAGGGTCATCTTCTCCCCCGGCACCATCGCTGCTCCCGTCTTCATCCTCGTCGTCCTCATCAATCTGGAATACATTAATCTGACACTCGAGAGTAGCGATCCTCGCCTTGCTAGCCTCATCTCAATCCTATTCAGAAAAATCACAAGTTAGTAAACCATGCAAGCATGCATACATGTAGGAAATAATGAAATTCTTACCCTCCACTGTTGGGTGACCTCCAGCATGTAGTCTCTCTGGGCCTCTATCATGCGGTACATATATAGGCCTTGCTCCAGCGGAATCTACATTATCAAAATAAATGTTGGAACTAACAGTTGGTTTGAGAATTATAGTGAAAGCAGGTCAGGGAGAAGAACATACGTGAGTAGCACCGATAGGAGTGCATGCAGGGGTCAGGTCCCCATCCAAAGTCAAGAACTAACGCGATAACTCCCTAGGGGGAACCCAACATCGGGCTAGGGGGTCAGGGACATAGATGAAGCTACCTAAGGCAAACTCAGAACCAGGGGCAGCAGTTGGTATGGCTCCCTCACCGGCAGCAGAAGTCTCCTCCTTGCTCGGATCCAGTCGATGCCTCAAGGGCTCTCTCTCCCGCACTCGGGACCTAACCGGGACCACGGGCCTAGCAGGCGCAGCCTAAAGACAAAAATAGGAGGAACATGTTAAAGATGCAGTGAATTTATAAGAAAAGGGGAACTGGTGAGGATTTACCTAAGAGGTAGAAGCGACTTAGAAGGGGATTGTCAATAGAAGGTGGGTACGGATGAACTCTGCATACCGACTCTTCACGCGAATTGTGTGGTCCACAGCTGGTGAACCCGCAACAGCCTGAGTGAGGTCATCACCCTCCAGCTCATAAGTCCAAAGCATACTGTCAGGAGGGGACCTGGAGACCCGCCTAGCCCTAACGCCTGCCTTCCAGTTCAGGACCCGCTCTCCCAAGTACCAAGCTCGATACCCAGGGCCACAAAGGAGTGCCCTCTTCCTGGCTAAAGGCCTGGAACGAGTCATCTCGATGGTCCAAGTGTCCTTGGACCCCCACAAGTCATTTCGGATCTACAGGAAAAGAAAAATGCCAATATGTAGATAAATTGAATGCAAATAATTTACTAATAAGTAGGTTTGTGCTTTGCAGGTACCGCATCCTGTGTCAGCGAGTTCAGGTGTTGTCTGTGGTTATGAACTTGGGTGAGGTGCCTTTTCACAACGCGGTTAGCGCCCCACCTACCAAGGGCAGGGAAGTGGTCCCCCACTCGGGTAACGCCCATAAGCAACTCTAGCTCTAGAGCCCAAACCTGAAAAAATAGAATGAGAGAAGTTGAGAAGACTAATGTAAGTAATGGGGGTTGAAATAAGATAAAGAAAAAAAAGAGGGGATCATGACGTACCAGAACAGCATGCCAAAAGCTGCAAAACCTCCTAGCCCCTCGGACCACCTCGTCCATGCTCCGGTACAAGTACGCCAGGGCACAACTACCCCAATCGAATGTGGGAATCTGGTCAAGATCTCGAAGGGCTGGTAGGAACATCAGATTAATAGAGCTGGCGGTGTCGGCAAAGAGAGTGGTACCGAGCAGGTAGAGCAAGAAAGCCCTCACCACCTGGTCAATCTCAAGGGGAGAGATCATCGCTGTGACCCGGTCTCGAGTGTAGAAACTCCTGATTGAGTCCAACTTAAGGGTATGAGTCCCCTTCATGTTAGGAGTCATCCCCAAAAGCCACTCGATATATGCAGCCTTATCCGAAGACAGCTGATCTAGACTCACATCGAAGGGAATAGGATCCCCGACACAGGTAATCCCCGTGATGGCAGCAAATGATACTGGGGCTAAAGTAAGCTCGCCAAACGGGAGGTGGAAGGTGTGGGTCGTATCGAACCACCTCTCCATCAGGGCATGCAATGGTTGGTAGTCCGTGCGCAGATGGAATTGAGAGTACGAAGTCCTTGAACCCCGTCTCCTGAATCCGGTCCCTCTACTCATCAGTCAAATCACTGAAAAAGACCCGAGCTCCATGGAAATTCCTAGCACCCTTGAAATTTTGAGCATCATGCTATAAATAAAAAGACAGGGAAGTAAAATTTATGCGTTTTACAATCTCAGGGAGAATTTCAGAATGGATGTATATGTAAATGGTGAAGTTCCTCTCTATTGATGAAGTGATCACCTCACCTTAGAGGTGATCGCCTCATTACAAAGGCGATCGTCTTCTCGAAGAGGTGATCGGCTCTGTGAAGGGGCAACAGGAAATCGCCTCTTTATAGAAGCCCATCGTCTCATCGATGAGGTGATCGCCTCATCGAAGAGGCAATCTCCTCTATAAAGCACAGATGGGGATAGTGTTAATTTTTGACGTAATAAGGCACAAATTCTATAGTTTTTTTATTAAATAAATGTCCTAGAATGATAATTATTCAATATTAATCCCTAACCCGATGTAATTTTGCAGGAAATTTTAGGGTACTAACCTCTCCGAATGTAGAAGAGCAGATGTGAGACCCTAGGTCTACCAGAAGCAGAATCGAATCTCCACGTGTTAATCCCAGACTCCTAGAAGCGCTAATGAGAGGCAGAATATGATCCCAATGTGGTACAGGGGGTGTTCTGTCGTTCTCTATCGATTGAAAAGTGGGGAGAGATGCAGAGAGTACAAGAAGTATAAAAAAAAGGAAAAGAAAAGGGGACAAAAAATAATAGAAGGGAGAAAGGACAAAAGGAAAAGAGTGTTTTTATAGCAAGCAGGAGAGTAGGGTTTCCCCTAAAAAAAAAAGAATGACGATGAGAATGATGGGTGGAAGTTAGTACCGCATACTAAGGAGGCAGAATTCAGAGTACGGATCTTTAAGAGGAAGTTTCTTAAAGACAGGGCTATTTGGGTTTGAACCCTCGAAGCTCAAAGACAGGGTTGTTCGGGTTTGAATCCCCGAAGCTCAAAGATAGGGCTGTTCGGGTTTGAATCCCCGAAGCTCAAAGACAGGACTATTCAGGTTTGAATCCCAAAAGCTCAAAGACAGGGCTGTTCGGGTTCAAATCCTCGAAGCTCAAAGACAGGGTTGTTTGGGTTTGAATCCCTGAAGCTCAGAGGATCGAGATGACTGTTCGGGTAGTATCCTCGAAGTCGAAAGCAAAGGACAACTGGGCCAGGATAACCCAAAAGTATATGTCCCCAGAGGAGTGATAATCAGACCAGGAAAATTTGAAAACCACATCCCCAGCGAAGATCGGGCCAGGAAAACCCGAGAATCAAATTTTAATGTTACGAAGACCGGGCCAGGAAAACTCGAGATTAGCAATTTTAAAATATCTCTATCAAATATTAATGAGTGGCTGATCAGGCTAGGAAAATCCGAGGATCACGGTCACGTTTTAGAATTAAAGAATTCATCTCTCGGGTGAGACCCGAGAGTCAGGTACGTTTCTTACCTTATTGTTTATTTGTTGTTGTGCATGTGATTTTTTGAAAAATGGTCATTGCATGCATTTGATTTTTTAAAAAATCAAGGGGCAAACTGTAGACACCCGATTCGATCGGCCCGTGTTAGGGGACAAATTAGGGTTGCTCAGTTTAACCAGCCCGTTGTCAAGCCCAATGATGAGAATGTGAACTTGGACATGAGGATGAAGCCTGAATCTCTAAGTGGAAAGTGGACTTGAAAATCCAAAGCCTAGAAAATCCAAAATTGAGCCCAACTACCCAAGTTTGGCTTAAGCCCGCTTGGCCCAGCGCAGGCCTGGGCCAAAGGGGCACCGCCTCAATGTAATGAGGTGATCGCCTCTTTGGCAGCTGCCAATGAGGCGATCGCCTCATCATAGAGGCAATTGCCTCACCGATGAGGAGCCACCCCTCTGGCAGCCCACTTGCAGCTGTATTTAATGCAGCTGCAATCATGAAGTGGCACGGGCCCCACTCTTTAGACTTTCTTCTTGCATGAGGAAAAGACTTTTAGAAAAGGAAAAAAGGCTAGGAGAGCTCATGATAGGCTAGGAAGCTTAGGGACATGGGAAGCTAAGGGATAAAAGGAAAAAAAAAAGAGAAGAAAGGGGGGGTTTTTTTGGAAAAAAAGAAGGGAGAGTTTTAAAAAAAGAAAGCTCTGAGGAAAAAGAGAAAGGGGAGAAAGGAAAAAGAACGTCCTGAAGAAAGGGGGGAGGGTTGAAGAGAGGAGGTCCACTTTCCTATAGGAGAGGAAGGAAGATACTTGTGTTAAGGAGAGATACCACATCCTAGCAAGGATCTCAATCAAAGTAGCTCTGAGGGCCTCTCATTTTGGTATGAAATCTGCACTTTGAACTTGATATGTTCATCCTTTTGTATATCCTTGCTTGTGTGTGTAACTGAGTCTTTAGTATATTCTAGGTTTGTCTCTAATGCATGTGCTTGACATCTCATTTTATTAATGGATCTTTGAATATTTACGTATATAGTTGTAGTATGATGAGTGTAGAGTGTGTATATGCATGTTTTGGTTGCTTAAAGTAGAAGTTTGCACATCTTGGAAGTCAGAGCCAGTCTGGTAGTCAGGTGATGCCTCTTCATAAGACGTCGCCCCATCTCAATGAGATGATTGCCTCATCAATGAGGCGATCACCCCACTGACAGGGCCTCAGGGAGCTTACCTTTTGTGTGCATGTTGCCAGTTTTTATCTCAAGATTGCAAGAGCTCTGTTGATGAGGCATCGCCTCATTAATGAGGCGATCGCCTCATCTCAATGAGCGATCGCCTCATTAGTGAGGCGACTGCCTCATTGGCAGGATTAATCTATTTCCTGCTTCATTTTGTCTTTTTTTCTGTTGTGACGTCTGCTTTAATATGTCCTCTTTTGATCCTAAATATGTCTGTATGATTGCACGGTGGTGATTATCTTGATTGTTCAATACTTTCTTTAACTTATAATATGATAACCTTTTTATAGGACCTTTTTGTAAATATCGTTATATGTCACTTCATTTTTTTATGAGAAGAAGGGCTAACCGTGTGTTATTTACAAGAATTACTTTATGATTTCTATCATCAAGTAGTCACTTTTGCTAGTTACTTCTTGCATATTGCCGCTTTTATGTTATTTAATAGTTTATTTTTGGTATATGTTTGGTGTATTTTCTATATATTATTAATTTATTTAGTTAAAAAGCATTGTAATCCTTAATCCCTTCCCCTTTTAATTTTGAATGTATGGTTGTAAATTATTATTTATTTTATTTACTACATTTTTTGAATGTTGGGACCTAAAGGCATGACATTGGACTAATGTGCAAACTTGGACTTAATTATAAAATTCGGCAATTATCCGAAGGCAATTTCATTACGCGAAACACAAACGGAGGCCAACCGTAAGGTTGGGTGAGCATTCAAATGCTCATACCCAGTTTTTGAACCCGATCTCTGATGACGACTTCTGGGAACCTTCGTGGGATCCAGTTACTGTAAAGTGTGTCCCGGCTTTTATTCGGATGGCGACTCCATCTCCGAATAGTGTCGTGGTCGCCAAACACTTGGGCTCGCGCTAAACCCCGCCGCCTACACACATAAACTAAAAATTGAAGATAACTCAAAATCAAAGCAGTTTGAGCTCAAACAGAGCTCAGAATTGAACTCACCAAAGCCTGGTGGTTCAAACAAGACTAGTGTGACTTGATTTGGTGGCCGGAATCTTCACCGAAAAAAATGGAAGCTTCACAGCATGTCTCGGTTTACTGCATCTTTAGCGAGCTCCTTGACAAGCTGAAGGTGGCGGGTGATGTCTGGGAGAAGCTGGAGGTGGTGGTGGTCACTGGTGGTGGTTGTGGCGGCTCCAATGGCGCAGGGATAGCTACGGGAAGGAGAAGAAGAAGATGAAGAAGAAAAAAAAAAAAAGAAGAGGGAGGTGGTTTTGACCCGATGCTTTTAGTTTTTAATATATATATATATATATATATATATATATATAACACATAATACAACACACTATGCACATCATATGCGCATTTGACAATAATAATAATAATAATAATAATAATAATAATATTTAAATTAATAATAACAATAATAACTTTAACATATTTAAATAATATAACTCTTAAATAAATTATTTTACGTAAACAAAATTCTTAGAATAAAATAACTAAATAATATTCACAAATAATAACAACAATATATAAATAAAATTTAAAATTTTATTAACACTACATATCTCAAAATAATTTTATATTATTTAAAATACATGGTCATTATAAAAAGATATTAAATTAATATAACAAAAAAAGGAGACACCAAATTATAATTGGTCAACACTTCATCACCATCAACATCATTTTTAACATAACTATCTTTAATATTAGAATAAAAATAAACATTCCCAAACAATATCTTATCACCCTTAAAACAAAAATACAAACAAAGTATCATAATCTAAAAAACTACAAAATAATAGAACAGAATATACCCCAACATAATCCTTTAACTCATCACCACCACAATAGCTTCAACATATTATGAATCATAAGTTTCCTTCATATCACTATCTCCTGTACCTTTAGTGTCTTTACATTCCTTTTCTTTATCTTCAACACAATTTTCACAACCACCAAAATCTCCTAAACCAAAACTAAAAGCACCTTGAAATTCTGTATATATATTTTTGTCAATTTAGAAAATGGAGTGACAGTTTCATTATATTTTTTTCATTATCTTTGATTAAATACATTATTATTATTATTATTATTATTATTATTATTATTATTATTATTATTATTATTATTATTATTATTATTATTATTATTATTATTATTATCTGCATATATAAAATAATATCATAAACCAAAAAATCTAAAAAAAATGCCATGAAAGCATACTTAAAACTCTGTCCACCAATAACACCAAATTAATTATAAAGAGATATAAAATCACCCTTTTCAGTAGTCTATTCAAGCAAAAAAACATCAACAATAAAAAAAACTAAAAACTAAAAAAATGCAGATATCCACTCAAACCATAAGCAACTTTTATAGTAGAATAAATAACATTGAAAAAGATGATCAACATCATCAAGTACAATCTCTCCACTTTAAAAATAAAACAACACATCAAAAATAAAATTAGAAACCAAAACGAAACAAAAAAGATACTAAATTAGTATATATAAAAAAAGAACACACCAAATTAAAATCCTTCTGTCATGACCCAAACTGGGGGTCATGACCGACGCTAAGGAACGGGAATTCTTTTGAATCTGGAACCCGTAGTAAGCCTTAAAAGAAAAGTATGCAATAAAATAAAATAAATAAAATATTTATTCAGCGGAAATTAAATATGAAATAAAAAAAAATAAGTTCCTTAACATCCTTTAATAAAAAAAATATCTCATCTTATATCATAAATAAAATCTCTTAATACAATTCTGAATTAAAATCTTATACATGCATAAAATACAATTCAACTCTCGACAAAATCAAATACAACTACTACTGCAGCGTCTAGAATATAAAATAAAACTCAAGTAAGCGATTTACATAATAGAGTCGAAGCGGAAGAAATCCAGCGGATAGGTCTACTGCTGAGGTCTAAAGATGAGGACTCTCCTGTAAAAATATCAACGTAAGGGAGTCAGACCTCACTGAGTGAATTGTTATAATATATATACATGCATTAATAAATGTCAAATGCAGACACTCAAAAGTATATATAATAAATATATATATACAAGCAAGTATACATAGATGCAAAGAAAATCATTTTATAATAATACTGAAAATCATCAGTTATGAAGGATCAAATAGAACCCTATGTTTTCGCACCCTCAAATAACAACAGACACACTCTAGCCATATAGGCTTACTTGTTTTCAAATAAATTCACTTCATCTTTACTAACAGTAGACTGGCCCCAAGACATAAAGTTGATCGAACTCCAGTAGTCTGACTGTCAGTGTGATTGGCCCCGAGATACTAGGTCAACCGTGCTCCAGTAATCACACTCTCATTCACCTCACACAATAATCAAATCAATCAAGTTATGATCCACAAATAGGTTAGAAATTTAACCTACAATCGTCGTACCGGTACGTACTCGATCCTAGTGTTGTCCACTAGGAAGCACGTTCTATTGAGATGCTTCATTAAAAATAACTCATTTCATTCATAAAATAATGATGCATGATATCATTATAAATAACATTATAAACCATATATATACTAGAAATATACCTAATATAAACTAAGTATATTTCAAATACATATACGTAAAATCAATTCAAATAAATCATGGAATGTATTAAATTAAACCAATAATATATTTGAAAGTAATCTAGATTTAATTAAAAAGAAAAAAATGCATTTATTACATAATATACCGAAAATATACTGAAAATATACCTAGAATATACTTAAGCATTTATTAAGTCATTTATACATAAATCATACAATAAAAACATAAATTTATAAAACACGCAACCTAAATGTACGTATATATAAAATAACAACTCATAGGTATGCGCTCCTCGAGACGGGTCCGACGGGTCTTGTCCACTAGACCTTGATCTCGGCGAAACTAACAATAAAATAATAACACGAAATTAGAATAAATCTAACTTAACTTGTAAAGACTCGATATAGGATTACTAACACAAACATAAAATAGGAATTAGACCCGATATTTTATTTTACGAGAATTCTATCGAAAATTCAGTAGAACCTTCTCTGTAAAATAGACATCTCTCTACTTAAAAAGTAGAGCCGGTCCTGCAAGAAAAATACACTTCAAATAAAAATTCTCACAATTCCTCGGTCGGGACCCTAAACTACAAATTCCCCGACTGAGGTTCACAATTCTCCACAAAATACAATAAAATATATTAAAATTTAATAAATACCAAAAATACCCTTTAAATATCAAAATATAGCAATTTAAGTATTAAAACACCAAAAGTCATTATTTTACCAATAATTACTTAAAAACCCTAATTAATAATATAATATTATTAAAATCGATATTTCTCGATAATTTCACAAATATTAATAAAAATTCATTTTATACACCCAAATTACTTAATTAGTCCAAAAACATATTAAAAATTACTAAAAATCCATTTATTTACAAAAATAGTTTATTATATATAATTTGAAAATAATTTTTGAAAAATAGTATTAATTAGTTGAAATTAGTAAATAATTTGTAAAAATCATTTTTATACCTCAAATAATATTAAAACCAATTAAATTTAATATTTAACTAAAATCATCAATAAATTACCAAAATACCCCTAATATATAAAAATACACATAAAATACTAATAATACTCAAAAATTCAATAAAAATTATATAATTAAAAAAAAAATTATTTTCTCAACATATTATTCATTAAAATCAAAAAATACACCTAATTAACCAATAATTACTAACAAAATGTATATTTGACCTAAATTTCCAAAAATAACATAAACTAAAAATAATTATAAAAATTAAAAAAATACACAAAAATTATAAATTAAATTCTAAAATTAATATTAACCACCAAAAACACCAAAAATCATAATTTCATAATTTATTTAATTAATTTACGAAAATAATAAAATAATAAAAAATTCACAAAAATCAAAATAATTCCCAAAAATTACACAAAAATTCTGGGATGAATATTAAGTTAAGGGGAACAACATTTGTTAAGGCACTTCTCATGAATCACAAAGAATCAAGCTCAGAAAAATGGAAAAACTCTAGGTGGTCAAAACTCAAAATCGTTCACCACCAAAATCTAGGCCAAACCAAATGAAACAAAGGTTAGAAACAAACTCATCGATGCTCAGGGAAGAGAAAGAGATTGGCGGTGTCGAAAGAGGTGGCAGGAAACATGATGAACGCCGGTGAGCTCAATTCTTGACTAAAATAAGTTTTTCAACCACTGCCGGCGCCGGGGAAGAAGAGAAGGACGGCAAAGCTGGCAAAGGGAAGGGTGGTTGACGGTGAAGGGCAAAGAGGCACACCGACAGGGAGAAAATGGGATGATAACAACGGGGAGGGTGATCAGAGGAAAGAAGAAAATAAAAGGGAGAGAATGTTTTTTGTATGTATACTATATATTATAATTTTAATAAACTTTATATTATAATGTATTATAATATTACACTAAATACACACACCACACATATATTTTAATTTATATATATATATACACACACCTATATATTCACACATAATAAAAACATACATTAAATTAAGACTAAACCCTAATATATGTGTGTGTGTATATATATATATATATATATATATATATATATATATATATATATCCATGCAAATAATACACTTTATATATATATATTACACACTAATATTAACACTAAACACATTTAATTAAATATTAAACCCTAAAGCTTGCATATATATATATATATATATATATATATATATTAACACATAAAATAATATGATTTAATAAGTTAAAATGACATTAAAATAAAATACACTAAGTTAAATATTATTTAAAATAAGATATATATATATATTACACAAATAAATTATTTAAATACTAGTCTTAAAATAAAAATATATATATCGAAACCCTAATTAACATAAAATAATGATAATAAAACTAATTAATCAATAAATAATCAGATATTATTTTAAATTATTAACACTGCATATCCTATTTTAAAATAAAATAATTTAAAAACTCGGATTATTACACCTTCAACATTTTATCACCATCTTTAACAAAAATATCTTTAATATTAGAATTAAAATCAACATCCTGAGATAAATTCTTATCACCCTTAAAACAAAAACAAAAAATAAAGTATTAGAAACCAAATATAAACCAAAAAGATACAAAAATAATAAAACAAAACATACCCAAACAAAACCTTTAACTCATCACCACTACCAACAATTTCAATGAACTCTGAATCATAAGCACCCTTTTCACAACTAACAACATCTAATAAATCAGAACTAGAAACACTAAAAGTACATCCACATTTCCCTGCACTTTTAAAACAAGATAAAAAACTAAAAGTAAACCAAAAAACAACAAAATTAAATGCATGATATGTAATAAAAGACATTCTTTAACTCATCAACACCACCAACAGTTTTCAACAAAATTTGAATCACAAGCATCATTTTCACAACCAGCAACATCTTTTAAATTAGAACTAAAAGCACCAAAAGCACATTCACCTTTCCCTACACTTTCAAAACAAGATCAGAAGCTAAAAGTAAACTAAAAAACAAAAAAAATTAAATACATGCTACCTAATAAAAGAATTGAGATGTGGGGTATTGATTCTTGTACCTCTTGCATGCTAAGTAAGTGCTATACCATCTGACCTGTACTTATATTCATCTTTCATTTACTGATATATTATTAAGTTAGGTTATGATCTGTTTCGGTATTGGTTCTTCAATTTGAATTTATGACGCATTATTTTGCATTTTACAAGCACATTAGACTACTTGAAATCTTAAAAATGTTAAAGTTATATTTTTCCTACTTAAAACATATTGATAAAATTGATTTAATTTTAGAATCATTAGAAATTTAAATTATAACTTTATTTTCCTTACCCAAAATTTTATTATCATTTTTTAGAAATAGTCATATCGGTTCAATTATAATAAATGTCACATTTTATACACATTAAGAATTTGAATAATTAATTATGTACAAAAAATTTGTTGCATGTGAGTTGATTGTATTTTAGTTATCACATTCTATGTATTATTATAATCTACTTGAGGAATTTATAAAATAAAATTTCAAAAAATATATTGGTTAATGTTTCACTAATAAAAAAAGAGGAAAAATTAAGAAAATTATTTTTTAAAAAAGAGAAAAAATAAAGAGAAAATAAAAATGAAAAAATGGAAGTACAAAAATTTTTATAAAAAAAAAAAAAAAGATAGAATAAGAATTTATAAAAAAAAAAAAAAGAGAAAAAAGAAAAAAGAAAGAGAACATAAAAATAATAAATAATAAAAGAAAAATAAGGGAAGGAGAAAAAATAAAAAATAAAAAATAAAAAATAAAATAAAATAAAAATTTATAAAAAGAGTAAGAAAATAAAAGAAAAATTAAAAATAAAAAAAATAAAAACTGTTAAGAAATTAATAAAAAAAGATAAAGAAATAAAATAGAAAAATATGAATGTGTTTTTGAAAATAAAAAAATACTCTTATAATTATAATAAGTTAGATTTATAATTAATGAAAATTTGAGATATTTTTATTGATAATATTTAAAATAAATTATTATTATTATTATTATTATTATTATTTTTCGTAAATGTGGCTAAAAAAATGAAGGAAAAAATTTCTCGGCCCAGATCCTTTCCGAATCTGTGACGAATTGGCGGTCTTTGGGCTTGACACAGACATGGCACAGTTTTGCTCTTTAATGGGGAAATTATCTTATAGGAGAGAGCGACTTAAACTAAATTTAAGGAAAAAAAAAAAACCTGGTGTTTTTTCCAAACATAAGACATCAGTATGTTGTCATTACATAAAAGGGTACTTTATTTTCTCAAAAACTGAAGCCTGCACTTGAGATAGCTCATAGTTTATATCCTTTTTAGCTCCTATGTTTATTGAGGAAGTTGATGAGAAGTTCATTCACTTTCTCTGGAAGTTGTTCTTGAACAAAATGGCTCCCTGCTTCCACGAAAATAATTTCCAGATTAGGCACAAATTGCTTCACTTTTCCACTTCTTATGTAGTCCTCCATGCCTGCAAAATTCAACACATAGTCCTTCTCACCCATGACTAGCAATGCTGGACATGTGATTTTTGGATCTCTTATTCCACAGTCTATTGCTAATGTCCTGCAAAAAAAAAGTATCAACCAGTTAAAATTGCCTTGATTTAGTTCCTTTCTTCAAGAATCATACTTGTAGTTACCTGTATGGAACCTGTAATGCAAAACGAAATCCTGATTTCTCGTAAAGAGAAACATAAACAGCAAGATCTTCCTCAGAGAACCATGGTGGTAGTGGCGTAGAAGGATCAACTAAGTCCATGATCTCTTGATCATCTCTGGCAGTAGGTACCTCAGCTCTAGAGAAGAGAATATAGATGTTTCTTATCACTGTCTTCACATCTAGCCTGCCGAAATCTCCTTCAGCTCTACCCGGCTCCTGCCACCTTGTTATGTAAAACCCCGTTGGCAAGAGATGATTCTGGACAGCATTAGGGCCTGGTAACAAGAAAGGAACACCCAACGTTGCAAAAGCAGACACCCTCTCGGGGTGCAAGGCAGCAAATAGGCTCACAGCTAGAGCGCCAAAATCCTTACCAACTACAGAAACCTGCTACCACAAGTTGAAGTACTAGTTGATCAGTTTGAAAAAGGTTGTGTTTGATAAGATTGCAACATGCTAACCTTAGCGATCCCAAGAGCATCAAGAAGAGAAACAATATCATCAACAAGGTCCAAGAAAGCCCCTTTCTCTGGCTCAGGTGGCTGATCAGAGAGTCCATAGCCTCTTAAATCAATAGCTATTGCTCTATACCCAGCATCAGCAACAGCAACCATCTGGTGTCTCCATGTATACCAGATTTCTGGGAATCCATGCAGGAACAACACCACCTTAGCACCTTGAAAAAAAATAAAAAAAAAGCCTCCATATTTATTTCAAAAATGGATGAACATGACCAGTCAAATGAACAATTAGAGATGAAAGGAGAGATAGATACCAGCGCCAATCTCTGCAACATGTAGTTTTAGTCCTCTTGCTTCAACGTGGCTATGCTTGATCTGTTCCATGGATTTGTTGAGTGACAGAGAGAACTTCCTAGGACTAAAGGTGCTTGTAAAGATATTTGTTATGAGGTACTTGTAAAGATATCAATTGCATGTCAAGAAAAAAAAGTTACTTTAATGTCATGTCAGTAGGAGGTTAGGCTATTGCTGTTTAGATCTGTCGTTATTTCTGTGGTCAATGATCAATAATTGCTCCTGCAAATGTCATTTGTGCCCACACCCAGATGTCATTTTATCACTGGACTAGTCAGCTCAACGGTATCTTCTGTCTTCTCCTTTGTCTTCTCCACGCCGCCTGTTCCTGTTTTTCATCTTACCATTTCTTATGTGTTTGGCCAAAAATCACTAAATCCTTTTATTTTTGGGCATATAATATATATTTATAGTGGATTTAGTATAAAATTCAAATTTTTATGAACATTTTCCTAGTTTTATGATTAAATTTTGGTGTTGAATTTTTTTCCATTTTCATGCTTTTATCATTCCATTAGAGCAGGTAAATAGTAAATTAGAGTGTTGTTAAAATGAAATTTTGAACTTTAATTTGATTCCTTCAGTATATCTGTTTTTATAAGTAGTCTAAATGATAATAAATATAAATATTTAATTGAAGAAATTATAGATCAAATCTCATCCCTATCTCCTCCCACGATCAATGATAATTTTTTCTTATTTTTTTTTACTTATTTGTGTTTAATTTTTAATATTGTTATCCTCTCTATACAAAAATAATTTTAGTATCCTAATTATATTCTTCGTATACTGTAACGATAAAATGAAATTATATCTTTTCTACCAAAAGGAAAAGATAAAAAGAAAAGATGTGATCAAATGCCTATCAGAATAGAGTGGGTTGGAAATTTTGATTTTATCCTCCATTCTTTAAATTTTTATGATTTTTTTTAACTAGTATAAATAGTTAATTTTTAATATGATAAAAAAAAAGAAAAGGGATGAAGGATTCGAATCTACTCTTCTCAATTTGAATGTTTATATCTTTTATTATTTAAATTACTCTAAAAGATAAATTCTCATAATTTTAAACATATAGAGGGTTAATTATTATATGATTTTTTGTTAGTTTTTTTAGTAGAGAAGTTAAATAATCCACGCAACTATAAAATTATATATAAAAGGATAATCTTCTCTATTAAATCACATGGACCAACAATCATGGATTTGAGAACTTTTCATTTGCTAAGCATAATGTATTAGTCTCTCACAGGAGGTTAGCGAACATGAAAACTATCACAGGTCGGTGTGTTTTTTGAGGAAGTTGATGAGGACGTCATTCACTTCCACTGGAAGTTTTTCATGAACAAAATGGTTCCCGTCTTCTAAGAACACAATCTCCAAATCAGGCACAAAGTGCTTTACTTGTCCACTCCTTATGTAATCATTGCTGGACATGTTACTTTTGGATCAGTTATTCCACAATCTGTTGCTAAACTCCTGCACATAAGCGCCAGAAAAATTATAAGCCCTTCCAAGGGATCTTCATGATAACGGATCAGCATCAGATGACTGAAAAGTGGTTCCTCTTAAAACCGAGAAGTGGTCCTATATTTCTTATATTTTTTGGGAGATTATAGCAATTAGAGTTCAACATTTGCATTCTTTTCTTGAGAATTAAAACTGGGGTATTAGGGGATTCTTGGATGTACCTGTACGGAACTTGTAAGGCAAATTGGAATCCTGACTTCTCGTACAGCGATGCATAAACTGCAAGGTCTTCCTCAGAGAGCCAGAGTGGCAGAGGAGTAGAAGGATCCACCAAGTCCATGATCTCCTCATCATCTCTAGCTATTGGTATCTCAGCTCCAGAGAAGAGAATGTAAAGTTTCTAATCACTATCTTGACGTCGAACCGGCCAAAATCTACCTCAGCTCTTCCTGGCTCCTACAATTAGGTAGCAGAATTGGATTTGATTAATATAGATGTAGACTTTATCATTGTTTCAACTAATCCAGCGCATCAGCTAGAGTCTTACCGGCATCTGAGTAATGATTTAAACGAATTGATGAGCATAAGAAGATCTATACCTGCCATCTTGTCACGTATGCACCTTTAGGGATTATGTCAGTCCGGACAGCATCAGGGCTTGGAAGCATGAAAGGAGCACCCAGTGTTATGAGGCCAGTCACTCTCTGGATAGGCAGCAGCTATTATGCTCCCTGCCAGAACCCCAAAATCCTTCCCAACTAGAAAAACCTGCAGGCCTCAAACAAAATACAAAAATGACTCAACTTATATTTTTATTGTGAATTTACATGGGTACATTGTAATTTTTAAAAAAGAATGAGATGTCAGCAGTTCAACTCCAGAGTCTAGACACTGCTACTACAAAGCAGAAACTCGATCATTAACAAATCTTGATCATGGCAATTAGTCCCGTTTGTGCAATTTGCTAATACTTTGTTGTCTTATTAGTATGGAATGATCTGAACCCAACCATAGATCAATTAGAGTAATACAGCAATCAAACTCATTTAAAGAACCTAATTGAAACATCCAAAATCTTACTTTGAAATTCTGTAATTGTATCATAGAAACTTTGAACAAATGAATTCAACTCGAAATTTTCATTCAAGTTCAAGAGCCAAGACAAAAGAAGGGAGCAAGTGATCCCATTAACCTTACTAATGCCAAGTATGTTAAGAAGGGCAAGAACATCATCAACAAGGTCCATGAAGGTCCCTTTCTCTGGCTCAAGTGGCTGATCTGAGAGTCCATAGCCTCTGAAATCAAGAGCTATTGCTCTGTAGCCAGCTTTTGCTACAGCTATCATCTGGTGCCTCCATGTGTACCAGATTTCTGGGAATCCATGAAGGAATAACACCACCTCAGTACCTGCAAAGAAACAAAACAGCATATTGATTAGTCTCTGCATAATTGCACATAGATATTGGCAGCAAAGATAACAACTGATAAAAAGAAGAATTGGTATAGAATATATGGCTTAAATTACCAGTGCCAATCTCTGCCACATGTAGCTTGAGTTCTTTCACTTCTACATGGATGTGCCTGATCCGTTCCATGGCCGCTGAATACAGGATGAACAAGCAAGAAAGAAGTGAAAGTGTACCAGAGGTCCAGAGGGTTGACTAAGGCACTATGTGCAAACGATCATCAAGGTGTTACTATTAACTTGAAGAATTTAGAGAACACGCTTAGGAAAAAGTTTAGCCTTGGTATGGTTTCTAGCTAACTCTATCTATCTAGATTAGTTAAAGGGTAAATTACAATTTACCTCTCTATTTTATCATTGTATACTATTTCATCCCTAATGTTTTAACAATATATTTATTCATCCTTTTATTTTGCAATATTATACCATTTACCCCTTCTGTCAGTTTTTCTGTTAAAATTGCCAGTAGTTAATGTAAAAATACTAAAACAACCTTCAGTAGTAAATATAATGATTATTCACCCCCTCTATTTGACTTTATTATACTATACACCCCCTGAACATTAAAAGGTATATTTTTCATCATGAATACTAATTTCTATCAATATTCAAATTAAAGTTATTATTAATTAATTATAAAATTATGATTATATAATTTAATAAATAAAAATACTTACTTTTAACTTTAATTTACTCAAATTTTTTAGTAATTGCTAATTAATTATTTTTATTTTAAATATCTTTATTTAAATAGTAATTTAAAATCTTTATGTTGCGTAAACAAAATTAATCAAGCATAAATACTTTTTCAGCTTCAAATTTTTTTTATTTCAATTATTAATTTAAACTACCAGGTTTATAAATTAAATTAATTAAAATTATTTTTTATTTTATGATTGAACTACCTTTTAAATTAAATGTTATTTTGGCTATTTATGCATGTTTAACAACAATTTTAATAATTTCAATAAAAATTTTGATAAAAAAAAGAAAAAATATAATAGTGAAAAATAAATATATGTATTTTAAATTTCAAGAGGTAAGTAGTATAATATAATAAACTGGAGGGGGTAAAAAGTAAGGGTATAATTGTCATTTTATACTAATTAACGTTAATTTTAATGAAAATGTTGACAGAAGGGGAAATAATATAATTTTACAAAATAAGAAGATGAATAAATATATTTTTGAAATATTAGGAATGAAGTAGTATAATATGATAAAATAGAGGGGTAAATTCCTTGTGAAAATCTTTTCGACCGGAACTCAAAAAAAATTGAAGGCCCATTGGGTTTGCACTTTAATTGCAGTGTTCAGGTCAGATTATGTAGCAAAGCCCAGTGTTTTTTTTAGACTTCTACATAAATATAAAAAAAATCTTTCAAAAAAAATAATTGATGTTAAAAATTTTATGTTGACCTTAGCAATAATCAATCTTAATTTTGATCTTAATAAACTTAATTTTGAGCATTTAATTTGTTTGTTGAAGTGTGTATAAGTTAGAATTTCATTAGAAATTAAAATAAAATATGATTATTTTGGGCTGATTTGACCTCTGAGATTCAAAGAGACTTTTAACATCCTTAGACTTTTATAATGAGAAAGTTATTTTCTTCAAATTTAAAATAGATATTTTGAGCTTTTTGAATTGGGCTTGCTTTTCAAAATCCAAGTTCATTTGGGTAGACAAATATTAATTCAAAATCAACATATGCAGCTGTTATTTCATATTGCACAGCTCTTAGTATTTTAGACATATCTTGAGCTACAGAAGTCCAATTGAGATGATTTAAAATGATATGGAAAGCTAAGTCAAATATATACAACTTTCATGAAGAAAGTGTAAGAAAATTCAAATATTTCCAATAAAAAATCACGGCTTCAACTTGTGCACAGTTGTTTGACAGTAGTTTGCATTTTAGATTGCATAACTCTTAGTATTTTGGACATATCTTGAGCTACATAAGTCCAATTGAAGTGATTCAAAATGATATGAAAATCTAAGTTAAATATCTACAACTTTTATGAAGAAAGTATAGGAAAATTCAGATGTCTCCAATATAAAATTATGGCTTCAACTTATGCATAGCTGTTTGATAGTAGTCTGCATTTTAGATTACATAGCTCTTAGAAGTTTGGACATATCTTGAGCTAAAAAAGTTAAATTTAAGGGATTCAAAATAATATGGAAAGACAAGTCAAATATCTACAACTTTTATAAAGAAAGTGTGGGCAAATTTGAATGTCTTCAGTAGCCAATCACGGTTTAAATCCATGTATAGCTATCTGACAACATCACTTTCAATAATTCAAAATTATAAATATTGGATTCAAAATATAGACATTAGACACATTATCTGCACCTTTAACAACTATATTTTTTAGTGTTTGTCTATATAAACACCTCTAAAGCTAAATGGAAGTTAAGAAACTTTTTTATCATTCATTCTTTCTTAAGCATTCAATTGAGCTCTCAAATTCTCTTAAACAATTCTTTGTTTGTATAACTCTTGTGAGAGTTGGTTGTGTGTTAGAAATATAATTTTTCTTCATCTTAAATCTTAGGGTAGATTAGAAGGGAAGTGAGATTTATTTCTAAAGGAATTGGTTTAAGTGTTGTCCATTGAAACACTTGGAATTTTATTTTTGAGTGAGCTTTGAAAACTCAAGTTGTAAGGTAGTAAGAGTGAGCCATAAAACTATTGTGTAATCTCAGTCTTATAAATAAGATTATGGGTGATTGAAAATTCTAACTTAGGGATAAATTAGGTGAAGACATAGGATTATTATTAAATCCGAACTTTTTAAATTTTTATGTTTTTCTTTCTTCCTTCTTAACTTCCACTCAATTCTTTTAAAGAATTCTTTTAATTTCTCATTTTTATTTAATAGTCCTATTCACCCCCCTATAGGACTCTTTTCATTTTCAAAACTATTTTTTCTTTCAAATATAGCTTATTCCCCTTGTCATCCTTATTTTTAGGATTATTTTTTTTCCTTTTTACTGATTTTTTTCAACTCTTTTTTTTACTTTATACCTTTTCTTTTCAATATTTTATTTGTTTGTCGCTTAGAGGAGTGGCAACAAATAAAGGAAAATCCATCCTTGAAGCTTGCCAACAAGACTTGGAAGTAAAAACAAGAGAAACAAATAAATGTGTGGCACCCGAATCAAACAAAACCCAAACATCCAGGTAACAAATAGAAATAATACCTGCCACGACTGCATTAGATGCCTGAGCATCTTGCTGAGTGAGATGAAAAACTTTGGCCTGACCTTGACCTTTTTACTGACTGGTAGAAGCCTAACCAAAACCTCTGGCACCTCGTCTGGTACCTCTACCATGTCCCTACTAAGGAACAATCTAAGTCAAACTCGGGTGCTAAGCTAGAGGTAACTGAAAAGGAACTGGTGTTGTACTGGCAATTGACTGCTATGAAAATCGTGGAATCTGCTGTGGCTAATAACCAGAATAGGGACATGATTTGATATAGTGTCCCGTCTATCCGCATAGGAAACAAGTCAATGGTGTCATGTAACACGGTCCCTGATGGACTCTGCCACACGTTTGACAAACACTGGCAGCTGACCTAGAACTACGACTACTACTGTTGCTCGACGCACCTAATCCAAATCTGATCAGTCTACATTAACCTCCACGGCCATGTCTACTACTCATGTGCACTCTCTGCTGCTGTCTCTGGCTCTGTTGCACTGAGCCTCTCTGCTAACTACTTGAACTAATATAAAAACTCGAGTATGGAGTATTATGAAACCCTCCTTACTAAGTGCCCAGCTACTAATAATCAGGCATAGCTCCTTGCCTGACTAGCCTCAGCTCAATCTCCTTGTCCAACTCTATCACTAACTCCAAAGTAAGGCTTACTGTAGGCATACCAACAAAAGCAAAAGTGACATAGGTGGTGACTACAAAATATTGATCCCTCATAAGGTCCTCTGCATATCTGTCGAGTCAAAGAAACTCTCTGGTGTAATCCTCAACAGATCTGTCACCCCTGGTGATGCTCGTCAGCCAAAGTTTGTAGCTCATACAGAGTGGCTCTGGGCAGAATCTCCTCATAAATTGCTCTCTGAACTGCACCCAGGTCATCGTAATCATGTATAGCTGAATCATCTGTATGAACCAATCCAGGACTAGTCCTTTTACTGATAGCTCGATAATCATGATCCACTGATACTCGGTGTGAGCAGTCTGAGTCCTCATCTCGATAGCATGCAGAAAGTCCAACGGGTCAGAAGTCCCATCCAATGCTATACGGCCAACTCTGGTGTAGAATAATGTCGCCTCAATGTCAGACATACCCTGTTGATAGACATGTTGAATCGATGGTGCAACTGGAGGTATAGAAGCATCCTCATACTCTAGCTCTATAGGTTCCTCATCCTATAGCTCTCTCTATCTGTAATATCCCAAGTTTTTTAAAATATTTTTATACTACATCGGGATATGCAGTGTTAATAATTCTTGTATATATCTTTGATATTTTATGAGTTTGTTAGTTAATTAAAGCTTATTTTAATTAATTTATGTTATTTTGAGTGCTTTACGTAAAAATTTTTTGAGAATTTTATTTTTGGGGAAATTAACATGTAAATAATTTAGTATTAATTATTTTAAATAATTTCACGAATTTGCATGAACTCATATATATTTTTAAAGTGCTAAAATAAAGTGTATATATGTGTATATATTTAAATTAAACTAGGGTTTAATTGATTACCCTAATTTTTTATTATTTATTATTTAGTTTTAATATTATTTAATTATTTTTAAGTGTATAAAATTATTAATGTATTTAATGTGTGTGGGAGTTTATATTATTATAATATATAGTGTGATTATATATATATACATATATATACATAATATATAGTTAAAAATCAAAAGTTTGCCAAAATTACCAAACTGCCCCTCCCTCATCCTTCTTCTTCCCCGATGCCCTTCTCCTCTCCCCTCACTGTACGACTCCATTCACCGCCGTTCAGAGTGCTTGCCGGACATCCACCGCCTTTCTCCAGCTTCTCAGCCTCTCCTTCCACCCTCTCCGGCGCCGGTGAATGCTGCAACAACTTGAGAACCCGAAATTGAAACTAACGTCGATCGACGTGATTCCAGCCACCGTTTTCGACACCGCTGGTCTCTATCTTCTCCTTGAGCTCCGGTGAGTGTGATTCCAAGCTTTTTTTCACTTAAAATGGTCTAGATTTGCCTAGGTTTTGATTTTGCAATTTCAGCCTATTAGGGTTCTTGATTTTTTTGAGCTTCAATTTGATTGATTCATGAAAAATTACTTCACAAAATTTGATCCTAGAAGCATAATATTCATTTGGGAATTTTTTTATAATTTTTAGAATTTATTTTGATTTTTGGGTATTTTTGATTATTTTATTATTATTTTCTAATTTTTTAAAATTAATTAATTAAATTATGAAATTATGTTTTGTGGTAAATATAGGTGTTGAAATGAATTATACAAATTTATTTTTAATTTTTGTGAATTTTTATGTATTTATTTTGAATTTATTTAGTTTATGTACTTTTGAGAAAATAGGGTTAATTATGTGTTTAATTGAAATTTATTGGTTAATTGAGTATATTTATTGATATTATTGAAATATATGTTGAGAAAATTAATTTTGAGTAATTATATTATTTTTGGTGAAATTTTTGGGTTAATTTTAGTATATTTATATATATATGGGTATTTTGGTAATTTTACCCTAAATTGGCTAAAAATGTAATTAAATTGGTTTTAATAGTTATTTAGGGTATAAAAATGATTTCTAAAAATTATTTATTATTTTTAACTAATTAAAAATATTTTTCGTAAATTATTTTCAATTATATATATAATTTACGATTTTTCTACTAAAATGAGTTTTTATCAGTTTTCACTGTCTTTTAGGGTTAATTACGTAATTTTTACTTATATAATGTATTTTTATTATATAAGGGTATTTTCAGTATTTTGTAAATATTCCATGAATTGTGGACCTCGATCGATGATTTGTAGTTTAGAGTCCGACCGAGGGATTTTGATTGAGAATTCTGTGTTATTTTTGAAGTGTGTTTCTTTACAGGGTCGGCTCTACTCTTTGAGTAGAGAGATGTCCATTTTACAGGGGAGGTTCTGTAGAATTTTTGATAGAATTCTCGTAAAACGTGATGTCCGATCGAATTCTGATTTAATTCTGTGTCTAGTAATCTAGATCGAGTCTTTAGAACTTCTGTTAGATTTATTCTGATTCTTGTCATTTTTGTTTGTTTAGTTGCGCCAAGACCGAGACCTAATGGACCAGGCCCATCGGACCCATCTCGAGGAGTGCAATAATAGTGAGTTGCTATTTTATATATATATGCTCTAGGGTGTATGATTTTAGAAATCTATGTTTTATTTTGATTAAACATGCGTAATGGTTTAATTAGTACTTGAGTTTATTTTAGTTTATTTTAGATTTATTTTTAGTATATTTTAAACTATATGCATGTTTTATCAATGAATTATGTTTAAAATGTTTTTGAATATATTTCTAGTTTATTTTGTAATTTAATCGGATTTATTTGACATATATATAATCGAAATATACCTGGTTTACTTTTGATATATTTCTAGTATATATATGGTTTATGTTGCTATTTTATTTAAATACATGCATCATTTATTTGTGAATGTATGTTTTATATTTAATAATGAAGGATATCAATAGAACGTGCTACCTAGTGGGCGGCACTAGGATCGAGTACGTACCGGTACGCTTATAGCATTTAGGTTATATTACTAACCATTTGTGGATATTGTTTGGATTTAATTATTTGATGTGTGAGATATGATTTGGGAGTGTGATTGCTGGAGCTCGGTTGACCTAGTGTCTCGGGGCCAATCACACTGACAGTCAGACTGCTGAAGCTCGGTTGACTTAGTGTCTCGGGGCCAGTCTACTATCCAAATGGATCAAGTGAATATATTTGGAATAAGTGAGTCTGTGTGGCTAGAGTGTTATTTAACACTGTTTTGAGGTTGCGATTTTCTAGGATTCTATTTGATCCTTCATAAACTGTGATTTTAAATAAAAATATATAAAAATAATTTTTATTGCATCTGTGTGTAATTGTCTGTATATATATTTATTATATACACTATTGACTGTGTGCATTGTCATATAGTATGCATGTATATATATTATAGTAATTCACTCGGTGAGGTCTGACTCCCCTCCGTTGACTATTTTTCAGGAGAGTCATCCTCATCAGATCTCAGTAGCAAACCTGTACGCCGGATTTCTTCCGCTCTGGCTTCTTTATGTAAATTGCTTACTTGAGTTATATTTTTATAATCTAGACACTGCAGTAGTTATGGTCGATTGCAAGATTATTGTATTATATTTGTATGAGATATGTACTTTAAATATTTGAACTGGATTTGTATTAAAAGTTTATTTATATATGAGATGAGGATTTGATTTAATCTCATTTGGTGGAAATATTATTTTGATATTTATAATTTTATTCCGCTGCATAATATTTTACTTAAATGTATTGTTATTATTACTATTGCATGTTTTATTTTATTTTAGGCTTGCTACAGGTTTTGGATTCGAAAGAATTCTCATTCCTTAGCACCGGTCATGGTCCCTGTTTTGGGTCGTGACACTATCTACAGCGACCTGTTGCTCCTCGAGGTCTACCTCTGCCATGACCTCTGCGCCTTATTGGCGGCACAGAAGGTAAAACCTCATCTTGAAAGGACTCATCATCCTCGGCCTCTATGACCGGCAAAGCGACACGCGCTCGTCTCCTCATTCTGAAAAGACAAATAAAAGGATTCAAACAAAAAAGACAACTAAGGATAACGCGAAAAACTAAATCAAGGAAAACTTATCAAAGACATACTCGAACCTAATTAACTGCAGTAGTTTCAAAGAAAACACAACTCATAAAAAACTAGGGCCACAACTTTAACAACTTAGGTCCATATACAAACTACGCTTTAATACTAACTTTGTCATGACCCAAAATAAAGAGTCATCACCGGCTCTAGGGAACGAGAATTCTTTCGAATTTGGAACCCGTAGCAAGCCTTAAAGTAAAAGCATGCAATAATAAAATAAATAAATATGCATAATAATTAAAATCATAACCAATGTAATAAAAATATAACTCCTTCATATCATAAAATAAAATATATTAATACAATATTCAGAGAAAGCCTTTGAATTAGAATCATATAAAATAAAAACTAAATATAACTCACTACTGCAGTTTTCTAGAGTACAATACAAAATTAAGTAGATAATTTACATAAACGAGCCGGGGTGAAAGAAGGCCGATGAATAGGTCTACTGTTGAAGTTTGAAGAAGAAGACTCTCCTGTAAAAATATCAATTGAAGGGACTCAGAACTCACTGAGTGAATTGTTATAATATATATACATGTATTTCTTAATGTCAAATGCAATCAAATATTCGTATATAATAAATATATATACAAACACTTCACACAGATGTTGAAAATCACTTATATAATAATACTGAAAAACATAAGTTTATGAAGGATCAAATAGAACCCTATTTAATCGCAACCTCAATCAACAATAACATCACTCTAGCCATATAGACTCACTTAATTCCAAATAAATTCACTTATTCTATATGGACAGTAGACTAGCCCCGAGACACTAAGTTAACCGAGCTCCAGCAATCTGACTGTCATGTGATTGGCCTCGAGACACTAGGTCAACCGAGCTCCAGAAATCATATTATCAATCATATCACATCTCAATCAAATAAATCATATCATTCTTAATTAAATCATGATCACCACAATTAATTCTCATTCAACCTTAAATCTATCACACCGGTACGTACACGGTCCTAGTGCTATCCACTAGGTAGCACATTCTATCGATATCCTTCATTTAAAATAAATCATTTATACAGGAAAATAAATAATGCATAATATCGTTCAAAATGACAAAATAAACCCCATATATATCAGAAATATACTTAAAATAAACTAAGTATATTTTGAGTATATATATGTCAAATAAATTTAGATCAACCGTGAAATATACCAAAAATAAACCAATAATATATGTAAAAACATGCTAAGTATATATCAATAATATACCATGCATTTATTTTAAAATATACCAAAAATATACTAAAAACATACTTAACATGTACTGAGCATTTAATAAAACAATTATGAATAAATGCAAATCAAAACATGTATATTCTAAAACATGCAACCTAAGTAAAATGTATATATAAAATAATAACTCACAAGCTTGCGCTCCTCAAGACTGGTTCGATAAGCCCGGTCCATTAGGTCTCGGTCTCAGCGCAACTAATCAAATAAAATAAATACAAAAATCAGAATAAATATAACTTAAACCTTTAAATAGACTCGATCTAAGATTATAGAACACAAATTTTAAAATTGACCTGATGTCACGTTTTACGAGAATTCTATCAAAAATTCAGTGGAACTTCCTTTATAAAATGGACATCTCTCTATTAAAAAGTAGAGTCAGTCCTGTATGAAAAATGCACTTCTAAAATCGGAATTCACACAACTCTCGGTTGGGATCCTGAACTACACAATTCCCCAACCAAGATCCACAATTCATTAAAAATACAAATAATATAATAAATATAATAAAAATTAATAAATTCCACAAATATCCTCAAAATATCAAAATATAGCATATTTAACATTAAAACACCAAAAATAATTATTTTCTCAATAATTAAATAAAAATCCCGAAATAATAATATAATATTATTAAAAATCCAATTTTTTCAACAATTACACATAAAATAATAATAATTCATTTTATAAATCCAAATAACTTACTTAACCCAAATATTTAACAAAAAGTTATAAAAACCCATTTTATTACTAAAATAATATATAATAATTTGTAAAAATCATTGTAATACCTTAAATAATTATAAAAAAAAACCAACTAAAATATAATATTTAGCTATAATTTTAACAAAATTACACAATTACCCTAATAATTCAAAATATCCATAATAATACTAATATTACTCAAAAATTCTATAAAAATTATATAAATGCATAAAAATTATTTTCTCAACATATATATTACTCATATCAACTAAAACACATTATTAAACAATAATTTCAAGAAAAACTTAACTTTAATCTAATTTTCTAATATTGACATAATATAAAAATATTAATAAAAATTATATAAAAATCACAAAAATTATTATCTCAACACTAAAATTAATAAAAATTTATAATAACACCAAATATATTAAATTTATAATTTAATAAATTAATTTATGAAAATTCAATAAATAATAATAAAATATTCAAAAATTCACAAAAATTAAAATAAATTCCAAAAATTCAAAAAAAAAAATATTCATGTAGATTAAGCTACTAGGAACAACTTCCGTGAAGGGAGTTTGTGTGAGTCACTCAAAATCAACCTAAAAAATATAGAAAACCTAATGCTTAAAATCAAAAATTCAAGAAATGGATTATTTGAGCTCAAACGAAGTTAGATTCGTGCTCACCAGAGTTTAAGGAATTGAACGGCACCAAAAACGCAAGGAATGGTGGCTGGAAAAGGAAGAAACGGCGAGGAGCTTCAACTTGCTGCCACTACCATTTCTGCAATACCGACAATCGAAGAGGGAAGAGCAGGCGACGACGATGAAGGCTGAAGGGAGGAGGTTGGTTGCCTGACATCGGAGTGGCTAGAGGCACACCGACGGCCAAGGATTGGGACGTGCGGGAGGAAGAAGAGGTATATTGTGTTTTTTATGTTTGTTTGTATGTTTGTATGTATATATGTACATATTACTTTATATTAAAACTATATAATATAATACTATTATATAGTAACCCATTTCTCACCACACAATTATAAATATCTCACACACACATATATATATACACATTATATACATATAAAATATACACATATACACATGTTATTAAATTATTTAATAATAATATAAATAATGTAAATTAATGAAAATAATGATACAAATAATAATGCACATGCATAATAGTAACACTAATAATAATAATAAAATAATGATAGTGAGTGCAAAACTTCTAAATAATGGAATTTAATTAAATTATTTTACGTAAGAAAATACATATACAATAAAAATACGATTATTGATCACAAATAAATAACAATATAAAAATAAAATTTAAAATTTACTAACACTGCATATCTCGTTTAATATTAAAATAATTTAAAACACAATTCATAACAGTTTTCATTTATTTTTTCTTAATATTTTTTTACTATATTCATCAATTTTTTTCTCAATTTTTTTTACTCAACATTTTTTTCTATTGTTTTTTTCTCAACATTTTTTTTATATTTTTATAGTTCTATTTTTATGTTTTTTTCTCTCAACATTTTTTTCTAATGTTTTCATTTTTTTTTCTCAACTTTGTTTGCTCAACATTTTTTATTTTTTTATTTTGAAGGTATAATCTTCATTTTATTCTCAATATTATTTTATCTTAAGATTTTTTTTTTTCAAATGAATAATTATGAACTAAACATCTTCAATTGTTGTTAAACCAAATAATAAATATCTTCAACTATTGTAACAATAATAAATAAATAAAATTTTCTCCTTTTATATTCTTAAAGAATAAGGATTTTATTTTTTAATTTATTTATTGTCACGACCCAAACCGGGGCCATAATCGGCACTGAGGAACGAGAATTCTTTCGAATTGGGAACCTGTAGCAAGCCGTAAAATAATAAAACATACAATAAATATACCGCAATATAAAAATACATCAGAATTTAAAATTCAATAATTATGATAAAATAATATCTGCATATCATAAAATAAAATATTTAATACATCATTTAGAGATATACCTCTCTAAATTTAAAATCTCAAACATCAAATAAATAAAACTCACTACTATTACAAATACAACTACTGTAGTTTCTAGAGAACATAATAAATAATTAAGTAAGTAATTTACATAATAAAGCCGGGGCGGAAGAAATCCGACGAATAGGTCTACTGCTGAGGTTTGAAGAAGAGGACTCTCTTGTAAAAACATCAACTGAGGGGAGTCAGATCTTGTCACAACCCAAAACAGGGGCCATGACCGGCGCTAGGGAACGGGAATTCTTTCGAATCCGAAACCCGTAGCAAGCCTAAAAATAAAATAATTCATGCAATAATAACAATAACCATAATATTATATATGCAGCGGAAATAAAAATCATAAATATAATGATAACATTTTCACCACTGGATTTGAATCAAATCTCATCACATATATATATCTTTCAGTACAAATCCAGTTTCAATACAATACATCTCTTTAAAATAAGATACATGAAATCCAATACTTTAATTCATAACTACTGCAATATCTAGATTATAAAATAAGACTCAAGTAAATGATTTACACAAAGAAGCCGGAGCGGAAGAAATCCGACGTATCAACCTGCTACTGAGGTCTGAAGAAGTTGACTCTCCTGAAAAATAGTCAACGGAGGGGAGTCAGACCTCACTGAGTGAATTACTATAATATATATACATACACACTAAGTGATAATGCATACAGTCAACAGTATATATATAATATATATATATATATACAGGCAATTTCACACAGATGCAATAAAATCATTTATATATTTTGTCTGAAAATCATCTTTTATGAAGGATCACATAGAACCCTAGAATATCGCACCCTCAGAAAATAGTGTTAAATAACACTCTAGCCATACAGGCTCACTTATTTCAAATATATCCACTTAATCCATTTAGACAGTAGACTGGCCCCGAGACACTAAGTCAACCGAGCTCCAGCAGTCTGACTGCCAGTGTGATTGGCCCCGAGACACTTGGTCAACCGAGCTCCAGCAATCACACCCAAAACACATCTCACATATCAAATAATCGTATCAAACCAATATCCACAAAATAGTTAGTAACATAGCCTAAAGTTATAGGCGTACCGGTACATACTCGGTCCTAGTGTTGCCTACTAGGTAGCACATTCTATTAATATCCTTCATCATTAATAATGTAAAACATTCATTCACAAAAATAAATGATGCATGAATGTAAATGAAATAACAATATAATCCATATATATACCAGAAATATACCAAAAGTAAACTAGGTATATTTCGAGTATATATACGTCAAATAAATCCAATCAAATTATAAATTAAACTAAAAATATATTTAAAAATATTTTAAATATATTTTATTAACAAAACATGTATATAATTTATTATATACCAAAAATAAACCAAAAATATACTTAATGTAAACTTAAGAAATAATCAAATTATTTATGCATATTTAATCAACATAAAACATGCATTTCTAAATCATGCATCCTAAGCATATATATATAGTATAGTAACTCACCTAATGCGCTCCACGAGACAGGTCCGACGGGCCTGGTCCACTAGCCCTCGGTCTCGGCGCAACTAAACAAAAAAATAACGACAGACATTAGAATAAACCTAATAGAAATCCTAGAATTCGATCTAGAGTATTTAACATAGAATCAGAAATTAGGGTTCGACTGGACATCACGTTTTACGAGAATTCTATCAAAAATCCGACAGAACCTCCCCCGTAAAACGGACATCTCTCTACTCAAAAGAGTAGAGCCGACCCTGCAAAGAAATACACTTCAAAAAATAGGCTCAACACAAATCCACAATCAAAATCCCACGGTCGAACTCCAAACTACAGTCCACCGACCGGGGTCCACAAACACAGAAAAATTCTGAAAATACCAAAAATATCCTTATAGCATAGAAATACATTTTATATGTAGAAATTACATAATTAATCTTAAAACACTGTAAAAACCGAATAAAACTCATTTTATTAGTAAAACCGTATATTATATATATAATTGAAAATAATTCACGAAAAATAGTTTTAATTAGTTAAAAATACCAAATAATTTGTAGAAATCATTTTTATACCTTAAATAACTATTAAAACCAATTAAATTACATTTTTAGACAATTTAGGGTAAAATTACCAAAATACCCCTATATATATAAATATACTATAATTACTTCAAAAATTCACCAAAAATTATAAAATTATCCAAAATTAAATTTCTCAACATATTTATCAATAATATTAATAATTAAACTCAATTAACCAATTAAATTCAAATAAAAACACAATTAACCCTAATTTCTCAAAATCACATAAACTTCAATAATTCAAAATAAATACTTAGAAATTCATAAAAATTCCAATAAATTCCTATAATTCATTTCAAAACCTAATTTAACCATAAACTCTAATTTCATAATTTAAATAATTAATTTCCGAAAATTAGAAAATAATATTAAAATATTCAAAAATACCCAAAATCCAAAAAATCTCCAAAAATTCTACAAAAATTCATACATGTAGATTAAGCTACTAGGATCAACATTTGTGAAGGGAGTTTCCATGAATCAATCAATTCGAAGCTCAAAAAAATCGAAAACCCTAATGTGACCGAATTGAGTTTTAGGTCAAACCTCAAAATCCACTTGATTTCAGGCCGAAAGGAGCTTAGAATTGGAATCATCGGAGCTCAAGGAGTCGATGAAGATTGGCGGTGCATGAAATGGTGGCCGGAATCGTCGTCGACGGCAAGAAGCTCAACTTGCGGCCATGGCGGATTCCGGGCGTTCCAGCGGGCTTCCGGTGGCCTGGTCACATCGGAGAGGAAGAGGAAGGAAGGGGAAGGAGGTTGGCGGCAGCTGGTGGCGGCGAGGGGCGGTCCGACGTGCTGGAATGGGAGGCGCAGTGAGGGTGAGCGATCGGGAGAGAAGAAGGAGAGGGAGGGGCAAAACGGTAATTTGGCAAAAATTTTGATTTTTAATGTATATATGTATATATATATACTTTACACTATATAATAAAATAATATTAAATTACACACATTAAATATACACCACACACATAAAATTTAACATTTTAATAATTTATACTAAATAAAATTAATTAAATAACAATAAAACAAATAAATAATTAATAACATATTAGGGTAATACTAAACCCTAATTAAATAAATATTTATACGTATATACGGTGTTTAATATTTTAAAAATATGTATGAGTTCATGCAAGTCCGAAAATATATTTAAAATAATTAATAATAAATTATTTACGTGAAAATTTCCCCGAAAATACAAGTCCCGGGAAAATTTTACATAAAGCACTGTAAATAATACACAATAATTAAAATAGGTTTTAAATACATATCAACTCCTGAAAATATCGTAATATATATATTCAAAAATTATTAACACTGTATATCCCGGTACAGTGTAAAAATATTTTAAAAACACGGGATATTACAGTCTTCCCCCCTTACAAGAATTCGTCCCCGAATTCCAAAAGATAAGATTACAGGATTAGGAAGGAAAGAGATACGGGTAAGAAGCTCGCATCTCAGCTTCAGTCTCCCACGTATGCTCCTCGACTCTGTCGCTACGCCACAGAACCTTGACCATCGGAATCTGCTTCGATCGCAACTGTCGAACTTGAAAATCAACGATCGCCACAGGTTCTTCTACAAACGTCAAATCTTCACTCACTTCTACACTGTCAGGTTGCAACACGTGTGAAGGGTCTGAGATATACTTCCTCAACATCGAGATATGAAATACTGGATGCACTTGTGACATACTCGGAGGCAAATCCAACCGATATGCAACAGTGCCAACTCTCTCCAGAATCTCAAATGGTCCAATGTATCTCAGTGCTAATTTACCCTTCCTGCCAAATCTCATCACACCTTTCATCGGAGATACTTTCAGAAAAATAAAATCTCCAACCTGAAACTCCACATCTCTGCGCCTAGGATCCGCATAGCTCTTCTGTCTACTAACTGCGGTCTCTAATCTGCGCTTGATCACGACTACTTTCTCTACAGCATCCTGAACCATCTCTGATCCAGTCAAAGCTCTCTCACTAATCTCATCCCAACTCAACGGGGATCTACACTTCCTTCCATATAACGCCTCATACGGTGCCATACCAATACTGCTATGGTAGTTGTTATTATATGCAAACTCAATAAGCGACAAATGATCATCCCAGCTACCTCCCAAATCCAGGACACACATCCTCAATATATCTTCCAATGTCTGGATCGTCCTCTCAGACTGGCCATCTGTCTGAGGATGAAAAGCAGTACTGAAATCCAACCTAGTGCCCATCGCTTCCTGCAACTTCTGCCAAAAACGAGAAGTAAACATCGAACCTCTATCTGACACAATGGACACAGGTACTCCATGAAGGCACACAATATGCTTCACATACAACTTCACTAATCTAGCGACTGAATATGTGGCTTTCACAGGCAAGAAATGTGCAGACTTCGTCAACCTGTCTACAATCACCCAGATGAAATCGTATCCATCCTTCGAACGAGGTAAACCGACCATAAAATCCATAACTATCCTTTCCCACTTCCACTCGGGAATAGGAAGAGGCTAAAGCTTCCCAGAAGGCTTCTGATGTTCGGCTTTCACTTGCTGACACGTCAAGCACTTCGCAACATAATCAGCGACATCCTTCTTCAATCCATCCCACTAGTATAGATCTCTGATACTGTGGTACATCTTAGTAACACCTGGATGAACGCTGTAGGCTGTAGAATGTGCTTCCTCTAAAATCTCCTCTCTCAAGTCATCCACATCAGGAACACACAATCTACCACTGATCCACAACACACCATCATCATCGAGTGTGAAATCAGTGAACTTCCCTGCTTTGACATTCTCTGCAAGCTCTTCTAGAATAGGATCTCGGCTCTGAGCTGCTTTAATCCTATCCCTTAGTACAGATCACACTTTAAATTGAGCTAGCAGTCCACCTGATCTACTAATCTTCATCATCAGACCTTGATCCACCATCGGATGCAACTCTTGGATTAATGGTCTCCTCTCTACACCGATGTGAGCAAGACTACCTGAGGACTTCCTACTCAAGGCATCTGCTACCACATTAGCTTTACCCGGATGATACAAGATCTCACAATCATAATCCTTCAACAGTTCCAACCATCTCCTTTGCCTTAGATTCAAATCTCTCTGCTGGAAAATGTACTTAAGGCTTTTGTGATCAGTAAATATCTCACAAGTCACCCCATACAAATAATGTCTCCAAATCTTCAAAGCAAAGATCACTGCAGCCATCTCAAGGTCATGTGTGGGATAGTTCTGCTCATGCTTCTTCAACTGCCTCGAAGCATAGGCTATCACCCTTCCATTCTGCATCAACACACAACCAAGACCAATTCTAGAGGCATCACAGTAAACTGTGAACTTATCCACACTGTTAGGCAAAGCTAATACTGGCACTGTGGTCAATTTCTCCTTCAACAACTGAAAACTATTCTCACAAGCTTCTGACCACTCAAATCTAACATTCTTCTGAGTCAAGCGAGTCATAGGGGCTACTATTCTGGAAAAATCCTGCACAAACCGCCTATAATACCTGGCTAAACCCAGAAAACTCCGAATCTCAGTGATCGAAGTAGGTCTAGGTCATTCAGATACTGCCTCAATCTTCTGTGGATCAACCTGAATACCTTCTTTAGACACTACGTGTCTAAGAAAAGAAACACTCTCCATCCAGAAATCACACTTCGAGAATTTAGCATAAAGCTGATGATCTCTCAATGTCTGTAGTACAATCCTCAAGTGATATACATGCTCCTCCATACTCCTCGAATATACTAGTATATCATCAATGAAGACTACTACAAACTGATCCACATACGGTCTGAATACCCTGTTCATCAGGTCCATAAAAGTTGCTGGTGCATTAGTCAAACCAAAAGACATCACCAAAAACTCATAATGGCCATATCGAGTACGGAATGCTGTCTTAGGAATATCGGCCTCACTGATCCGCAGCTGATGATAACCCGACCTCAAGTCAACCTTAGAAAAGAACTGTGCACCTTGTAGCTGATCAAATAAATCATCTATCCTCGGGAGAGGATACTTGTTCTTCACTGTCACCTTATTCAACTCTCTGTAGTCAATGCACAGTCTCAGGGTACCATCCTTCTTTTTCACAAACAAGACTGGTGCACCCCAAGGAGAAACACTATGTCTGATGAAACCTTTATCCAACAACTCTTGCAACTGCTCCTTCAACTCTTTCAACTCTGCAGGAGCCATACGATAGGGTGGCATAGATATAGGAGTAGTACCTGGAATCACATCTATACAGAACTCAATCTCTTTATGAGGTGGTAAACCTGGCAACTCCTCGGGAAAAACATTAGGAAACTAACAAGCAACCGGAACATCTGTGAGTGACAACTTCTCCACTGACGTATCCCTGACCAATGCCAAATATCCCTGACAACCTTTCTTCAATAACTTTCTAGCCGTAATAGCAGAAATAAGATTATGAGGTGCTGAACTCCTATCACCAACAAACTTAAAATCTACTTCACCAGGAATTCTAAAAGTCACCTCTTTATTCCTGCAATCTACTACGGCATAGTGCTGAGATAACCAATCCATTCCCAAAATAACATCAAACTCCATCACATCCAACAGAATCAAATCAACGGGTAATTCTCTATCTCCCACGAGAACTGGATAACCAGAAAGAACAATATCGACGTCCAAAGAATCGCTCAGAGGAGTGGCAACAGACAAAGGAAAAGCCATCCTCGAAGCTTGCCAACAAGATTTAGAAGCAAAAACAGGAGAAACAAATGAATGCGTGGCACCCGGATCAAACAAAACTCATGCATCCAGGTAACAAACAGAAATAATACCTGCCACAACTGCATTAGATGCCTGAGCATCCTGCTGAGTGAGATGGAAAACTCTGGCCTGACCTCGACCTCCCTGCTGACTGGTAGAAGCCTGGCCAACACCTCTAGCACCTCCTCTAGTACCTCTACCACGACTCTGCTGTGGAACAAACTGAGTGGAACTCTGATGCTGGGCTGGTGGCAACTGAAATGGCACGGTTGCTGCACTAGCAATCGACTGCTGTGGGAATCGCGGAATCTGCTGCTACTGATATCCAGAGTAAGGACACGATCTGGCAAAATGTCCTGTCTGCCCGCATCTGAAACATGTCAATGGTGTCAGATAACACGGTCCCTGATGGACTCTACCATAAGTCTGACAAACACTGGCCACTGATCCAGAACTATGACCACTGCTGCTACTCGAAGCACCTGATCCAAATCTGAATGATCTACGCTGACCTCCACGGCCATGTCTACTGCTCCGATGCACTCGCTGCTGCTGTCTCTGACTCTGCTGAGTCGGACCTCGCTGCTGACTACTTGAACCAACATGAAAACTCGAATATGGAGTAGCCTGCGATCCACTCAACTGAACTCCTAGCTAGTAATAATCAGGCATCACTCCCTGCCTAACTAGTCTCAGCTCAATCTCCTTAGCTAGCTCAATCACAGACTCCAGAGTAAGGCCTGCTGTAGGCATACCAGTAAAAGCTGAACCCAAACCAGTAACGTAGGTAGTGACTACAAAATACTGATCTCGCATCAGATCCTCAGCATACCTACCCAGACGAAGAAACTCTCGGGTATACTCCTCTACAGATCGATCTCCATGAGAAATACTAGTCAAACGAAGACGATAGCTCGAACGAAGAGGCTCTGGATAAAATCTCCTCATAAACCGCTCTCGGAACTGAGCCCACGTCATCGTCATCATAAAAGGCTGGATCATCTGAATGAACCAATCTAGAGCTGGTCCCTCGACAGATAACTCAACGATCATAATCCGCTGGTACTCGGTATGAGCAGTCCGAGTCCTAGTCTCAATCGCATGTAGAAAATCTAATGGATCAAAAGTACCATCAAAAGCAATCCTGCCAACTCTGGCATAGAACAAAGCTGCCTCAGGGTCAGACATACCCTACTGATAGGCAGGCTGAACAGGCTGAACAACTAGAGGAACAGGAACATCAAACTCAGGCTCAACAGGCTCCTCGTCCTGTAACTCTCTTTGCCTACGGCGACCTGCCGCTCCTCGAGGTCTACCTCTGCCACGACCTCTACGTCTAACTGGCTGATCAGGAGGTAAAACCTCATCCTGAAAAGACTCATCATCCTCGGCCTCAACGACCAGTGGAGCGACACGTGCTCGCCTCCTCATACTGAAAAGACAAACGAAAAGATTCAGACAAAACAGACAACGGAGGAATAACGCTGAAAACTAAGTAAGGAATACTTATCAAGACATACTCGAGCCTAATACACTACAGTAGTCCAACAGAAAACACAACTCTGAAAACTAAGGCCACAACTCACATAACTAAGCCCTGACACAGAACTTCGCTCTGATACCAACTTTGTCATGACCCAAAATAGGGGCCATGACCGGCGCTAGGAAACGGGAATTCTTTCGAATCCGGAACCCGTAGCAAGCCTAAAAATAAAATAATTCATGCAATAATAACAATAACCATAATATTATATATGCAGCGGAAATAAAAATCATAAATATAATGATAACATTTTCACCACTGGATTTGAATCAAATCTCATCATATATATATATCTTTCAGTACAAATCCAGTTTCAATACAATACATCTCTTTAAAATAAGATACATGAAATCCAATACTTTAATTCACAACTACTACAGTATCTAGATTATAAAATAAGACTCAAGTAAATGATTTACACAAAGAAGCCGGGGCGGAAGAAATCCGGCGTATCGACCTACTACTGAGGTCTGAAGAAGTTGACTCTCCTGAAAAATAGTCAACGGAGGGGAGTCAGACCTCACTGAGTGAATTACTATAATATATATACATACACACTAAGTGATAATGCATACAGTCAACAGTATATATATAATATATATATATATACAGGCAATTTCACACAGATGCAATAAAATCATTTATATATTTTGTCTGAAAATCATCTTTTATGAAGGATCACATAGAACCCTAGAATATCGCACCCTCAGAAAATAGTGTTAAACAACACTCTAGCCATACAGGCTCACTTATTTCAAATATATCCACCTAATCCATTTAGATAGTAGACTGGCCCAGAGACACTAAGTCAACCGAGCTCCAGCAGTCTGACTGCCAGTGTGATTGGCCTCGAGACACTTGGTCAACCGAGCTCCAGCAATCACACCCAAAACACATCTCACATATCAAATAATCGTATCAAACCAATATCCACAAAATAGTTAGTAACATAGCCTAAAGCTATAGGCGTACCGGTACGTACTCGGTCCTAGTGCTGCCCACTAGGTAGCACGTTCTATTGATATCCTTCATCATTAATAATGTAAAACATTCATTCACAAAAATAAATGATGCATGAATGTAAATGAAATAACAATATAATCCATATATATACCAGAAATATACCAAAAGTAAACCCGGTATATTTCGAGTATATATACGTCAAATAAATCCAATCAAATTATAAATTAAACTAAAAATATATTTAAAAACATTTTAAATATATTTTATTAACAAAACATGTATATAATTTATTATATACCAAAAATAAACCAAAAATATACTTAATGTAAACTTAAGAAATAATCAAATTATTTATGCATATTTAATCAACATAAAATATGCATTTCTAAATCATGCATCCTAAGCATATATATATAGTATAGTAACTCACCTAATGCGCTCCACGAGACAGGTCCGACGGGCCTGATCCACTAGCCCTCGGTCTCGATGCAACTAAACAAACAAATAACGACAGACATTAGAATAAACCTAATAGAAATCCTAGAATTCGATCTAGAGTATTTAACATAGAATCAGAAATTAGGGTTCGACTGGACATCACGTTTTACGAGAATTCTATCAAAAATCCGGCAGAACCTCCCCTGTAAAACAGACATCTCTCTACTCAAAAGAGTAGAGCCGACCCTGCAAAGAAATACACTTCAAAAAATAGGCTCAACACAAATCCACAATCAAAATCCCACGGTCGGACTCCAAACTATAGTCCACCGACCGGGGTCCACAAACACAGAAAAATTCTGAAAATACCAAAAATATCCTTACAGCATAGAAATACATTTTATACATAGAAATTACATAATTAACATTAAAACACTGTAAAAACCGAATAAAACTCATTTTATTAGTAAAACCGTATATTATATATATAATTGAAAATAATTCACGAAAAATAGTTTTAATTAGTTAAAAATACCAAATAACTTGTAGAAATCATTTTTATACCTTAAATAACTATTAAAACCAATTAAATTACATTTTTAGACAATTTAGGGTAAAATTACCAAAATACCCCTATATATATAAATATACTATAATTACTTCAAAAATTCACCAAAAATTATAAAATTATCCAAAATTAAATTTCTCAACATATTTATCAATAATATTAATAATTAAACTCAATTAACCAATTAAATTCAAATAAAAACACAATTAACCCTAATTTCTAAAAATCACATAAACTTCAATAATTCAAAATAAATACTTAGAAATTCATAAAAATTCCAAATAAATTCCTATAATTCATTTCAACACCTAATTTAACCATAAACTCCAATTTCATAATTTAAATAATTAATTTCCGAAAATTAGAAAATAATATTAAAATATTCAAAAATACCCAAAATCCAAAAAATCTCCAAAAATTCTACAAAAATTCTTACATATAGATTAAGCTACTAGGATCAACATTTGTGAAGGGAGTTTCCATGAATCAATCAATTCGAAGCTTAAAAAAATCGAAAACCCTAATGTGACCGAATTGAGTTTTAGCTCAAACCTCAAAATCCACTTGATTTCAGGCCGAAAGGAGCTTAGAATTGGAATCATCGGAGCTCAAGGAGTCGATGAAGACCGGCGGTGCATGAAATGGTGGCCGGAATCGTCGTCGACGGTAAGAAGCTCAACTTGCGGCCATGGCGAATTTCGGGCGTTCCAGCGGGCTTCCGGCGGCCTGGTCACGTCGGAGAGGAAGAGGAAGGAAGGGGAAGGAGGTTGGCGGCAGCTGGTGGCGGCGAGGGGCGGTCCGGCGTGCTGGAATGGGAGGCGCAGTGAGGGTGAGCGATCGGGAGAGAAGAATGAGAGGGAGGGGCAAAACGGTAATTTGGTAAAAATTTTGATTTTTAATGTATATATGTATATATATATACTTTACACTATATAATAAAATAATATTAAATTACACACATTAAATATACACCACACATATAAAATTTAACATTTTAATAATTTATACTAAATAAAATTAATTAAATAACAATAAAACAAATAAATAATTAATAACATATTAGGGTAATACTAAACCCTAATTAAATAAATATTTATACGTATATACGGTGTTTAATATTTTAAAAATATGTATGAGTTCATGAAAGTCCGAAAATATATTTAAAATAATTAATAATAAATTATTTACGTGAAAATTTCCCCGAAAATGCAAGTCCCGGGAAAATTTTACGTAAAGCACTGTAAATAATACACAATAATTAAAATAGGTTTTAAATACATATCAACTCCTGAAAATATCGTAATATATATATTCAAAAATTATTAACACTGTATATCCCGGTACAGTGTAAAAATATTTTAAAAACACGGGATATTACAGATCTCACTGAGTGAATTATTATAATATATATACATGCATCACTAGATGACAAATGTAAACACTCATAAGTATATATAATAAATATATAGACAGGCATGTACACACAGATGCTGAAATTCACTTTATATATAATACTGAAAAATATCGGTTTATGAATGATCAAATAGAATCCTAAGTTATTGCAACCTCAAATATTTATAGGAATCGCTCTAGCCATACAGACCCACTTAGTTCCAAGTAAATTCTCTTAGTCCAACTGGACAGTAGACTGACCTCGAGACACTAAGTCAACTGAGCTCCAGCAGTCTGACTGTTAGTGTGATTGGCCCCGAGACACTTGGTCAACCGAGCTCCAGCAATCACATCATCAATCACATCTCACATCAATCAAGTCATAATCCACAAATAAGTTAGTAACTCAACCTACAATCTATCACATCGGTACGTACTCGATCCTAGTGCTGCCCACTAGGAAGCACGTTTTATCGATATCCTTCATTTTAAAATAAAACATACATTCGAGAATAGATAATATACAATGGCATTCAAAATAACCAAATAAACCATATATATATACCAGAAATATACCTAAAATAAACTAAGTATATTTCAGGTATATATACGTAAAATAATTTCAATTAAATCAAGAAATATGCTCAAAATCAACCAATAATATATTTAAACATGATTTGAATATAAATAAAAAAGAAAATATGCATTTATTTTAAAATATACCAATAATATACTAAAAATATACTTAAATTAGAATTAAGCATTTAATAAAGCAATTATGCAAAACTTTTTATTTAAAACAAATAATTCTAAAACATGCAACCTAGAGCAATGTATATATATAATAATAACTCACAGGGATGCGCTCCTTGAGACTGGTCTGACGGGCCTAGTCCGTTAGGCCTCGGTATCAGTGTAACTAAGCAATAAAAGCGATCACAAATCAGAATATATATCTAACTTAAGCTTCTAAAGACTCGATCTAGAATTCTAAACACAAACAGACATAGAATAGGAATTAGACCTGATGTCACGTTTTACGAGAATTCTACCAAAAATTTGGCAGAACCTCCTTTGTAAAACGGACATCTCTCTACTTAAAAAGTAGAGTCGGTCCTGCATAGAAAATACACTTCGAGTATAAAAATTTTCACAACCCTCAGTTAGGATCCCGAAGTACTGAAATCTCCAACCGAGATCCACAGTTCACCAAAAATACAAATACTAAAATAAAATATATAAAAATTCAATAAATACCATAAATGTCCTTCAAATATCAAAATATAGCATATTAAACATTAAAACATCAAAAATAATTATTTTCCTAATAATTACTTTAAAACCCTATATAATAATATAATATTATTAAAATTCTATTTTCTCGATAATTCCACAAATATTTATAAAAATAAATTTTATAAATCAAAATAATTTAATTAGTCCAAATACATATTAAAAAATACTAAAAATCCATTTTATTACGAAAATAATATATTATATATTATTTGAAAATAATTTTTGAAAATTAGTATTAATTAGTTAAAATTAGTAAATAATTTATAAAAATCATTTTTATACTTCAAATAATATTAAAACCAATTAAACGTAATATTTAACTAAAATTATCACCAAATTACCTCTAATATTTAAAAATACACATAAAATACGAATAATACTCAAAAAATTCCATAAAAATTATATAAATACAAAAAAATTATTTTCTCAACGTATATCTCCATAATATCAACAAAAACATATAATTAACCAATTATTTCTAACAAAACATATGTATAACCTATATTTTTAAAATTAACATAAACTAAAAATAATTATAAAAATTACTCAAAATTCACAAAAATTATAAACTAAATTCTAAAAAATTAATATTAACAACAAATAACATTAAAAATCACAATTTCAGAATTTATATAATTAATTTACGAAAATAATAAAATGATAATAAAATATTCAAAAATTCACCAAAATTAAAATAATTTTCAAAAATCACACAAAAATTTAAGGATGTAGATTGAGCTAATGGGAACAACTTTTTTAAAGGTATTTTTCATGAATCAAGCAAGAATTCCCGAAAGAAATCAAAAACCCTAAAATTACTGAAATTGAAAATGAGCAAAACACCCTACCAAAACATGATTTCAAGCTGAAAGAAGCTTGGATTCCTCCTCCTCGAAGTTCTAGGAGTCCAACGGCACCAGAAATGCTTGATCTGGTGGCCGAAATCTCCTTGAACGGAGGAGAGGAAAATCTCGGCTTCTCACGGCTTCTGGAGCTGCTGCCGGCGCTGGAGAAGGATGGGAAGGCGGCGAAGCTGGCAGGGGGAGAGGCGGTCGACGATGGAAGGGCAGGAGGCACACTAATAGCCGGCAAACGGGATGGCAAACGCTGATGGTGAGGAGAATTGAGGAGAGAGAAAATAAATGGGGAGGGGTTTTTTTGATTTTTGTGTATATATATACATAAAACTATATAATATAACTTAAATAGACTATATATTATAATATATATTATTATATTATACTAAATTCACACACACCACACACTTAACACATATATATACATATACACACACATATATATTACACATTATAATTTAATAATATACACACATAATATTAATATTAAACCCTAATTATATATGTGCATACATATATATATATAAACTGATAAAATAAAAGTCAATAATGTAATTTATTAAAATATTAATATTAAAATATTAATGCACTAAATTAAACATTATTAAAATAATATTGTCCGAAATAATAAACTTTAATATATACATTTATGTAGAAAATTATAATTAAACATAAAAATAACGATAATTATTCACAAAATAATACAATAATAAAATATTGTTTTAAAATTTATTAACACTGCATATCCTATTTTAAAATAAAATAATTTAAAATATAGGGTTATTACAATTATTAAAATGTCTAACAAATTCTTTTAAAAAAACTTATTTGATACTTATTGATCATTAATATGTAACAATTTTACAATTCTTATGATGTATTTGTAACATCAACTAAAAAAAAAGTTGGAAAAATTAAAAAAAATCAACAAACCGAAACAACAACAAAAAAAAACTAAAAAACAACAACTGAAACAACAAAATTCAACAAAATTTTATGTTGATTTTTGTTGATTTTTACTATTTTTTCATTTTTAATGACAAAATTAGGCTATATATAAAATTTTTACATTTATTAGTATTAATGATAAAAATAATAATTTTTTCATATATCTCACAATTTTTATTGTTATTTTTTTTATTTTTAACAAAAATCAATAAATATAAACAACAAAAATATTGAAACTTGCAACTAAAATAACAAAATCAACAAAAATTAATTAAAACTAACAAAAGCAACAAAATTTTACAGTTGTTAATTGTTGGTCATTTTTTTTAATTTTTTCATCATTAATAATAAAATTAAGACCATAAATATAATTTTTACTTTTATTAGTATAAATAATAAAAATAATAATTTATTTGATATATTTCATAATTTATTTGTTATTTTTATTAAAAAGAAATTATTAAATGCTATGGATAAGTTTTACTTTAATTAGTTTAATTTCTAAATTCTTAATAATTATGAAAAAAATAATTATTGAAGACTATGTGTAACACCCACCTAATACATTTGTATTTATTTGCATAATATACATTTCATATAGACATGAAAAATTGCATGTAATATGTGTGATATTAATTCCAATATTAAATAGGAAAAAATTATAAATGTTTACAATTAAATCCATAGTAAGAATTAGAAAGTTAAGGGTTTAAATTAATTAATAGCAAAAATAAAGGAGTTTAAATTGGTTTAGCTATTATTATTATTATTATTATTATTATTATAAAAAACGGTGGCTGAAAGTTGTTATAACCCGAGTTTTAAATTATGTTAATATAAAATAGGATATGCAGTGTTAATAATTTCAAACAATATTTGATTATTTATCGATTATGAGTTTTATTATCATTATTTTATGTTAATTAGGGTTTCGAGATAAATATTTATTTTAAGATTAGTATTTGCATAATTTATTTGTGTAATATATATATATATATATATATCTTATTTTAAATAATATTTAACTTAATATAAAATAGGATATGCAGTGTTAATAATTTCAAACAATATTTGATTATTTATCGATTATGAGTTTTATTATCATTATTTTATGTTAATTAGGGTTTCGAGATAAATATTTAAGATTAGTATTTGCATAATTTATTTGTGTAATATATATATATATATATATATATATATATTTATTTATTTATATTTACATGCATTATGGTTTATAATATATGTGTGTGTGGGTGTAATTAAATTTGTGGTGTGTAAATATTGTTTAATATAATAATATATATTATAATATATGATTTATTAATTTTTAATATAAAGTTTTATTAATATATATATATATACAAAAACATAAAAACACAAAAAAAACACCTCCCTATTTTCCCATCTTCCCCAATTCTACCCCTCCCCTCACCCTCACCGTCCATTTCTTCTCCATTCAGAGTGCCTCTAGCCCTTCCGCCGTTGACCACCTCTTCCCCAGCCAGCTCCGCCGCCTTCCCTTTCTTCTACGGTGTCGTTTGGAGCTGTGAAGGTCGAGAAACCTGAAACTTGAGCCATCTCCGTTCATCACGTTTTCGGCCACCTTTTTCAACACCGCCAGTCTCTTTATCTTCCTTGAGCACCGGTGAGTGTGTTTTTAAGCTTTGTTTCACTTGGTTTGGCCTAGATTTTGATGGTGATCAATTTTGAGTTTCGGCCACCTCGGATTTTCCCATTTTTTTAGCTTGATTTATTGTGATTCATGAGAAGTGCCTTAACAAATGTTGTTCCCCTTAGCTTAATCTACATATTAGAATTTTTGTGTACTTTTTGGGAATTATTTTGATTTTTGTGAATTTTTTATTATTTTATTATTTTTGTAAATTAATTAAATAAATTATGAAATTATAATTTTTGGTGTTTTTAGTGGTTAATATTAATTTTAGAATTTAATTTATAATTTCTGTGTATTTTTTGTGATTTTTATAATTATTTTTAGTTTATGTTATTTTTGGAAATTTAGGTTAAATATATATTTTGTTAGTAATTATTGGTTAATTAAGTATATTTGTTGATTTTAGTGAATAATATGTTGAGAAAATAATTTTTGAGTATTTAAAATAATTTTTATTGAATTTTTGAATATTATTAGTATTTTATGTGTATTTTTATATATTAAGGGTTTTTTGATAATTTGGTGATGATTTTGGTTAAATATTAAATTTAATTGGTTTTAATAATTATTTGAGGTATAAAAAAATGTTTTTTACAAATTATTTACTAATTTTAACTAATTAATACTATTTTTCAAAAAAAAAATTCAAATTATATATAATATACTATTTTTGTAAATAAATGGATTTTTAGTAATTTTTATTAGGTTTTTGGACTAATTAAGTAATTTGGATTTATAAAATGAAATTTTTTTTAATATTTTTGAAATTATCGAGAAATATCGATTTTAATAATATTATATTAATATTAGGATTTTTAAGTAATTATCGGTGAAATAATTACTTTTGGTGTTTGAATATTTAAATTGCTATATTTTGATATTGAAAGGGTATTTTTGGTATTTATTGAATTTTAATATATTTTATTTTATTTTGTTGTGAATTGTGGACCTCGGTCGGGGAAAATTGTAGTTTGGGGTCCCGATCGATGATTTGTGAGAATTTGTATTCAAAATGTATTTTTCTTGCAGGACAGGCTCTACATGGTCCCTTATTTTGGGTCGTGACAAAAGTGAAGGAAGGAAGGAAGATAAACCTTGTCTTCCTCTTCCTCCTCCTCCTCCTTTTTATTCTTCGTATTCTTCTTCTTTAGGAAAAAAAAAGAGTTGAGTTTTTAAAGTAAAATGAAGGTTTATAAATTTATTGCAGAGCACAATATTCATCTTCAAAAGCTTTAGATGTTTATTTGGTAAGTAATTTTAATATTTTTGGTTGAATTAAGTTACAATTTATAAGATGCAAAATTCAAGTTATAAGGATCTGGTTTTTCAATCATATTGTTTTAATCATATCTCAAGCTAGAAAGCTCCCAATTAAGTGTTCTTTGATGATATCAAAAAATCGAAGAGTTATACAAAACTATTCCGCAATTAGCTTGATCTGATTCAGACTTTTTGCTAGTGTAATAAAAGGAAATATTTTATTGCTCAGATTCCATCGTTGGTCTAAGTAAGTGGATTGTTTTATAAAGTTCTTCCTCTATACACCTCTAATTGAAGCAAAATCAATTTTAAATTACTCTAAACACACAGGGTTAATAATCTGTAATTTTTATTTTGAGATATATTGTATAGAATTAATGGTGAATTTTTAGATTCACTCTATTAAATCTATTATAATTGGCAGCTTCATAAGTTTAGGTAGTTTGGTAATGTTATCATGCTAGATGAGGTTCTATTATTTTTGGATGTTTAAAAAATAAGGCAATTATTATCAATTTTAGCTAAACTAAACAGAAATGAAGCTATTATACCAGTAAATACAAGTAAAGGGAAGGAAATAATAAAGGCAAGTGAATAATTTAATGTTCTATATGAATATATAACACTTAAAATAAATAATTATAAATTTATTTGTTAAGTTGATTGGATAAGAGAAATATATGTGTTCTAATTGATAGATGCTAATTTTTTATTATTGTGTTGATGATTGATTGTACTTAAGATTAGATTTTACATATCAATGAGATTGTACATATGAATAATGGTTGCTGAATTCGGGTGTCATGTTTGGGTGAGAACAGAATACTTGTTGAAGCCATATTTGGAGTTCTATAACTCCAAATGGGGTGTTGTTTATTCCTATGAAAACTTTGAGATGTTATCTACAAAATTAATAAAAAAAAGGAGGAAGCTTAATTTTTTTGTTTTGATGGCCAATTTTTGGCAATACTTTATGTAACTTAGTCTTCGATAACAAATTGACCATGGTAGAATGTTTTTAATGTTTCTCATTATATATATATCCAATTGATGTAAAATTAGTTTCAAATTAATATAGACTTATAATATTATTGATATGGAGATTATGGCTTTGATATTCATAACGTGAAATTTTTTTTGTATTTTTGAATTTACACTGTCAATTCTGCCATGTTGAAATATGGTATATTTGTGATATATTATTATTTTCTTATATAATATGGGGAAGATACTTAATTGGCTTTATGGAGTGATAAGTGATGTATTTAATTGATGATGAGTTAAATAGAGTGTTGTGACAGTATGGTGAACTCTTAATGTATATATAAATATAAGAAATATGAATGGATGAATTTAAGGATGTAATGCTACTTGTGAATGAGGTAGGGCTGTGTGCAATATGGAATCCCCTTTATATGTCCTAAAATGGCTAATAAAAAAAATATACAGTTGGCAAAAGATTATAATAGAGCTATGTACGTATGAGGATTCATAAATAAAAAAAATTGAATTCCACATAATTTATAAGTATATTGTTGTCCATTAGAAAATACTATGCTATTACGATTTTATACATACTATAAGTTCATTATTGTCCAAGAGAAAACACTATGATTATAGCAATGTTGTGTGCGTTATAAAGCCCCTTTGATAAGTCGTGTAAAGGCTAAAGGAATATGTTGTACATACTATGCTACTGTGACTATGTACATACTATAAATTATAGTTGGACATTGAATGAATTAATAATTTATAATACTACATGTTTGAATGTACTATTTTTCATATAATATTATGTTATTCATTTGCTGAGTTATAAGCTTAATCCTTTGTAATATTTTTTAGGATTAGAAGGACTATAATCTATCTTGAAAAAATATTTTCATTAATTATACTAGCATTGTGTCAGGAGGGTCAGCAGGGAGGTCGTTCTTAGGTTTTTGAGCATGACATGCTTAATAAATTTTATTATATTATATTAAGGCTAATGTATTGTATGTATCTAACAAGAGGGGAAATGTGAGCTACTTGATGTTGTAAGCTCTTTTTGTGTGTAGTATGTATTACTTATATACATCGTATTGATATGTGAACTAAATTTAAGACATTGATTGAGATGTTATATATTAGTCATATGCATACAATGTATGCTTGACATACTTAACAGGTGTCACACTATGAGCAATTTTTTGTTTAATTAGCTTAATTTTATCATGACCTAAACCGAGAGTCATAACTGGTGCTAGGGAATGGGAATTCTTTCGAATCTGGAACCCGTAACAAGCCTTAAAAATAAAAACACATGTAATAAATAAACAAAAATATGCCATAATTAAAACTTAAATCGATATAAAAATAAATACTTAAATGTCATATCATAATAAAAGATTCATACAGTATTCTGATACAAAAATCTCAAAATCCGAAACAACATAATACTTATACAATAATGCTATTACTGCAGTCTCTAGAGTACAATAAAAGTTCAGATAATAAATTTACATAATATAGTCGAGGCTAAAGAAGAGCGGCGAAGAGATCTACTATTGAGATATGAAAAAGAAGAATCTCTTATAAAAAATATTGAGGGGATCATACCTCACTGAGTGAATTATTATAATATATATACATGCAACCTAAAACCATATGTAGTCAAGCATCATTATATATATATATATATATATATATATATATATATATATATATATATATATATATATAGGCATTTCACACAGATGCTAAAATCTGCTTTTATATATAATAAATGTAGAAAACATTTATTTAAGTGAGTGATCAAATAAAACCCTAAATATTCGCAACCTCAAATAATAAAACACACTAGCCATACAAGCTTACTTAATTCCAAAGTAATTCTCTTACTAAATTTTGGATAGCAGATGGCCCCGAGATACTAAGTCAATCGAGCTCTCGCAGTTTCATTGTCAGTGTGATTGGTCTCGAGATACTAGGTCAACCAAGCTCCTGCGATCACACTACTTACTCACATAAATACTCTCAATAATCAAAATAATCAAATTTCACCTTAAATAATTCCATAAACTCAACCCTAAAATCTATAGTACCGGTACGTACACAGTCCTAGTGCAGCTCACTAGGTAGTACGTTCTATTGATGTCCTTCAAATAAATCACATATTTATTGGAAATAATAAAATGTATCATTTAAAACATAATGGCATTCATTTAAAAAGAATATACCATTTATATACTAGAAATATACCGAATATATACTAAAAATATTCCAAATATATAATTCATATATATACCAAAATAAACTATACCAAACATATACCAAATGCATATTAAAAATATATCAAATATATACGTCGCATATATATCGAAATATACCAAAAATATACAAAAAGTATACCAAACATATACTAAATTATTTAATAAAACAATTCATATTTAAATACATATTAAAAACATGAATGCATGACTCATGCATCCTATCTACAATGCATATATAAAATAATGACTCACAAGTTTACGCTCTTCAAGACAAACTCAACGGGCATGGTTTGATAGGCTTTAGTCTTGTCGCGGCTAGAAAAATAAATAATAATAATATCAGAATAACTTCTAACTAATACTTTTAAGAATTCTAAAAGAAAACTCGATCTAAGAATTATAACTCAACTAAAATACAAAAACTCACGATCGACCCGACGTCATGTTTTATGATAATTCTACCAAAAATTTGATAGAGTCTCCTCTGTAAAACGGACATCTCTCTACTGAAAAGTAGAGCCAATCCTGCAAGAAAAATGTCACGACCCAAAACAGGGGCCATGACCGGCTCTAGGGAACGGGAATTCTTTCGAATCCGGAACCCGTAACAAGCCTAAAAAAATAAAATAAACATGCAATGGTAGTAACCATATATATAATGCAGCGGAAATAAAAATCATAAATATCACAATAGTATTTTCACCAACTGGATTTAAATCAAATCTCATCTCATATATATATAAATCTTTTAATACAAATCCAGTTCAATAATACAATATCACACATAAATAAAATACATAAAATCCCATAATTAATTTACCACTACTGCAGTGTCTAGATTATAAAAATAAGACTCAAGTAAGCAGTTTACACAAGGAAGCCGGGGTGGAAGAAATCCGGCGTACAGGCCTGCTATTGAGGTCTGAAGATGTTGACTCTCCTGAAAAATAGTCAACGGAGGGGAGTCAGACCTCACTGAGTGAATTACTATAATATATATACATACACACTAAATGATAATGCATACAGTCAATAGTATATATCTAATATATATATACAGGCAATTACACACAGATGCAATAAAATCATTTTATATATATTTCATTGAAAATCATCTTTTATGAAGGATCAAATATAACCCTAGAATATCGCAACCTCGGAAATAGTGTTAGACAACACTCTAGCCACACAGGCTCACTTAATCCAAATATATCCACTTAATCCATTTAGATAGTAGATTGGCCCCGAGACACTAAGTCAACCAAGCTCCAGCAGTCTGACTGCCAGTGTGATTGGCCCCGAGACACTTGGTCAACCGAGTTCCAGCAATCACATCTCCAAACCATATCTCACACATCAAATAATCATAACCAATAAATATCCACAAATGGTTAGTAATATAGCCTAAATGCTATAGGCACACCGGTACGTACTCGGTCCTAGTGTTGCCCACTAGGTAGCACGTTCTATTAATATCCTTCATTAATAAATATAAAACATCCATTCATAATAAATGATGCATAAAATTAAATAAAATAACAATATAAACCATATATATATCGAAAATATACCAAAAGTAAACCAGGTATATTTCGAGTATATATACGTCAAATAAATCCAGTTAAATTACAAAATAAACTAGAGATATATTTGAAAACATTTTAAACACAGTTCATTAATAAAACATGCATATAATTTAATATATACCAAAAATATACTTAAATACAAATCACATTATTTATGCATATTTAGTCAAAATGAAACATGTATTTCTAAAATCATGCATCCTAAAGCACATATATATAAAATAGTAACTCACAAATTAGTGCGCTCCACGAGATGGATCCGACGAGCCTAGTCCACTAGCCCTCGGTCTCGGTGCAACTAAACAAACAATAAATAACCGACATTAGAATAAACCTAACAGAAAATTCTAGAACTCGATCTAGAATATTAATCACAGAAACAGAATTAGGGATCGACCAGACATCATGTTTTACGAGAATTCTATCAAAAATTCGGCAGAACCTCCCCTGTAAAATGGACATCTCTCTACTCAAAGAGTAGAGCTGACCCTGCAAAGAAACACACTTCGAAAAACAAGCTCAACACTCAACCACAACCCCTCGGTCGGACTTCAAACTACAGTCTATCGACTGGGGTCCACAAACACAGAACAATTCAGGAAATACCAAAAATATCCTTATAACATAGAAATACATTTTATAAGTAGAAATTACATAATTAACCTTAAAACACTGTAAAACCGATAAAAACTCATTTTATTAGAAAAATCGTATATTATATATATAACTGAAAATAATTCACGAAAAATAGTTTTAATTAGTTAAAAATACTAAATAATCTGTAGAAATCATTTTTATACCTTAAATAACTATTAAAACCAATTAAATTACATTTTTAGCCAATTTTGTGTAAAATTACCAAAATACCCCTATATATATAAATATACCACAATTACTTCAAAAATTCACCAAAAATAGTATAATTATCCAAAATTAATTTTCTCAACATATTTATCAATAATATCAATAATTAAACTCAATTTACCAATTAATTTCAATTAAAAACATAATTAACCCTAATTTCCCAAAATTACATAAACTTCAATAATTCAAAATAAATACATAGAAATTCATAAAAATTCCAAATAAATTCCTATAATTCATTTCAACACCTATAATTACCATAAAACGTAATTTCATAATTTAAATAATTAATTTCCGAAAATTAGAAAATAATATTAAAATATTCAAAAATACCCAAAAATTCAAATAATCTCCAAAAATTCCAAAAAAATTCATACATGTATATTAAGCTACTAGGATCAATATTTTTGAAGGGAGTTTTCATGAATCAATCAATTCTAAGCTCAAAAAAATCGAAAACCCTAATATGGCCGAAATTGAAAATTCAAAACCTAAGCAAATCAAGACCATTTAAGCTCAAACCAAAGCTAGAATCACACTCACCGGATCTCAAGGAGAATAAAGACACCGGCGGTGTCGAAAATGGTGGCCGAAATCGTGGTCGACGGCGAGGAGAGGAAATTTTGGCCAAAATGGGAAAATAAGGTTACCGGCACCGAGGAAAAAGGCTGCTGGCGGTGGGGAATGACTGAGGACGAAGGTGGCAAGCCAGGAGGCACACCGACGGTAGGGGAACGGCGTGATAGACGGTGGTTGGTGGTGAGGGAGTGGTTGGGCACGAGGAAAGAAGAAGAGAAGGGAAGAAGAAAAGAAAAGAAAAAGAAAAAGAAAAAAAAGAAAAAAAGAAAAAAAAGAAAAAAAATAATTTTAATAAAATATTTGAAAAAAATCACATCCACACACTTAATATTTAATATTTTAAAATTTAATATTAAATAAAAATAAAACAATTAATTAATTAATAAAATATTAGGGTAAAATACTAAATCCTAATTAAATAAATATATACACACATAGGCTCTATTTAGTAATTTAAAAATACGTATGAGTTCATGAAAGTCCGAAAATATATTTAAAATATTTAATAATAAATTATTTACGTGAAAATTTCCCCAAAAATGAAAGTCTCGGGAAAATTTTACGTAAAGCACTATAAATAATACACAATAATTAAAATAGGTTTTAAATACATATCAACTCATGAAAATATCGTAATATATACAAAAATTATTAACACTGCATATCCCGGTACAGTGTAAAAATATTTAAAAACACAAGATATTACAAAAACACACTTCTAATATCACAGCAGCTTAACATCTCGGGTTGGGATTCCAAACTACACAATTCCCAACCGAGGTTCACAATTCACAATAAAATAAATATTAAATAATAAATATAATAAAAATCACTAAATTCCATAAATATCAATAAAATAATCACAATACAATATATTTAAACATCAAAAACATTTAATATAATTATTTTCACATTAACTAAATAAAATTTCAAATAAATTATATAACATTAATAAAAATCCAATCTTTCAAATATTTGACATAAAATAGTAAAATTCACAAATAATAACTTAAATATTTTAAATATATAATAAAAATAGTTAAAAACTCATTTAATCACAAAAATATTATATAAAATTATTATTTGAATAAATTTTTTGGAAATTATCATTAATTAGTTAAAAATAGTAAATAATTCGTAAAAATTATTTTAATACTATTTATTATACCAAAATTATTTAAAACATATTATTTAACTATAATTTCAATTAAAACACAAAAATTCACCAATCTATATTAATTTTTCCAAAAATTAATTTTTCACATAAATTTTTGAAAATTTATAGTAAATAATCGGGACATAATTTTCATAAACTTCCTTCACAAGCTATATTTAAAATAATCCATACTATTTACTAAAAATAAAAAAATTTCCGGCGAGGGTCACCGGAACAATGACTCGCTGAAAAACTCAAAACCCATAAATCCAATTAACTCAAAAAAATCAACAAAAATTATATTTGTGAAGCTTAAGCTACCCTAGACAACATTTTTAAAGATATTTAATCTAAAACTCAAGAAATCAAGCTTAAAAAAACTAAAAAAATAAAATAGACATAAACTAAAACTTAGAAAAAACTCACAAATGGTTAGATTTAAGCTTGAACCAAGCTTGGAAATGGAGTCCTTGTAGCTCAAGGAGTCTAGAGAGACCGGAATCACCAACTTTGATGGTTGGAAAAGCTACCAACGATCATGGAAGCTTCATGGTTAATGCTTCAGTTTAGGCAGATTCTGGCGGCTTCTGGCGCTCTACAGGTGGCAGAAAGGAAGGAGAGAAAGAAGGAAGATAATGGTGATGGGTGGTGGTAACTGTGGTGGCTCCAATGATGGTGAGGGTGGCGGTCTATGAGCTTGGGTAGGAAAGGGAAGAAAAAAAATGAAAAAGAAATAGGTGGGAAAGGTGTTGATCGAAAGTTTTAAGTTAACTTTTCTTTTATATATATATATATATATATATATATATATATATATAAACTTAATAAAAAGCATATATATATATATATACATATATATAACAATAGATGCACATGCATAGTAATAATAATAATAAATAATATTAATAATGATAATAATAATACAATAATAATAATAATGATAACAATAACAATAAAACAATAATACTAACAATAACAAATAATAATAATAATAATAACAATAATAATCCTAATAATAATGATAATAACTTTAATCTTTTTAAATAATAAAACTTCCAAATAAATTATTTTATGTAAGAAAATATTTAACGTAAAATAACAAATATTATTCAAAAATAATGATAATATATAAATAATACTTAAAGTATTATTAACACTGCAAATTTTAAAATAATTTTATATAATTTAAAAATATTGGGTCATTACAAATTTTTAGGTGTCGCACTATTGATTGAGATGTTATGTATTAATCATATTCATATGATGTATGCTTGACATTCTTAACAATGTCACACTATGAATAATTTTTTTTTCAATTAGCTTAATTTTTACGGATAATTACTATTACTTCTTGAGGATAGACTCTAATTATTACTCTGTAATATCCCGTGTTTTTAAAATATTTTTACACTGTACCGGGATATACAGTGTTAATAATTTGAATATATATTACGAAATTTTCACGAGTTGATATGTATTTAAAACCTATTTTTATTACTGTGTATTATTTACAGTCCTTTACGTAAAATTTTCTCGGGACTTGTATTTTCGGGGAAATTTTCACGTAAATAATTTATTATTAATTATTTTAAATATATTTTCGGACTTGCATGAACTCATACATATTTTTAAAATATTAAACACCGTATATACATATAAATATTTATTTAATTAGGGTTTAGTATTACCCTAATATTTTATTAATTATTTATTTATTTTATTGTTATTTAATTAATTTTATTTAGTATAAATTATTAAAATATTAAATTTTATGTGTGTGGTGTATATTTAATGTGTGTAATTTAATACTATTTTATTATATAGTGTAAAGTATATATATATACATATATACATTAAAAATCAAAATTTTTGCCAAATTACCGTTTTGCCCCTCCCTCTCCTTCTTCTCTCCCGATCGCTCACCCTTACTGAGCCTCCCATTCCAGCATGCGGGACCGCCCCTCGCCTCCACCAGCTGCCGCCAACCTCCTTCCCCTTCCTTCCTCTTCCTCTCCGATGTGACCAGGCCATCGGAAGCCCGCTGGAACGCCCGGAATCCGCCATGGCAGCAAGTTGAGCTTCTTGCCGTCGACGACGATTCCGGCCACCATTTCATGCACCGTCGGTCTTCATCGACTCCTTGAGCTCCGGTGATTCCAATTCTAAGCTCCTTTCGGCCTGAAATCAAGTGGATTTTGAGGTTTGAGCTAAAACTCAATTCGGTCACATTAGGGTTTTTGATTTTTTTGAGCTTTGAATTGATTGATTCATGAAAAATCCCTTCACAAATGTTGTTCCTAGTAGCTTACTCTACATGTATGAATTTTTGTAGAATTTTTGGAGATTTCTTGGATTTTTGGGTATTTTTGAATATTTTAATATTATTTTCTAATTTTCGGAAATTAATTATTTAAATTATGAAATTGGAGTTTATGGTTAAATTAGGTGTTGAAATGAATTATAGGAATTTATTTGGAATTTTTATGAATTTCTAAGTATTTATTTTGAATTATTGAAGTTTATGGAATTTTGGAAAATTAGGGTTAAATGTGCTTTTATTTGAATTTAATTGGTTAATTGAGTTTAATTATTGATATTATTGATAAATATGTTGAGAAAATTAATTTTGGATAATTGTATAATTTTTGGTGAATTTTTGAAGTAATTTAAGTATATTTATATATATAGGGGTGTTTTGGTAATTTTACCCTAAATTGTCTAAAAATGTAATTTAATCGGTTTTAATAGTTATTTAAGGTATAAAAATGATTTCTAAAAATTAATTAGTATTTTTAACTAATTAAAACTATTTTTCGTGAATTATTTTCAATTATATATATAATATACGGTTTTACTAATAAAATGAGTTTTTATCAATTTTTACTGTGTTTTAAGGTTAATTATGTAATTTCTACCTATAAAATGTATTTTTAGGTTTTAAGAATATTTTTGGTATATCTGAAATTATTCTGTGTTTGTGGACCCCGGTCGGTAGATTGTAGTCTGGAGTCCGACCGAGGGGTTGTGAATGAGATGTGGTATTTATTTTCGAAGTGTATTTCCTTGCAGGGTCGGCTCTACTCTTTTGAGTAGAGAGATGTCCGTTTTACAGGGGAGGTTCTGCCAGATTTTTGATAGAATTCTCGTAAAACGTGATGTCCAGTCGAACCCTAATTTCTGATTCTGTGTTAAATACTCTAGATCGAATTCTAGGATTTCTGTTAGGGTTTATTCTGATGTCTATTATTTATTGTTTGTTTAGTTGCGCCGAGATCGAGGGCTAGTGGACCAGGCCCGTCGGACCTGTCTCGTGGAGCGCATTAGGTGAGTTACTATACTATATATATATGCTTAGGATGCATGATTTAGAAATGCATGTTTTATGTTGATTAAATATGCATAAATAATTTGATTATTTCTTAAGTTTATATTAAGTATATTTTTGGTTTATTTCTGGTATATAATAAATTATATACATGTTCTGTTAATAAAATATATTTAAAATGTTTTTAAATATATTTTTAGTTTAATTTATGATTTGACTGGATTTATTTGACGTATATATACTCGAAATATACCTGGTTTACTTTTGGTATATTTCTGGTATATATATGGATTATATTGTTATTTCATTTACATTCATGCATCATTTATTTTTGTGAATGAATGTTTTATATTTAATGATGAAGAATATCGATAGAACGTGCTACCTAGTGGGCAGCACTAGGAACGAATACGTACCGGTACGCCTATAGTATTTAGGCTATAATACTAACTTATTTGAGGATATTGATTGATTATGATTATTGGATGTGTGAGATATGGTTTGGAGGTGTGATTGCTGGAGCTCGGTTGACCAAGTGTCTCGGGGCCAATCACACTGGCAATCAGACTGCTGGAGCTCGGTTGACTTAGTGTCTCGGGGCCAGTCTACTGTCTAAATGGATTAAGTGGATATATTTGGATTAAGTGAGCCTGTATGGCTAGAGTGTTGTTTAACACTATTTTCTGAGGTTACGATATTCTAGGGTTCTATGTGATCCTTCATAAAAGATGATTTTCAATAAAATATATAAAAATGATTTTTATTGCATCTGTGTGTAATTGTCTGTATATATACATATTATATATATACTGTTGATTGTATGCATTATCACTTAGTGTGTATGTATATATATATTATAGTAATTCACTCAGTGAGATTTGACTCCCCTCCGTTGACTATTTTTCAGGAGAGTCAACTTCTTCAGACCTCAGTAGTAGGTCGATACGCCAGATTTCTTCCGCCCCGGCTTCTTTGTGTAAACTATTTACTTGAGTCTTATTTATTTTATCTAGACACTGCAGTAGTTGTGAATTAAAGTATTAGATTTCATGTATCTTATTTAAAGAAATGTATTATATTGAAACTGGATTTGTACTGAAAAAATTTATATATATGAGATGGGATTTGATTTAAATCCAGTGATGAAAATGTTAGTATGATATTTAAGATTTTTATTTTCCGCTGCATATATATATTATGGTTATTGTTATTATTGCATGATTTATTTTATTTTTAGGCTTGCTACGGGTTTCGGATTCGAAAGAATTCCCGTTCCCTAGAGCCGGTCATGGCCCCTGTTTTGGGTCGTGACATACTCGGTCTTCCTATTTCAAAAATTAATTGACACCCCCTTTATTATTTGTTCTGTTACCAAAAAGCTTCTTTTGTCACTTTTTTTCCCACTTTGCCCTTAGTTTTCAAGTCAACCTCTTTGACTTTAATCAAAAATCCCAAAATACCCTTAAATGACTTATATATATATATATATATATATATATTAAATGATAAATATTTATTTATTTAATTTTAACTGTTTTTATTAAATTTTATAAAAATATCTAAAAATAATAATTATATTATTTTCATTATGAAAAAATATACTTTCAAATAAATAATATATTCTATTTTTTAAAATATAAAATACATATGCAAGATAATAAAATTTTTAATTGATTATAATTATAATTTTTTTACTATTTCATAATTAATCTTTCAACATTTTTATATTATTATGTTCACAATTAATTCTTTCATAAAATTTATTAATTTTGGTATAATAATCCAAATTTTTGGTTATTATTATTATTATTATTATTATATATTATTATTATTATTTATTATTGTTGTTGTTGTTGTTATTTTCCTTATTGATATTATCATTTTATTATTATGGTTCTTACTATTCTATTTAGTATTATTATTAGATTTGTTATTAAAGTGATTAGGTTATATAAAAAAAAAAAGGAGACCAACTGTTGATAGACAGTGGCTGTCCATAAATCTTACAAAGAAAGAAAGTGGTCCTGCACATGGGAGTGAGAGGCAGCAGCCGAAGAGAGTAGTTTTTAGGGGCACATTTTATTTTTAATACTAATTCTTTTTTTTTTTTTTCATTTAATACCCAAACAATTTCCGTCTAACCTCAAATTTGAATGGTAGATTCGTCTCATTCTCTTCTACCTCTCCATAATTTTTATTTTGCATGAAAATGTCCAGAAATTGCCTAGAAAATTGAAGAACAGTCAACCTTCTTCTAACATTTTTGGCACTATTCTAGCAGGCTTCAAATGACAGGGTTACCTCCATTACATTCCTCTCATTGTCATGAGTTTATAGGTACCGACCTCGTATCTGATATACGTCAATAGAATATTTGGTGATTTTTTTTGTAATTTCCTTTACTTTTTCGATTTGTGAATTCTATGTTGTTTTTAGTGCATTTGAGCTATTTTTGTATTCTACTTATTATTAGGAATATTTTGATATAATTTATTTGTTCAGATGTTGTGTTTTCAGTGAGGAAATGGTTTTTGTGAAGTAGATTTTAGATATTTTAATGTCATAGTGTAATATCCTGTGTTTTTAAATATTTTAACACTGTACCGGGATATGCAGTGTTAATAATTTTTGTATATATATTAAGATATTTTTACGAGGTTGATAAGTATTTAAAATCTATTTTAATTATTGTGTCTTATTTACAGTGCTTTACGTAAAATTTTCCCGGGACTTGTATTTTCGGGGAAATTTTCACGTAAATATTTTATTATTAATTATTTTAAATATTTTTTGGACTTGCATGAACTCATACGTATTTTTAAAATACTAAATAAAGCCTATGTGTAATTATTTATTTAATTAGGGTTTAATATTATCCTAATATTTTATTAATTATTTATTAGTTTTATTGTTATTTAATTATTTTTATTTAGTATAAATTATTAAAATATTAAATTATATGTGTGTGGTGTATATTTAATGTGTATAATTTAATATTATTTTAATATATAGTATAAAGGTATATATATATACATATAATACATTAAAAATCAAAATTTTTGGAAAATTACCGAATTGCCCCCCTCCCTCTCCCTTCTTCTCTCCCGACGCCTACCCTCACTGTGCCTCCCATTCCAGCACGTCGGACCGCCCTTCGCCACCACCAGCTGCCGCCAAACTCCTTCCCCTTCCTTCCTCTTCCTCTCCGACGTGACCAGGTCGCCGAAGCCCACTGGAACACCCAGAATTCGCGATGGTAGCAAGTTGAGCCTCTCGCCGTCGACGACGATGCCGGCCACCGTTTTCAACACTGCCGATCTCTTTCTTCTCCTTGAGCTCTGGTGAGTGTGATTCTAGCTTTGGTTTGAGCTGAAATGGTCTTGATTTGCTTAGGTTTCGAATTTTTAATTTCGGCCATATTAGGGTTTTTTATTTTTTTGAGCTTCGAATTGATTGATTGATGAAAAATCCCTTCACAAATGTTGATCCTTCTAGCTTAATATACATGTATGAATTTTTGTGGAATTTTTGGAGATTTTTTGGATTTTTGGGTATTTTTGAATATTTTAATAGAGATTTCTAATTTTCGGAAATTAATTATTTAAATTATGAAATTGGAGTTTATGGTTAAATTAGGTGTTGAAATGAATTATAGGAATTTATTTGGAATTTTTATGAATTTCTAAGTATTTATTTTGAATTATTGAAGTTTATGGAATTTTGGAAAATTAGGGTTAAATATGCTTTTATTTGAATTTAATTGGTTAATTGAGTTTAATTATTGATATTATTGATAAATATGTTGAGAAAATTAATTTTGGATAATTGTATAATTTTTGGTGAATTTTTGAAGTAATTTAAGTATATTTATATATATAGGGGTATTTTGGTAATTTTACCCTAAATTGTCTAAAAATGTAATTTAATCGGTTTTAATAGTTATTTAAGGTATAAAAATTATTTCTACAAATTAATTAGTATTTTTAACTAATTAAAACTATTTTTTGTGAATTATTTTCAATTATATATATAATATACGGTTTTACTAATAAAATGAGTTTTATCGGTTTTTAATGTGTTTTAAGGTTAATTATGTAATTTCTACCTATAAAATGTATTTTTAGGTTTTAAGGATATTTTTGGTATATCTGGAATTATTCTGTGATTGTGGACCCCGGTCGGTGGACTGTAGTTTGGAGTCCGACCGTGGGATTTTGATTGTGCTCTGTGTAGTTTTTCGAAGTGTATTTCCTTACAGGTTCGGCTCTACTCTTTTGAGTAGAGAGATGTCCGTTTTACAGGGGAGGTTCTGTCGGATTTTCAATAGAATTCTCGTAAAACGTGATATCCGGTCGAACCCTGATATCGATTCTATGTTTAATACTCTAGATCGAATTCTAGGATTTCTGTTAGGTTTATTTTGATGTCGGTTATTTATTACTTGTTTAGTTGCGCCGAGACCGAGGGCTAGTGGACCAGGCCCGTCGGACCCGTCTCGTGGAGCGCATTAGGGTGAGTTACTATACTATATATATATGCTTTAAGATGCATGATTTAGAAATATATGTTTTATTTTGATTAAAATGCATAGATAATGTGATTTGTATTTAAGTATATTTTTGGTTTATTTTTGGTATATATTAGATTATATGCATGTTTTGTTAATAAATTATATTTTAAAATGTTTTTAAATATATTTCTAGCTTAATTTATGATTTAATTGGATTCATTTGATGTATATATACTCGAAATATACCTGGTTTACTTTTGGTATATTTTCGGTATATATATGGTTTATATTGTTATTTTATTTAAATTCATGCATCATTTATTTGTGAATGGATGTTTTATAATTATTAATGAAGGATGTCAATAGAACGTGCTACCTAGTGGGCAGCACTAGGACCGAGTACGTACCAGTACGCTTATAGCATTTAAGTTATATTACTAACCTATTTGTGGATATTGATTGGAATTGATTTATTTGATGTGTGAGATGTGATTTGGGTGTGATTGCTGGAGCTCAGTTGACCAAGTGTCTCGGGGCCAATCACACTGGCAGTTAGACTGCTGGAGCTCGGTTGACTTAGTGTCTCGGGGCCAGTCTACCGTCTAAATGGATTAAGTGGATATATTTGGATTAAGTGAGCCTGCATGGCCAAAGTGTTGTCTAACACTGTTTGAGGTTTCAATATCATAGGGTTCTATGTGATCCTTCATAAAAATGATTTTCAATAAAATATATAAAAAATGATTTTTCTGCATCTGTGTGAATTTGCCTATATATATACATATTATGTATATACTGTTGACTGTATGCATTGTCATTTAGTATGCATATATATATTATAGTAATTCATTCAGTGAGGTCTGACTCCCCTCCGTCGACTATTTTTCTGGAGAGTCAACATCTTCAGACCTCAGTAACAGGCCTGTACGCCGGATTTCTTCCGTCCCGGCTTCTTTGTGTAAACTGCTTACTTGAGTCTTATTTTTATAATCTAGACACTGCAGTAGTGGTAAATTAAATTGTGGGATTTTATGTATTTTATTTATGTGAGATATTATATTATGTGAACTGGATTTGTATTAAAAGATTTATATATATGAGATGAGATTTAATTTAAATCCAGTTGGTGAAAATACTATTGTGATATTTATGATTTTCATTTCCGCTGCAATATATATATGGTTATTACCATTGCATGTTTTATTTTATTTTATTTTTTTTAGGCTTGCTACGGGTTCCGGATTCGAAAGAATTCCCGTTCCCTAGCGTCGGTCATGGCCGCTGTTTTGGGTCGTGACACATAGTAACACTAATGGAAACATTAAATTTAATAACTAAATAATTAAATCAAAATTAATAAATTTTATGAAAGAATTAATTGTGAAAATATTAATATAAAAATGTTGAAAAATTTATTACGAAATAAGTAAAAAATTATAATTATTATCAATAAATTTTTTTATTATCTTGCATATGTATTTATATTTAAAAAAATATAGCATATAATCTATTTGAAAATTTATTTATTTTTATAATAAAAATAGTATAATTATTATTTTTAGATATTTTTATAAAATTTAATAAAAAGAGTTAAAATTAAATTAATAAATATTTATCATTTAATTAATATATATATATATATATATATATATATATATATATATATATATATATATATATATAAGTCATTTAAGGGTATTTTGGGATTTTTGATTAAAGTCAAAGAGGTTGACTTGCAAAACTAAGGGTAAAATGATAAAAAAAAGTGACAGAAGGGGGCTTTTTGTTAACAGAATAAAAGGTAAAGGGGGTGTCAATTGATTTCTGAAACAGGAGGGATCAAGTAATAATTAGGATCTAACCTCAGGGGGGAAAATAGTAATTATCCCTAATTTTTATATTCTAAATAATAGTAAGTTTCAAATTAAAAAAAATATTTAAAATATAAAATTAAATTATTAAAATATACAAATGAAATAAACACATATAGTTAATTTAAATTAAATATGCTTTTAAAAATAATAAATAGATAAAAAAAAGTTATAAAAAAATGAAAGAAAAAAAGAGACAAAGAAAAGAAAAAGCATAGAAATCGCCGAAAGTGTGCTTAAACTTTAAAAAATGGACTATTGTAGACACCCGATTCGGTCGGCCCGTGTTAGGGGACAAATTGGGGTTTATCAATTTGATCAGCCCGTTGTTAAGTCCAATGATGAGAATATAGAACTTGAAAATGGGAATGAAGCTTGAATCTTTAATGGAAAGTGGACTTGAAAACCCAAAGTATGAAAAACCCAAAACCGAGCCCAACTATCCAAATTTGGCCCAATGCAGGCCCGGACCAAAGGGGCATCGCCTCAGTGTAATGAGGTGATCGCCTCTTTGGCAGCTACCAATGAGGCGATTAACTCATCACAGAGGCGATCGCCTCATCGATGAGGCGCCGCCTTTATGACAGCCCACTTGCAGCTCCAATCATGACAATCAAGTGGTGCGGGGCCCCACTTTCCAGACCTGCTTCTTGCGTGAGAAAAAGATTTTTGAGGAAGGAAAAAAAGGCTATAAAAGCTCATTATGGGCTAGAAGGCTTAGGGGCATGGGAAAGCTAAGGAATAAAAGAGGGAAAAAGAGAGAGAAAGAGGGGGTTGGTGGAAAAAAAGGGGGAGGAGCTCTGGGAGAAAAGAAAGACAGAGAGAGAAAAAGAGAAAAAAAACATCCTCAAGAAAGAAGGAGAGGTGGAAGCAAGGGAAAGTCCACATTTTCCTAAGAGAAGAAGGAAGAAGCTTGTGTCAAAAGTAGAGATCACATCCTAGCAAGGATCACAATCAAGAACATCTTTGAGGGCCTCTCATTTTTGGTAGAAAACTTGTACTTAAACTTGACATGTGCATCATTTTGTGAGTTCTTGCCTGTGTGACTAAGTTCTTAGTACATTTTAGGCTTATCTTTAGTGTGTCTTGCTTGATATCTCACTTTATTGATGGATTTTTAAACACTTTTGCATGTAGTTGTAGTTTGATGATTATAGAGTGTGTATATGCATGTTTTGTTACTTAGAGTAGAAGTCTATACGTTTTGAGAGTCAGAGCCGACCTGCTGATCAGGCAACGCCTCATCTCAATGAGGCGATCGCCCCATTGACAGGCCTCAAGGGAGTCTTCCTTTTGTATGTGTGTTATATACCTTTTTTGCCTCAGAGTTATAAGGACCCCTGTTGATGAGGCGCTGCCTCATTGATAGAATTAGTCTGCTTCCTGTTTTATTGTTAACGTTTATCGTGATGTCTACTTTGGCATGTTTTCTTTTGACCTTAAACATGTCCGTATCATTGCATGATAATGTTTAACCTTGATTGCTCGATGCTTTCTTTAGTTTATAACTCAAAGAACCCCATTTATAGAGACTCTTTGTAAATATCAAAATATGTTTGGTTTATTAGTTCATTTTTTTGTGAAAGGAAGGACTAATTGTGTGTTGTTCGTAGGAATTACTTGATGATTTCCATCATTGAGTAGTCATCATTGTTAGTTACACCTTGTATATTACTGCTTTTATATTGTTTATCAATTTACTTTCGGTATATGTTTAGTTTATTTTCTATATATTATTCTATTATTTCGCCTAAAAGCGTTATATCCTTAATCCCTTTCCCATTTGATTTTGAATATATGGTTGTAAATTATTATTTATTCTATTGTTGTTGAATGTTGGGACTTAAAAGCATGAAATTGGATTAATGTGAAAACTTGGACTTAACTATAAAATTTGAAAAGTAAATGAAGGCAAGTGCAATTTTGAATGTAAATGAGGAAATAATTAAATAATTAAATGGTAATAAATGCAAAACACAAACAGAGGCTAACCACAAGGTTGCGTGAGCATTTAAACGCTCATACCCAGTTTCCGAACCCGATCTCTAATGATGGCTTCTAGGAACCTCCGTGGGATCCAGTTGTTGTACAGTGTGTCCTGGATTTCATCTGGATGGTGACTCCATCTCCGAATAGGCCCAAGACCTATATCATATTTCCTAGTGGGCCTCGAGCCCATGCAGTGTCGTGGTCGGCAAACACTTGGGCCCGTGTTAAATCCCGCCACCTACAATGGCGACTCCACTGGGGATAGAGAAATTGATTCTAGTGTTTTACATTTTATCATCTTTAATTATTTTCTTATTTCTCCCTGCATTTATGCATTCACTACACATTTTGCACACAATGAGTACTTCAGTCCCGAATAACTCGACAATAGTCAGTACTTTTCTACCTACGTTTCACTCAAACCTGGTGGTGGAATATTTGATTATTGTCACTCACGACATGTACTAATCCGCATTGTTTGACCCTTAAGTGGGGAGACGTATATGGATGTATATCGTTGTGGGAGTCGAAGCATTTTTACTCAAGACTTAAGCTCATGTAATGACCTAGCAACTATCCTTAGGAATTTTCCCACATGCATATGTATTATGCCATATAATGGACCTTTAAAATAAATCTTGAGCCCATCAATAAGCAGTCTAAAATGAAATGGGCCCTCATGTCCAACCAAAGCCCATCATAAATAAGCTAGTCGATAAAGGCCTCTCATGCCTACTCATAACCCATTTCAAATGGGTCTTGACAAGTAAGTTTATAGTGCTAAGGATCTTGGCTCATAGAAAGTGGACTCGGGCTTTATTTAAAGGAACGATTACTTGTCTGAATCATTTTGAGAGTTTTCTTGCATACGTCGATTTTATTATCCGTCGCTGATAATTAAAACCCAGGCCAAAAATCCTAGGACAAGATACTCGCCATTGAATATGTGTGTGGGAGAAATAAAGGCAGAAGTTTGCACGTTTAAGTTCCATGGTTTGAACTTGTATATCTTTTATGTGTGACCTCTTGTTTCTCAAATTTCTAAATAAAACGAAATTACATATCATGCATACACATCATGCATTATTCTAACCTATTGTTTTGCAGCACTATAGATCCTTCAAGCTCAGCGAGGTGGGTCCGACCTAGTTCAGGTTGTTTGGTTAGAAATTTAGAAATAGGAATGGCAGGAGGGTTCGATCTAGAAGCATTTGGGGCACAGTGGAAAGAGGAAGTAATGACAAAAACCCGGGCTATGATAAGAGAAATGATGGGGGAGATTACTAAGCTTATCAAAGAGAGTCAGCTAGCACAGCCACCCAATGCATCACCAATTGATCTGGTGGATCTCGATAAAGAAATACTAATTAGAGGAAGGGAAGAAGATGATGTGATAGTGTTGGCTAATCCGGTGAATCAAAAAAATGTCATCCCAGCCGAGGATATGGGTCAGACTGAGTGGGCTAAGAATATGACCAGAGTGATGAATCAGATGTAGGTGATGATGAAGGAGAAAGGTATGGTCGCTCCTTTAGATTATGATCTAAATCTGGAAAAGGGTGATGAACCGCTGCCTCGTAAGTTTAAATTCCTAAACATGAAGAAGTATATTGGTGCCGAGGATCCCTATTTGCATTTGAAGCAATATGTAACATACATGAAGGCTACTAAACTAATTGAGAGCCAAATTGTCAAGCAGTTCCCTATTTCATTGGAGGGAGCACCGATTCGTTGGTATTACACCTTGGAACTGCATATTCAGTTAGATTGGAAAGAATTATGCGTTGCTTTCATCAAGCAATATAGCCTTAACGTTCAACTAGAGGTGTCCTTGAGAGATCTGCAGAATACCAAACAGAACTTTAATGAGCCTTTTGCTGATTACCTGACTCTTTGGAGTGGAAAGTTATCCTTGATGAGGCATAGGCTTGCTGAGTCTGACCAGTTGGTCCTAGCAATAGAAGGGTGTGTTCTTGCATTGTCTAGGAAATTGAGGGATCTGGGGATCATGAATTTTAAGGAATTATATAGATTTGGGGTCCAGAAAGAATCAAATTTGGCTCAATAGAAGAAATTCTTTGAAAGAGGATCTGAGGGCAAAGAGGGGGCCAGCTCGAGCAATAACCTTTAGATTCATGTTATTCGACCATTGAGCAGCAATGTATAAATCAGTGCAGTTAGACAACCTCAAAGATTTTCAAATCTAGGACATCCTATGTCTAAAGTCCTCGATAAGCTCATTGAGAAGAACCTGCTGCGACCTTTACCTTCACAACAACCTTTGCCTGGAGCCAACCCAAAGCTTTTATGTAAATTTCATTAGACCATCAGGCATGACATAGATAGTTGTGCCCGATTAAAGCATGAAATCCATGATTTAATAAACTCAGGCAAAATTACCAACCCTAAAAATAGAAAACCAAATACCCAAACTAACCCATTACCCAATTACTGAAATGCACCACCTCCTAACCCACCCATCCTGATGTTCTACTCTGGCCTAATAGAAGATCAAGTCCTAAACTCCTTCATTGATGTCTCTCACAGTTCCTAACAAACTAAACCTGAAAACATGAAACCAAGCAAACAACCCACGGAGTTACAAGTACGAGTCTTGGACATATGGAGTTCTGATGATGAAAGCAGAGAATGAGATGACCTATGGGGCAATGAGGGGAGTGAGCCAAGTCAGCCTGTGAGGAAATTCGAAGAAAAGAAAGGGGAACCTGGGGTTATTGGGTATGAACCTGAAAAGGCAGAATGTACAACAAAGGGAAAGGAGATAGAACAAAGCAAAAAGACCATTGCCAGTGTTTAGGAGTTGCTCATGCAATCTAGGGATCACAGGGAAGCCCTAGTCCTGGCACTAGATCAGAGAAAAATTTCCACTAATTCCACGCCAGAACAGATAGTCCAGTCACTAATGGAAACTCCTCAAGGAATGATAACATTTTCCAATGATGATTTGCCTCTAGAAGGGAGGGATCACCACAAAGCTCTATTTATCAAAGCTGAGGTAAAAAGGAAGATGACCTACTGTATGATGGTTGATAACGGTTCTACCATTAATATGTGTCCATTGAAGATTCTGCCGAAGCTAGGGTTGACAGTAGCCGACCTAAAGCCTTCTGAAGTAGTTATCAAGGCTTATGATGACACCAAGAGATCTGTGGAAGGAACTTTTAGGGCATTGGTTAAAACAGGACCTATAGAATTCTGGGTTGACCTGTATGTGATTGATATCCCAGTAACATTTGCCATTTTAATAGGGACGCCATGGTTTCACCCTCTGGGTGGTGTTCCATCCACTGTTCATCAAAAGATTAAGTTTCCACATGAAAGGAGGGTTTGTCACTATCTCATCTGAAACTGAAGTCGCCATAGTCGCACTGAAGTTGACCCCTAATGAGATTTCCCTTAGCCCTAGTTTTGAAGTATGTGTGATCTATGAGGATGAGATGGATGAAAACATTCTAAGAATGATGCGTAATTGTAATATCCCGTGTTTTAAAAATATTTTTACACTGTACCGGGATATACAGTGTTAATAATTTTTGTGTATATATTACGACATTTTCATCAGTTGATATGTATTTAAAACCTATTTTTAATATTGTATATTATTTATAGTGTTTTACGTAAAATTTTCCCGGGACTTGCATTTTCGGGGAAATTTTCACGTAAACAATGTATTATTAATTATTTTAAATGTATTTTCGGACTTGCATGAACTCATACGTATTTTTAAAATACTAAATAAAGCTTATGTGTGTGTATATTTATTTAATTAGGGTTTAATGTATTACCCTAATATTTTATTATATATTTATTAATTTATTGTTATTTAATTATTTTATTTATTATTAAATTATTAAAATTATTTTATTATTATTTTATTATTATTTAATTTTTTTTTCTTTTTCTTTTTTTCTTTTTTCTTTTTTTTTTCTTTTTTCTTTTTCTTTTCTTTTTCTTTTCTTTCTTTTTCTTTTTCTTCTTCTTCTTCTTCTTCTTCTTCTTCTTCCTTCCCTCCCAGCGCCCGACTCCCTTCCCTCCCGCTGCAACTCCGGTCACCTACCATCGGTGTGCCTCCCGGCTTGCCACCGTCGTTCCCAGTCGTCCCCCGCCGCCAGCAGCTCCCTTTCCCGGCGCTGGCAGCCCCTGTTTTCCTTTTTGGCCGAAAATCTTCCCTTTGCCGTTTCTCCCATTTTTGGCCATCGTTTTTGATACCGCTGGTCTCTTTCTTCTCCTTGAGCTCCGATGAGTGTGATTCTAGCTTTGGTTTGAGCTAAAATGGTTTAGATTTGCTTAGGTTTTGATTTTTCGAATTCGGCCACATTAAGGTTTTTGATTTTTTTAAGCTTTGAATTGATTGATTCATGGAAACTCCCTTCACAAATGTTGTTCCTAGTAGCTTAATCTACATGTATAAATTTTTGTATAATTTTTAGAGATTTTTTGGATTTTTGGGTATTTTTGAATATTTTAATATTATTTTCTAATTTTCGGAAACTAATTATTTAAATTATGAAATTGGAGTTTATGGTTAAATTAAGTGTTGAAATGAATTATAGGAATTTATTTGGAATTTTTATGAATTTCTAAGTATTTATTTTGAATTATTAAGTTTATGTAATTTTGGGAAATTAGGGTTAATTATGTTTTTAATTGAATTTAATTGGATATTGAGTTTAATTATTGATATTATTGATAAATATGTTGAGAAAATTAATTTTGGATAATTGTATAATTTTTGGTGAATTTTTGAAGTAATTTAAGTATATTTATATATATAGGGGTATTTTGGTAATTTTACCCTAAATTGGCTAAAAATGTAATTTAATTGGTTTTAATAGTTATATAAGGTATAAAAATGATTTCTACAAATTATTTAGTATTTTTAACTAATTAAAACTATTTTTCGTGAATTATTTTCAATTATATATATAATATACGGTTTTTTCTAATAAAATGAGTTTTTATCGGTTTTTACTGTGTTTTAAGGTTAATTATGTAATTTCTACTTATAAAATGAATTTCTATGTTATAAGGATATTTTTGGTATATCTGTAATTGTTCTGTGTTTGTGGACCCCGGTCGGTGGACTGTAGTTTGGAGTCCGATCGTGGGATTTTGATTGTGCCTTGTGTAATTTTTCGAAGTGTATTTCCTTGCAAGGTCGGCTCTACTCTTTTGAGTAGAGAGATGTCCATTTTACAGGGGAGGTTCTGCCGGATTTTCGATAGAATTCTCGTAAAACATGATATCCAGTCGAACCTTAATTTCTGATTCTGTGTTTTATACTCTAGATTGAATTTTAGAATTTCTGTTAATTTTATTCTAATGTCTGTCGTTATTTGCTTGTTTAGTTGCGTCAAGACCGAGGGCTAGTGGACCAGGCCCGTCGGACTCGTCTCGTGGAGCGCACTAGGTGAGTTACTATACTATATATATATGCTTAGGATGCTATGATTTAGAAATGCATGTTTTATGTTGATTAAATATGCATAAATAATTTGATTATTTCCTAAGTTTATATTAAGTATATTTTTGGTTTATTTTGGTATATAATAAATTATATACATGTTTTGTTAATAAAATATATTTAAAATATTTTTAAATATATTTTTAGTTTAATTTATGATTTGACTGGATTTATTTGACGTATATATACTCGAAATATACCTGGTTTACTTTTGGTATATTTCTGGTATATATATGGGTTATATTGTTATTTCATTACATTCATGCATCATTTATTTTTTTTGTGAATGAATGTTTTATATTTAATGATGAAGGATATCGATAGAACGTGCTACCTAGTGCGCAGCACTAGGACCGAGTACGTACCGGTGCGCCTATAGCTTTAGGCTATATTGCTAACTATTTATGGATATTGATTTGATATGATTATTGATATGTGTGAGATGTGGTTTGGAGGTGTGATTGCTGGAGCTTGGTTGACTGTAATATCCCGTGTTTTTTAAAAATATTTTTACACTGTTACCGGGATATGCAGTGTCAGTGATTTTTTGTATTTTATATGATATTTTTATGAGTTAATATGTATTTTAAACCTATTTTAATTACTGTCTATTATTTTCAGTATTTTACGTAAAATTTTCCCGGGACTTTCATTTTCGGGGAAATTTTCACGTAAACAATGTATTATTAATTATTTTAAATGTATTTACGGGTTTGCATGAACTCATACGTATTTTTAAATTATTAAATAAAGCTTGTGTGTGTATATTTATTTAATTAGGGTTTATTATTACCCTAATATTTTATTATTTATTTATTATTATTTGATTATTTTATTTATTATTAAATTATTAAAATTTATTATTTTTTTTCTTTTTTCTTTTTTTTCTTTTTCTTTTCCTTTTTCTTTCTTTTTCTTTTCTTTTCTCTTTCCTTTTCTTTCTTTTTCTTTTTCTTCTTCTTCTTCTTCTTCTTCCCGTAGGTAGGCGCCAGACCACCCACTATTCCTCACGTCGTTTCTCCCTCCTCCGGCACCGTTTTCGACACCGCCGGTCTCTATCTTCTCCTTGAGCTCCGGTGAGTGTTATTCTAGCTTTTGTTTGAGCTAAAACGGTCTAGAATTGCTTAGGTTTTGAGTTGAATATTTCGGCCACTTTTGGTTTTCGATTTTTTTTGAGCTTCAATTTGGATGATTCATGGAAACTTCCTTCACAAATGTTGTTCCTGGTAGTTTAATCTTCATGTATGAATTTTTGTAGAATTTTTGGAGGTTGTTTGGATTTTTGGGTATTTTTGAATATTTTAATATTATTTTCGAATTTTCGGAAATTAATTATTTAAATTATGAAATTGGAGTTTATGGTTGAATTAGGTGTTGAAATGAATTATAGGAATTTATTTGGAATTTTTATGAATTTCTAAGTATTTATTTTTAATTATTGAAGTTTAGGTGATTTTGGAAAATTAAGTTAATTGTGTTTTTAAATTGAATTTAATTGGTTAATTGAGTTTAATTATTGATATTATTGATATATATGTTGAGAAAATTAATTTTGGATAATTGTATGATTTTTGGTGAATTTTTGAAGTAATTTAGGTATATATATATATATATGGGTATTTTGGTAATTTTACCCTAAATTGTCTAAAAATGTAATTTAATTGGTTTTAATATTTATTTAAGGTATAAAAATGATTTCTACAAATTATTTAGTATTTTTAACTAATTAAAACTATTTTCCGGGAATTATTTTCAATTATATATATAATATACGGTTTTTCTAATAAAATGAGTTTTAATCGATTTTTATAGTGTTTCAAGGTCAATTATGTAATTTTTATTTATAAAATGTATTTTTATGATTTAAGGATATTTTTGATATATTTGATTATATATTCCGTGTTGTGGACCCCGGTCGACAGATTGTAGTCTGGAGTCCGACCGAGGGGTTGTGATTGTTTATGGTGTTATTTTCGAAGTGTATTTTCTTTGCAGGGTCGGCTCTACTCTTTTGAGTAGAGAGATGTCCGTTTTACAGGGGAGGTTCTGCCGAATTTTCGGTAGAATTCTCGTAAAACGTGATATCCAGTCGAACCCTAATTCTATTTCCGTATTTTAATACTCTAGATTGAATTCTAGGATTTCTGTTAGGGTTATTCTGATGTCGATTAATTATTTCTTGTTTAGTTGCGCCGAGACCGAGGGTTAGTGGACCAGGCCCGTCGGACCCGTCTCGTGGAGCGCATTAGGTGAGTTACTATATTATATATATATGCTTAGGATGCATGATTTAGAAAATGCATGTTTTATTTGACTAATTATGCATAAATAACATGATTTATATTCAAGTATATTTTTGGTATATTTTTGGTATATAATAAATTATATACATGTTTATTAATAAAATATATTTAAAATGTTTTTAAATATATTTTTAGTTTAATTCATGATTTGATTGAATTTATTTGACGTATATATACTCAAAATATACCTGGTTTATGTTTGGTATATTTTCGGTATATATATGGTTTATATTGTTGATTTATTTAAATTCATGCATCATGTAATTGTGAATGAATGTTTTATTATTTATTACTGAAGGATATCAATAGAACGTGCTACCTAGTGGGCAGCACTAGGACCGAGTACGTACCGGTACGCCTATAGCTTTAGGCTATATTACTAACTTATTTGTGGATATTGATTTGATTATGATTAATGATATGTGAGATGTGGTTTGGGTGTGATTGCTGGAGCTCGGTTGACCAAGTGTCTCGGGGCCAATCACACTGGCAGTTAGACTGCTGGAGCTCGGTTGACTTAGTGTCTCGGGGCCAGTCTACTGTCCATATGGATTAAGTGGATATATTTGGAATCAGTGAGCCTGTATGGCTAGAGTGTTGTTTAACACTATTTTTCTGAGGTTGCGATATTCTAGGGTTCTATATGATCCTTCATAAAAGTTGATTTTCAGACAAAATATATAAAATGATTTTTCTGCATCTGTATGAACTTGCCTGTATATATACATATTATTCATATACTGTTGACTGTATGCATTATCACTTAGAGTGTATGTATATATACTATAGTAATTCACTCAGTGAGGTCTAACTCCCCTCCGTTGACTATTTTTCAGGAGAGTCAACTTCCTCAGACCTCAGTAGCAGGTCGATACGCCGGATTTCTTCCGCCCCGGCTTCTTTATGTAAATTGTCTACTTGAGTCTTATTTATTTTATCTAGACACTGCAGTAGTTGTAAATTAAAGTATTGGATTTTATGTATTTGTTTTAAAGAGATGTATTATGGTAAAACTGGATTTGTATAAAGATTATACATTTATGAGATTATATATGCGATGTGATGAGTTTTGAATTATATCCAGTTGTTATGGATGATATTGTAATATTTATGATTGATTTTATTTTCCGCTGCATATTATATTTTTATGGTTATTATTGCATATTTATTTTATTTTTAGGCTTGCTACGGGTTCCGGATTCGAAAGAATTCCCGTTCCCTAGCGCCGGTCATGGCCCCTGTTTTGGGTCGTGACAAAGTTGGTATCAGAGCGAAGTTCGTTTCAGAGTGGAGTTCTGTGTCAGGGCTTAGTTATGTGAGTTGTGGCCCTAGTTTTAAAGTTGTGTTTTCTGTTGGACTACTGCAGTGTATTAGGTTCGAGTATGTCTTGATGAGTATTCCTTGCTGTAGTTTTCAGCGTTATTCCTCTGTTGTCTGTTTTGTCTGAATCTTTCCGTTTGTCTTTTCAGAATGAGGAGGCGAGCGCGTGTCGCTCCACCGGTCGTTGAGGCCGAGGATGATGAGTCTTTTCAGGATGAGGTTTTACCTCCTGAGCCGCCAGTTAGACGTAGAGGTCGTGGCAGGGGTAGACCTCGAGGAGCGGCAGGTCGCCGTAGGCAGAGAGAGTTACAGGACGAGGAGCCTGTTGAGCCTGATTTTGATGTTCCTGTTCCTCCAGTTGTTCAGCCTGTTCAGCCTGCCTATCAGCAGGGTATGTCTGACCCTGAGGCAGCTTTGTTCTATGCCCGAGTTGGCAGGATTGCTTTTGATGGTACTTCTGATCCTTTAGATTTTCTGCATGCGATTGAGACTAGGACTCGGACTGCTCATACCGAGTACCAGAGGATCATGATCGTTGAGTTGTCTGTCGAGGGACCAGCCTTGGATTGGTTCATTCAGATGATCCAGCCCTATATGATGACGATGACATGGGCTCAGTTTCGAGAGCGATTCATGAGGAGATTTTGTCCAGAGCCTCTTCGTTTGAGCTATCGTCTTCGTCTGACCAGTATTTCTCGTGGAGATCGATCTGTAGAGGAGTATACCCGAGAGTTTCTTCGTCTGGGTAGATATGCTGAGGATCTGATGCGAGATCAGTATTTCGCTGTTACTACCTATGTTACTGGTTTGGGTTCAGCTTTTGCTGGTATGCCCACAGCAGGTCTTACTCTCGAGTCTGTGATTGAGCTAACTAAGGAGATCGAGCTGAGGTTAGTTAGGCAGGGAGCGATGCCTGATTATTACCAGTTGGGAGTTCAGTCGAGTGGATTGCAGGCTACTCCGTATTCGAGTTTTCATGTTGGTTCGAGTAGTCAGCAGCGAGGTTCGACTCAGCAGAGTCAGAGACAGCAGCAGCGAGTGCATCGGAGCAGTAGACATGGTCGTGGAGGTCAGCGTAGATCATTCAGATTTGGGTCAGGTGCTTCGAGCAGCAGCAGTGGTCGTAGTTCTGGATCAGCGACCAGTGTTTGTTAGACTTGTGGTAGAGTCCATCAGGGACCGTGTTATCTGACACCACTGACATGCTTCAGATGCGGACAGACAGGACATTTTGCCAGATCGTGTCCTTATTCCGGATATCAGCAGCAGCAGATTCCGCGATTCCCACAGCAGTCGATTGCTAGTGCAGCACCCGTGCCATTTCAGTTACCACCAGCTCAGCATCAGAGTTCTACTCAGTTTGTTCCACAGCAGAGTCGTGGTAGAGGTACTAGAGGAGGTGCTAGAGGTGTTGGCCAGGCTTCTACCAGTCAGCAGGGAGGTCGAGGCCAGGCCAGAGTTTTTCATCTGACTCAGCAGGATGCTCAGGCATCTAATGCAGTCGTGGCAGGTATTCTTTCTGTTTGTTACCTGGATGCTTTGGTTTTGTTTGATCCGGGTGCCACGCATTCGTTTGTTTCTCCTGTTTTTGCTTCTAAATCTTGTTGGCAAGCTTCGAGGATGGCTTTTCCTTTGTCTGTTGCCACTCCTCTGAGTGATTCTTTGGACACCGATATTGTTCTTTCTGGTTGTCCAGTTCTCGTGGGAGATAGAGAATTACCCGCCGATTTGATTTTGTTGGATGTGATGGAGTTTGTTGTTATTCTGGGAATGGATTGGTTGTCTCAGCACTATGCCGTGGTAGATTGCAGGAATAAGGAGGTGACTTTTAGAATTCCTGGTGAAGAAGATTTTAAGTTTGTTGGTGATAGGAGTTCAGCACCTCGAAATCTTATTTCTGCTATTTCTGCTAGGAAGTTGTTGAGGAAAGGTTGTCAGGGGTTTTTGGCATTGGTTAGGGATACGTCAGTGGAGAAGTTGTCACTCACAGATGTTCCTGTTGCTTGTGAGTTTCCTGATGTTTTTCCCGAGGAGTTGCCAGGTTTACCACCTCATAGAGAGATTGAGTTCTGTATTGATGTGGTTCCAGGTATTACTCCTATATCTATGACACCCTATCGTATGGCTCCTGCAGAGTTGAGAGAGTTGAAGGAGCAGTTGCAAGAGTTGTTGGATAAGGGTTTTATCAGACCTAGTGTTTCTCCTTGGGGTGCACCAGTCCTGTTTGTGAAGAAGAACGATGGTACCCTGAGACTGTGCATTGACTACAGAGAGTTGAATAAGGTGACAGTGAAGAACAAGTATCCTCTCCCGAGGATAGATGATTTGTTTGATCAGCTCCAGGGTGCACAATTCTTTTCTAAGGTTGACTTGAGGTCGGGTTATCATCAGCTGCGGATCAGTGAAGCTGATATTCCTAAGACAGCGTTCCGCACTCGATATGGTCATTATGAATTTCTGGTGATGTCTTTTGGTTTGACTAATGCACCAGCAGCTTTTATGGACCTGATGAACAGAGTATTCCGACCGTATGTGGATCAGTTTGTGGTAGTCTTCATTGATGATATACTAGTATATTCTAGGAGTATGGAAGAGCATGTATATCACTTGAGGATTGTACTACAGACACTGAGAGATCATCAGCTTTATGCTAAATTCTCGAAGTGTGATTTCTGGATGGAGAGTGTTTCTTTTCTTGGACACGTAGTGTCTAAAGAAGGTATTCAGGTTGATCCACAGAAGGTTGAGGCAGTATCTGAGTGGCCTAGACCTACTTCAGTTACTGAGATTCGGAGTTTTCTGGGTTTAGCCGGGTATTATAGGTGGTTTGTGCAGGATTTTTCCAGGATAGCAGCCCCTATGACTCGCTTGACTCAGAAGAATGTTAGATTCGAGTGGTCAGAAGCTTGTGAGAATAGTTTTCAGTTGTTGAAGGAGAAGTTGACCACAGCGCCAGTATTAGCTTTGCCTAATAGTGTGGATAAGTTCACAGTTTACTGTGATGCCTCTAGAATTGGTCTTGGTTGTGTGTTGATGCAGAATGGAAGGGTGATAGCCTATGCTTCGAGGCAGTTGAAGAAGCATGAGCAGAACTATCCCACACATGATCTGGAGATGGCTGCAGTGATCTTTGCTTTGAAGATTTGGAGACATTATTTGTACGGGGTGACTTGTGAGATATTTACTGATCACAAGAGCCTTAAGTACATTTTTCAGCAGCGAGATTTGAATCTGAGGCAGAGAAGATGGTTGGAATTGTTGAAGGATTATGATTGTGAGATTCTTTACCATCCGGGTAAAGCTAATGTGGTAGCAGATGCCTTGAGTAGGAAGTCCTCAGGTAGTCTTGCTCACATCGGTGTGGAGAGGAGACCATTGATCCAGGAATTGCATCTGATGGTGGATCAAGGTCTGATGATGAAGATCAGTAGATCAGGTGGACTGTTAGCTCAGTTTAAAGTACGATCTGTACTAAGGGATAGGATTAAAGCAGCTCAGAGCCGAGATCCTATTCTGGAAGAGCTTGCAGAGAATGTCAGAGCAGGGAAGTTCACTGATTTCACACTCGATGATGATGGTGTGTTGTGGATCAGTGGTAGATTGTGTGTTCCTGATGTGGATGATTTGAGAGAAGAGATCCTAGAGGAAACACATTCTACAGCCTACAGCGTTCATCCTGGTGTTACTAAGATGTACCACAGTATCAGAGATTTATACTGGTGGGATGGATTGAAGAAGGATGTTGCTGATTATGTTGCTAAGTGCTTGACTTGTCAGCAAGTGAAAGCCGAACATCAGAAGCCTTCTGGGAAGCTTCAGCCTCTTCCTATTCCCGAGTGGAAGTGGGAAAGGATAGCTATGGATTTTGTAGTCGGTTTACCTCGTTCGAAGGATGGATACGATTCCATCTGGGTGATTGTAGACAGATTGACGAAGTCTGCACATTTCTTGCCTGTGAAAGCCACATATTCAGTTGCTAGATTGGCGAAGTTGTATGTGAAGCATATTGTGTGCCTTCATGGAGTACCTGTGTCCATTGTGTCAGACAGAGGTTCGGTGTTTACTTCTCGTTTTTGGCAGAAGTTGCAAGAAGCGATGGGCACTAGGTTGGATTTCAGTACTGCTTTTCATCCTCAGACAGATGGTCAGTCTGAGAGGACGATCCAGACACTGGAAGATATGTTGAGGATGTGTGTCTTGGATTTGGGAGGTAGCTGGGATGATCATTTGTCGCTTGTGGAGTTTGCATATAATAACAGCTACCATAGCAGTATTGGCATGGCACCATATGAGGCGTTGTATGGAAGGAAGTGTAGATCCCCGTTGAGTTGGGATGAGATTGGTGAGAGAGCTTTGACTGGACCAGAGATGGTTCAGGATGCTGCAGAGAAAGTCGCCGTGATCAAGAGCAGGTTAGAGACCGCAGTTAGCAGACAGAAGAGTTATGCGGATCCTAGGCGCAGAGATGTGGAGTTTCAGGTTGGAGATTTCGTTTTTCTGAAAGTATCTCCGATGAAGGGTGTGATGAGATTTGGTAAGAAGGGTAAGTTAGCACCGAGATATATTGGACCGTTTGAGATTCTGGAGAGAATTGGCACTATTGCATATCGGTTGGATTTGCCTCCGAGTATGTCGCAGGTGCATCCAGTATTTCATATCTCGATGTTGAGGAAGTATATCTCAGATCCTTCACACGTGTTGCAACCTGACAGTGTGGAAGTGAGTGAAGATTTGACGTTTGTAGAAGAACCTGTGGCGATCGTTGATTTTCAAGTTCGACAGTTGAGATCGAAGCAGATTCCGATGGTCAAGGTTTTGTGGCGTAGCGACAGAGTTGAAGAGCATACGTGGGAGACTGAAGTTGAGATGCGAGCTTCTTACCCGTATCTCTTTCCTTCCTGATTCTGTAATCTTGTTTTTAGAATTCGGGGACGAATTCTTGTAAGGGGGGAAGACTGTAATATCCCGTGTTTTTTAAAAATATTTTTACACTGTACCGGGATATGCAGTGTCAGTGATTTTTTGTATTTTATATGATATTTTTATGAGTTAATATGTATTTTAAACCTATTTTAATTACTGTCTATTATTTTCAGTATTTTACGTAAAATTTTCCCGGGACTTTCATTTTCGGGGAAATTTTCACGTAAACAATGTATTATTAATTATTTTAAATGTATTTACGGGTTTGCATGAACTCATACGTATTTTTAAATTATTAAATAAAGCTTGTGTGTGTATATTTATTTAATTAGGGTTTATTATTACCCTAATATTTTATTATTTATTTATTATTATTTGATTATTTTATTTATTATTAAATTATTAAAATTTATTATTTTTTTTCTTTTTTCTTTTTTTTCTTTTTCTTTTCCTTTTTCTTTCTTTTTCTTTTCTTTTCTCTTTCCTTTTCTTTCTTTTTCTTTTTCTTCTTCTTCTTCTTCTTCTTCTTCCCGTAGGTAGGCGCCGGACCACCCACTATTCCTCACGTCGTTTCTCCCTCCTCCGGCCACCGTTTCCGACACCGCCGGTCTCTATCTTCTCCTTGAGCTCCGGTGAGTGTTATTCTAGCTTTTGTTTGAGCTAAAACGGTCTAGAATTGCTTAGGTTTTGAGTTGAATATTTCGGCCACTTTTGGTTTTCGATTTTTTTGAGCTTCAATTTGGATGATTCATGGAAACTTCCTTCACAAATGTTGTTCCTGGTAGTTTAATCTTCATGTATGAATTTTTGTAGAATTTTTGGAGGTTGTTTGGATTTTTGGGTATTTTTGAATATTTTAATATTATTTTCGAATTTTCGGAAATTAATTATTTAAATTATGAAATTGGAGTTTATGGTTGAATTAGGTGTTGAAATGAATTATAGGAATTTATTTGGAATTTTTATGAATTTCTAAGTATTTATTTTTAATTATTGAAGTTTAGGTGATTTTGGAAAATTAAGTTAATTGTGTTTTAAATTGAATTTAATTGGTTAATTGAGTTTAATTATTGATATTATTGATATATATGTTGAGAAAATTAATTTTGGATAATTGTATGATTTTTGGTGAATTTTTGAAGTAATTTAGGTATATATATATATATAGGGGTATTTTGGTAATTTTACCCTAAATTGTCTAAAAATGTAATTTAATTGGTTTTAATATTTATTTAAGGTATAAAAATGATTTCTACAAATTATTTAGTATTTTTAACTAATTAAAACTATTTTCCGGGAATTATTTTCAATTATATATATAATATACGGTTTTTCTAATAAAATGAGTTTTAATCGATTTTTATAGTGTTTCAAGGTCAATTATGTAATTTTTATTTATAAAATGTATTTTTATGATTTAAGGATATTTTTGATATATTTGATTATATATTCCGTGTTGTGGACCCCGGTCGACAGATTGTAGTCTGGAGTCCGACCGAGGGGTTGTGATTGTTTATGGTGTTATTTTCGAAGTGTATTTTCTTTGCAGGGTCGGCTCTACTCTTTTGAGTAGAGAGATGTCCGTTTTACAGGGGAGGTTCTGCCGAATTTTCGGTAGAATTCTCGTAAAACGTGATATCCAGTCGAACCCTAATTCTATTTCCGTATTTTAATACTCTAGATTGAATTCTAGGATTTCTGTTAGGGTTATTCTGATGTCGATTAATTATTTCTTGTTTAGTTGCGCCGAGACCGAGGGTTAGTGGACCAGGCCCGTCGGACCCGTCTCGTGGAGCGCATTAGGTGAGTTACTATATTATATATATATGCTTAGGATGCATGATTTAGAAAATGCATGTTTTATTTTGACTAATTATGCATAAATAACATGATTTATATTCAAGTATATTTTTGGTATATTTTTGGTATATAATAAATTATATACATGTTTTATTAATAAAATATATTTAAAATGTTTTTAAATATATTTTTAGTTTAATTCATGATTTGATTGAATTTATTTGACGTATATATACTCAAAATATACCTGGTTTATGTTTGGTATATTTTCGGTATATATATGGTTTATATTGTTGATTTATTTAAATTCATGCATCATGTAATTGTGAATGAATGTTTTATTATTTATTACTGAAGGATATCAATAGAACGTGCTACCTAGTGGGCAGCACTAGGACCGAGTACGTACCGGTACGCCTATAGCTTTAGGCTATATTACTAACTTATTTGTGGATATTGATTTGATTATGATTAATGATATGTGAGATGTGGTTTGGGTGTGATTGCTGGAGCTCGGTTGACCAAGTGTCTCGGGGCCAATCACACTGGCAGTTAGACTGCTGGAGCTCGGTTGACTTAGTGTCTCGGGGCCAGTCTACTATCCATATGGATTAAGTGGATATATTTGGAATCAGTGAGCCTGTATGGCTAGAGTGTTGTTTAACACTATTTTTCTGAGGTTGCGATATTCTAGGGTTCTATATGATCCTTCATAAAAGTTGATTTTCAGACAAAATATATAAAATGATTTTTCTGCATCTGTATGAACTTGCCTGTATATATACATATTATTCATATACTGTTGACTGTATGCATTATCACTTAGAGTGTATGTATATATACTATAGTAATTCACTCAGTGAGGTCTGACTCCCCTCCGTTGACTATTTTTCAGGAGAGTCAACTTCCTCAGACCTCAGTAGCAGGTCGATACGCCGGATTTCTTCCGCCCCGGCTTCTTTATGTAAATTGTCTACTTGAGTCTTATTTATTTTATCTAGACACTGCAGTAGTTGTAAATTAAAGTATTGGATTTTATGTATTTGTTTTAAAGAGATGTATTATGGTAAAACTGGATTTGTATAAAGATTATACATTTATGAGATTATATATGCGATGTGATGAGTTTTGAATTATATCCAGTTGTTATGGATGATATTGTAATATTTATGATTGATTTTATTTTCCGCTGCATATTATATTTTTATGGTTATTATTGCATATTTATTTTATTTTTAGGCTTGCTACGGGTTCCGGATTCGAAAGAATTCCCGTTCCCTAGCGCCGGTCATGGCCCCTGTTTTGGGTCGTGACATTGACCAAGTGTCTCGGGGCCAATCACACTGGCAGTCAGACTGCTGGAGCTCGGTTGACTTAGTGTCTCGGGGTCAGTCTACTGTTTAAATGGATTAAGTGGATATATTTGGAATAAGTGAGCCCGTATGGCTAGAGTGTTTTCTAACACTGTTTTTGAGGTTGCATTATTCTAGGGTTCTATGTGATCCTTCATAAAAGATGATTTTTAATGAAAATATATAAAATGATTTTACTGCATCTGTGTGAATTTGCCTGTATATATATACATATTAGATATGTACTATTGACTGTATGCATTATCATTTAGTGTGTATGTATATATATTATAGTAATTCACTCAGTGAGGTCTGACTCCCCTCCGTTGACTATTTTTCAGGAGAGTCAACTTCTTCAGACCTCAGTAGCAGGTCGATACGCCGGATTTCTTCCGCCCCGGCTTCTTTGTGTAAATCATTTACTTGAGTCTTATTTTATAATCTAGACACTGCAGTAGTTGTGAATTAAAGTATTGGATTTCATGTATTTTATTTAAAGAGATGTATTATATTGAAACTGGATTTGTACTGAAAGATTTTATATATATGCGATGAGATGAGACTTGATTTAAATCCAGTGGTGAAAATGTTATCATTATATTTATGATTTTTATTTCCACTGCACATAATATTGTTATTGTTATTATTGCATGATTTATTTTATTTTTAGGCTTGCTACGGGTTCCGGATTCGAAAGAATTCCCGTTCCCTAGCGCCGGTCATGGCCCCTGTTTTGGGTCGTGACAGCAATATGAAATTTTTGCCTGGCATGGGATTAGGGAAAAATTAGAGTGGACCTTTAGAGTTTGTGGGAAACAAAGTACCTATTCTGAAGCATGGGTTAGGATTCAAAGACGTTGACGAAGCTGGGAAAGAGATGGGTATTTTGGACCGGTCTAAAGAAAAGGGAAAGGAGACTGTGACTAGAAAGAAAACTCAGTGGGAAATCTTTGTAAAGGAAGGCACCCATATAGCGGGACTCCAGAACCTCTCCTAGTGACTGGGGAAGTTATCCTGGGATTCAAAATTTTTGCTGAATTTATGAACAAAACTGAGGAAGTCGCTGTCGAAAAAGCCCCTACTGAGGAGGTGGCACTGGCTGAAGAGGAGTTTAAAGAAGATGAAGCTACTTCGGAGCATAAAGGCATTGATGATCAAAGCAAAGAATTCAATTTTGAAACCTACATCCTCAATTCTATCATAGATACCTTTTATAATGAATTTGATTTTTCTCTTGCTTCTCTATTTGAAACTGATGATCTTTTCTTTTCAAAAGTGAATAAAATGAAATCTGAATTTGCTTATTTATGTGATGTGTTTACTAATGGTTATTCTGTTTGTGATGATCATTTCATGCATATGTTTGACATTAATTTCACGCAAACTGAACCAGGCATAAATGATAACCCTAAAAATATATTGTTTGCTTTTAGTTTAACTCATGGTGAGAGAGAAAAAATGGAAGAAATCTTAAAAAAGAGACAGAAAGTATTTGCTTGGGGTTACGAAGACATGCCCGGAATTGACAGGGAAATCTCATAACATAGGATCCCTACATACCCTCACATAGCGCCAATAAAGCAGAAGCAAAGGAGGTTAAGGCCAAAATGGGCTCTCTTGGTTAAGGAAGAAGTCGAAAAGAAGCTGAAGGCAAAGTTCTTAGAAGTGGTAAAGGACATTCAATGGTTAGCAAATATAGTTCCAGTTCCTAAGAAGGATGGAAAGGTCAGAGTGTGTGTGGACTACTGAGATTTGAATGAAGCCTGCCCCAAGGATGACATCCTGCTATCGCATATCGATACATTAATTGATAGTGCAACTTCCAATGTAATGTACTCTTTTTTGGATGGATTTTCAGGATACAATTAGATCATGATAGCAGTAATAAATAGATTGAAGATGTCTTTCATCACTGAATGGGTGTGTACTATTACCAAGTGATGCCTTTCAGGTTGAAGAATGCAGGGGCCACTTATCAGAGGATGGCAACTGCCTTGCTACACGACATAATCCATAAAGAGGTAGAAGTATATGTAGATGATATGATGGTGAAATCTGCAACCAAGGAAGGGCATTTTGAAGCACTAGACAAGTTTCTGGCTAGAGTAGAAAAGTATAATCTCAGACTAAACCTGAAGAAGTGTGTTTTTAGGGTTACATCTGGGAAACTATTGGGACATATTGTTAGCTAGAAAGGAATAGAGGTCAACCCAAATAAGATCAAAGCAATCAGGGATATGCCAGCACCAAAGAATGAAAAAGAGGTCCAAAGGTTTCTAGGGCTTTTACAGTACATAAGCAGATTTATAGCCAAGTTAATGGCCATCTGTAATCCTATCTTTAAGCTTCTAAAGAAAAACCAACCTGTTGTATGGGATGAAAGATGTTAACAAGTTTTTGAAACTATCAAGGATTATCTGATGAATCACCCTGTCTTATAGCTGCCGAGACCAGGTAAAGCCTTGATCCTGTATCTGGCAATTGAAAAGGATGCAATAGGGGCAATCTTAGCACAGGAAGGTGGAAGGAAGATAGAACATGTTGTATATTACATGAGTAAAAAGCTTCTACCCTATGAAGCTACTTATAATTTAGTGGAGAAAACTTGTTTAGCAGTGATTTGGGTAATGAAAAAGCTCTGACACTACTTCTAGTCTTACAAAGTGCAGGCAGCTTTTAAATATGATCCCCTTAGATACCTCCAACAAACCCCGTCTCTTACAGAAAAATTGGCTAGGTGGCTCGTTTTGCTTATAGAATTTGACATAGAGTACATGGCCAAAAAGACAGTGAAAGAAAGAGCAGTAGCAGACTTCTTGGTACAAAGCCCAGTGGATGATGATCAAGAATGGACATTGGAGTTCCCCGATGAGCATCTAGGGGCAATAGAGATACAAGGTTGGGAGATGTACTTTGACGGAGCTGTCAACAACAAAGGGGCTGAAATAGAGGTAATCTTGGTTACGCCAGAAGGAGAAATGATCCTAATGGCAAAAAGAATCGAGTTTGAATCAACCAATAACCAAGCAGAATACGAAGCCTACATCTTTGGTTTAGAAGCATTGCGTAGTGCGAGGGCAGAAAATGTTACTATTTATGGGGATTCCATGCTAGTTATAAAATAAGCCACCAAGGAATGGGAGATAAAAGAAGACAGATTACGGCTTTTTGGGAATACTTGACCACCATCCTGTGCTCCTTCATGCAGTGTAAATTTATCCATTTGCCAAGGGAAGAAAACCAGGTAGCTGACGCCCTAGCCACACTGGCCTCCATGTGGGAAAGTGGGAAATAACCAGAGGCTAGGCCCTTAATTCTCATGAAGTCTCAAGCCCCCTATTACAAAGAATTAAGAGTAACGCCAGTTGACGCCACTGAGAAACTTTGGTTCTATGATTTGCAAAGGTATTTAGAAACTGGCCAATTTCTGGATGATGCTGATAAGAAAGAAAGGATATCCTTACAAATATTATCTCGACAGTTCATAAGCCACAATGGGATGTTATACAAAAGAATGCCAACCGGGGTACACCTCAGGTGCGTTGATAAGGATGAAGGCTGAAAGCTTATGGAAGCAATTCATGAAAGGGTGTGTGAGCCATACATGAATAGGACTGTCTTGGTAAAGAAAATAGCCTGTCAGGGGTACTTTTGGTACACCATGGAAGCAGATTATGTTAGATTTGTGAAGAAATGTCATAATTGCCAAACATATGGTGATGTTAGCCACCTACCGTCTATGGAGCTTCAAGGAATGACTTCTCCTTGGCCATTTACTGTATGGGGGATTGATATTATAGGGCAGGTGAGGCCAAAAGCAACTAATGGCCATCGGTATATCATTGTGGCTATCAACTACTTCTCCAAATGGGTTGAGGCCGAATCCTATGCTACCATGGGTTCAAAGCAAATGTCAAAGTTCTTCAAAAAGAACATAATCTGCAGGCACGGATTGTCGCACCATATAGTTACAAATAATAGTGTTCAATTTTGGGCAAAAACGGCCACATTATTGAAAGATTATAAGATTGAGCACCACAGGTCATCTCCATATAGGCCATAGGTAAACGGGGTGGTGGAAGCAACAAATAAGAATGTAAAAAAATCTTGGCTAAAAAACTGGAAAATTATCGAGATTGGGCCGATTACTTACAATTCGCATTGTGGGGATACAGAACTACTGCTAAAACTTTGATAGGAGCCACTCCATACTCTTTGGTTTATGGGTGTAAGGTTATTTTACCGGTAGAGGTTGAGATAAGGTCATTGAGAGTCCTTTTGGAATCTAAACTCCCTGAGCATCAATGGGTTGAAAGTCGATTGGCTAAGTTGACATAGCTGGATGAAAAGAGGATGAAGGCCATGTATCATTCTCAACTGTATCAAAAAAGAATAGCCTATGCCTACAATAAGAAAATCAAGCCAAGCAAAATTTGAGAAGGGGATATGGTGCTGAAACTTACAAGATCAATCATGACTAACCCTCGAGGAAAGTTTAAGCCAACTAGGAGGGACCGTATCTAGTAAAGAAGTTATTTCGAAAGGCGCTACCATTTTGTCTGACATGGAGGGAAACGAGTTCTAAGAACCCATCAACCTAGACAAGCTCAAGAAATACTTTCTGTAAAAAGTCTCGCTAAGGAGAAAATCTCAAAAAAGGCTGTTTGGGCAAAAGTTAGAGGCTAAAAAGAAAAAGAAAAAAGAAAAAGTCCTGCTGGACTGAAAACCTTAAAAGAGGCAGTCCAGGCAAAAGTTAAGGACATGTAAAAGGAGAGAGAGAGGCTCAAAATGCTTAGTCAAAAAACTTGCAAAGGCAGGCTAACTAATAACATAAGATGTACCAGAAGAAAAATGTATATGCATTTTTATGCTTAAATGAAATGAAACAGATTGCTTTAATTGTCATTAAACATTGCATAATGTGTCCATTATAAGCTGTTTAACTAGTACAAAAGGGAAATTACTTTTAACAAAAGGGGAAATGACAACTTCATTTCATGAGCTAATTTTTTCTTCTCTTCTTTTATTTCCTACCCTATGAACTTAACATTTGTAACTCTCTTGTCCTTTTGTATTTAATAAGCTCATCTCTTTTAGTCTGTTGCAAACAAACCCATGCTTTGTAATGATCATCGGTAGTTTGATCACCGTCGTAGCTTAAATTTCTTTCAATGACTCTTTGAGGCCAAGTTGCCACTAGGTGGTCCAGGAAATTTTGAGAGATTGGCCCTAGCTCAAACTTATGAACAAGCTCCACAATCAGTTGTTTATGACCATATTGGCGACAGAGGCAAGCTGGATTGTAGAAGGTGGCAAAATGGAGATCGATAATTGGGATGCAATATATATAAGACCGAATGGTTACATGTTGCAATCCCTACCAGGGGCACATCCAACGAATCAGTCTATCAGGAAATGTTGACAACCAGCCATGAATGTCTACAGGGATGGGATGTAGTTTTCATGTTCGATAATGCTTGGCCTGGTAACGTCGAATGTCTTGAGGAGGTTCGATCAGGCCTAAATTTTCATAACCATATCTGTGGGATTACAAATGGTTAGATACAGACAATATGATAGTTGGAAGTTAAGGAAGGGACAATGGGAAACTTACCTCCAACAGGAATGGACTTCTTGAGAATCATCGTGTCTTCGTGAAGTCATCCAATCTGATGATAGTTTCTACTAAGATGAGAGGGAGGGGATTGAACCCTTATTCTACTTGATCAAGGATGAAAAGGATCTTCATATCATAGTGCCCTGAGGGAGAGACCAGCAGAAATTGAGCATACAAACAGAGAGCTAACATGCGGGGCCAATAAGTTTCTTCTTTGTCCATATTCATAGTGACCTCGAGGAAGGACTCTAGTTTAATTTCCAATTTAGAGATATAATGAAAAGAAGATCGGGGTGGAAGGTTGAACATACGCGCCATTTGTTGCTGAATAGAGTGAGAATCTGGGTTTTCAAGGATAGGAACCGCAAGCCGACGAGCAGAGTCCATTTGATGGTCGAGAATTGCCTCAAATTCTACTGGCATGGGATATATTTCTATTGTGTTGAACTAGAAAATGTGTTTATGGGGATCCCAAAATTAAACCATGGCATGGAGAAAAGGGAAATTGATTCTCTTAGTGTAGAGTGATTTGAAGACTGAAAGTTGAAATGGCTCTAACCTGGCCCAAGATTTATTGTCTAAACCTTTCAAAATCGATTGTAGGGACCTCAGACTTTGTTCTGTCACATTTGTGGCTTTTCAGAGGTGCTTAGAGAGAGAAATAAGAGGCTAGGGGTGAATGGAACTCGAGAATTAGGTTAAACATAAGAATGTGGGTTTTTATAGGGGTAGGACCTCCTGCTGCTGAGGTGGTCGCCTCATCGATGAGCCAATCACCTTATCAATGAGGCGCCACCTCAGCAGCAAGAGGTGATCGCCTCTTTACCAGAGATCAATGAGGAGATCGCCTTATCAGCATTATGGGCCGTTTGTGAATCTTTAAATTGCACAGTCTAAACAGGTGCTGTCAGAATATAGTGGGACAGTTACATATGCAAACATTAAAATCAACTCATATATGAAGAAATGAGAAAAGAAAAACAAGTAGATTTAATCAAGGAAAATGATGAATTATGCAAGCATTCTGTCTGTAAAATCAAAAACTGAAATTTTATGTTTACTATTTGAAGACTACACAAGTTTTAACCCTAAAACATCAAGCATCCGATCTAGTACCCTCGGGGTCAGCCTCCCCTCCCATACCGTTGCCACTCCTGTTGTCATCCTCGTCATCCTCATTGATTTGGAACACGTCAATCTGACACTCAAGAGTGGCAATCCTCACCCTGCTAGCCTCATCCCGATCTTATTCAAACAAGTCGTAGGTTAGTAAACCATGCAAGCATGCATACATGTAGAAAATAAAGAGGTTTTTACCCTCCACTGCTAGGTAATCTCTAGCATATAGTCTCTTTGGGCCTCTATCATGCGATACATATATAAGCCCTACTCCAGTGGAATCTGCATTATTAAAATAAATGTTGGAGCTAACGTTTAGTTTGAGAATTATAATAAAAGCAGGTCAGGAAAAGAGCCTTCATGAGTAGCACCACCAGGGGTGCATGCAGGGGTCAGGTCCTTGTCTAAAGTCAAGAACTGACGCGATAACTCTTCAGAAGGAACCCAACATCGAGCTAGAGGGTCGGGGACATGAATGAAGCTGCCTGGGACAAACTCAGAATCGAAGGCAGTAGTTAGCCTGGCTTCCTCGCCAGTCGCAGAAGTCTCCTCCCTGCCCGGATCCAGTCGACGCCTCAAGGGCTCTCTCTCTCACACTCATGACCTAACCGGGGCTACAGGCCTAGCAGGTGTAGCTTGAAGATGAAAACAGGGGGGAACATGTTAAGAATGCAATCAATTTTCAAGGAAAGGGAAGCCGCTAAGGATATACCTGAGAGGTAGAAGCGGCTTGGAAAGGGACCGTCAGCAGAAGGTGGGTGCAGATGAACTCTGCATACCTGCTCTTCACATGAAATGTGTGATCCATAGCTAGTGAGCTCGCAACAGCCTAAGCGAGGTCATCACCTTTCAGCTCATGACCCCAAAGCATACTGTCAGGAGTAAACCTCGGGATCTGCCTAGCTCTGATACCTGCCCTCAAGTTTAGGACCCGCTCTCCCAAGTACCAGGCTTGATATCCAGAGCCACAGAGGAGTACCCTCTTTCGAGTTGAGGGCCTAGAGCGAGTCATCTCAATGGTCCAAGTGTCCTTAGGCCCCCACAAGTCATTCCGGATCTGGAAAAAAAAAAAGAGACGTCAATATGTAAGTAAATTAAATACAAATAATTTACTAATAAGTAGGTTTGTGCTTTGCAGGTACCGCATCTTGTGTCAAAGAGTTCAGGTGCTGCCTGTGGATGTGAACTCGCGCAAGGTGCCTCTTCACGACACGACTAGAGCCCCACCTGCTGAGGATCGGGAAGTGATCCCCTACTCGTGTAACGCCCACAAGCAACTCTAGCTCCAGAGCCCAGACCTGGAAAAACAAAATAGAAGAAGTTAAGAAAACTGATGTAAGTAATGGGGGAAAGAACAAGATAAAGGAAAAAGGGATCATGACGCACCATAACAGCATGCCAAAAGCCGCAGAATCTCTTAGCCCCTCGGACCACCTCATCCATGCTCCAGTACAAGTATGCCAGGGCGTAGCTACCCCAATTGAATGTGGGAATCTGGTCAAGATCCCAAAGGGCCGGTAGAAACATCAGGTCAATGGAGCTGGCAGTGTCAGTGAAGAAGGTGGTACCGAGCAAGTAGAGTAAAAAAGCCCTCACCACCTGATCAATCTCACGGGGAGAGATCATTGTTACGGCCTGATCTCGGGTGTAGAAACTCCTGATCGAGTCCAACTTAAGGGTATGAGTCCCCTTCATATCAAGAGTCATCTCTAAAAATCACTCGATATATGCAGCCTTATCCGAAAATAACTGGTGTAGACTCACATCAAAGGGAACAGGGTCCCTGGCGTAGGCAATCCCCATAATGGCAAAAAATAATATCGGGTCTAGAGTGAGCTCGCCAAATGGGAGGTGGAAAGTGTGGGTCGTATTAAACCACCTCTCCATCAGGGCATGCAATGGCTGGTAGTTCGTGCGCTCCTGCTCAGACGAAAGCGAGAGTACGAAGTCCTCGAACCTTGTCTCCTAAATTCGGTCCCTCTGCTCATCGGTCAAGTCACTATAAAAGACCCGAGCTCCATGGAAATTTTCAGCACCCTTGAATGTCTAAGCATCATGCTACAAATAAAGAGACAGGGAAGTAAAATTTATGCATGTTACGGCTTCAGGGAGAAATTCAGAATGAATGTACATGTAAATAGCGTAGTTCACTCTGTTGATGAAGCGATTGCCTCATCACAGAGGCGATCGCCTCATCATAGAGGTGATCGCCTCATTGAAGAGGTAATCGACTCTATGAAAGGGCGATAGGCAATCACCTCTTCATAGAAGCCTGTCGTCTCATCGATGAGGTGATCGCCTCATCAATGAGACGATTGCCTCATCGATGAGGTGATCACCTCTGTGAGGCGCAGATGGGGACAATTCTCAATTTTTAACAGTTTAAACATAAATTTCACATTCTGTTTAATTAAATAAGGTCCTAAAATGATAATTATGCAAGATTAATCACTAACCCAATATATTTTTACAGGAAATTTTAGGGGACTAACCTCTCATGATGCAGAGGAGCAAATATGGGACCTTAGATCTGCTAGTAAAGGAATCGAGTCCCCACGGGTCAATCCCATACTCCTGGAGGGGCTAACAGCAGGCGAAATATGATCCTACTCAGGCACAAAGAGTGTTTTATCGTTCTTCATTGACTGAAAAGTGAGAAGAGTTACAGGGAGTACAGGAAGTGTAGGGGGAGGAAAGAGAAAGAGAGAAAGGTGACAAAAGGTAAAAGAGAGTAAGGACAAAAGAAAAAAAAAAGAGAGTTATTTTTTATAGCAAGTAAGAGCATGGGTCTTCCCTAAAAAAAATGATGAGATGAAAATTACTATCATATGATAAGAAGGCAGAATTCAGTGGTGGAGATTTCTAAAGTGAAGTTTTAGAAGTTGGGCCAGGAAAACCCACACCGTCCAAGGAAAGGGCTGTTCGAGTTTGAATCCCTGAAGCTTGAAAGGAGAGGGTTGTTCGGGTTTGAATCCCCGAAGCTCAAAAGGAGAGGGTTGTTCGGGTTTGAATCCCCAAAGCTTGAAAAGAGAGGGTTATTCGGGTTTGAATCCTCAAAGCTCAAAAAGAGGGCTATTCGAGTTTGAATCCCTGAAGCTTAAAGAAAGAGTTGTTCAGGTTTAAATCCCCGAAAGCTCAAAAAAAGGGTTGTTCGGGTTTGAATCCCCGAAGCTCAAGGATCGAGATGATTGTTCTGGTAGTATCTCCGAAGTCAAAAGTGAAGGACAACTGGGCCAGGAAAACTCAAAAGTTTGTGTCCCCGGAGAAGTGATAATTGGACCAGGAAAATCTGAAAACCACATCCCCAGTGATGATCGGGCTAGGAAAACCCCAAAAATTGAGTCTCAGTGTTATGTGGGTTGGGCCAGGAAAACCCAAGAATCATGTTTCAGGTGACGGATGGTTGGGCCAAGAAAACCCATAAGTCTATGTCCTCAGCAAGGCGATAATCGGGCCAGGAAAACTCGACGTCAATGGTTTCCAAATCTCTTTATCAAATATTAATGAGTCGCTGATCGAGCCAGGAAAACCCGAGGATCACGGTCACATTTCATAATTGAAGGATTCATCTCTCGGGTGAAACCCGATAGTTAGGTATGTTGCTCATCTTATTATTTATTTATTTTTTAGCATGTGATTTTTTGAAAAATGGTCATTGCATGCATTTTTTTTTTCAAAAAATCAAGGGGCAAACTGTAGACACCCGATTCGGTCGGCCTGTGTTAGGGGACGAATTAGGATTGCTCAGTTTGACCAGCTCGTTGTCAAGCCTAATGATGAGAATGTGGAACTTGGACATGGGAATGAAGCTTGAATCTCTAGTGAAAAGTGGACTTGAAAACCCAAAACTGAGCCCAACTATCAAATTTGGCCCAAGCCCACCTGGCCCAATGCAAGCCCAGGCCAAAAGGGCATCGCCTCAGTGTAATGAGGCGATCGCCTCATTGGTAGCTACCAATGAGGCGATCGCCTCATTGATGAGGCGTCGCCTCTATGGCAACCCATTTTTAGTTGCAATTATGACGACCAAGTAGCGCAGGCCCCACTTTTCAGACTTGCTTCTTGCATGAGAAAAAGATTTTTGAGGAAGGAAAAAAAGGCTATAAAAGCTCATGATGGGCTAGAAGGCTTAGGGGCATGGGAAAGCTAAAGAATAAAAGAGGAAAAAAGAGAGAGAAAGAGAGGGTTGGTGGAAAAAAGGGGAGAGGAGCTCTGGGAGAAAAGAAAGACAGAGAGAAAAAGAGAAAAAATAAACATCCTCAAGGAAGAATGAGAGGTGGAAGCAAGGGAAAGTCCACATTTTCCTAAGAGAAGAAAGAAGAAGCTTATGTCAAAAGTAGAGATCACATCCTAGTAAGGATCACAATCAAGAACATCTTTGAGGGCCTCTCATTTTTGGTAGAAAACTTGCACTTAAACTTGACATGTGCATCATTTTGTGAGTTCTTGCCAGTGTGACTAAGTTCTTAGTACATTTTAGGTTTATCTCTAGTGTGTCTTGCTTGATATCTCACTTTATTGATGGATCTTTGAACACTTTTGCATGTAGTTGTAGTTTGATGATTATAGAGTGTGTATATGCATGTTTTGTTACTTAGAGTAGAAGTCTGTACGTTTTGAGAGTCAGAGCCGACCTGCTGATCAGGCGATGCCTCTTTATCTCAATGAGGCGATCACCCCATTGACAGGCCTCTAGGGAGTCTTCCTTTTATGTGTGTGTTATATACCTTTTTTTCCACAGAGTTATAAAGACCCCTATTGATGAGGCACCGCCTCATTGACAGAATTAGCCTGCTTCTTGTTTTGTTATTAACGTTTATCGTGACGTCTGCTTTTGCATGTTTTCTTTTGACCTTAAACATGTCTATATTATTGCATGATAATGTTTAACCTTGATTGCTCGATGCTTTCTTTAGTTCATAATGTAAAGAACCCCTTTTATAGAGACCCTTTGTAAATATCAAAATATGTTTGGTTTATTATTTCATTTTTTTGTGAAAGGAAGGACTAATTGTATATTGTTCGTAGGAATTACTTGATGATTTCCATCATTGAGTAGTCATCATTGTTAGTTACACCCTGTATATTACTGCTTTTATGTTGTTTATCAGTTTACTTTCGGTATATGTTTAGTTTATTTTCTGTATATTATTCTATTATTTCGCCTAAAAGCGTTGTAATCCTTAATCCCTTTCCCATTTGATTTTGAATGTATGGTTGTAAATTATTATTTATTCTATTATTGTTGAATATTGGGACTTAAAAGCATGAAATTGGATTAATGTGCAAACTTGAACTTAACTATAAAATTTGGAAAGTAAATGAAGGCAAGTGCAATTTTGAACGTAAATGAGAAAATAATTAAATAATTAAATGGTAATAAAATGCAAAACACAAACAGAGGCCAACCGCAAGGTTAGGTGAGCATTCAAACACTCATATCCAAAATCCGAACCCGATCTCTGATGACAGCTTCTGGAAACCTCCATAGGATCCAGTTGTTGTACAGTATGTCCCGGCTTTTATTCAGGTGGCGACTCCATCTCCGAATAAGCCCAAGACTTATATCATATTTCCTAGTGAGCCTCGAGCCCACGCAGTGCCGTCATCATCAAACACTTGGACGTGCGCTAAATCCTGCCGCCTACAACTACTTTTGGGACTAACATGAAATTAGCAAAAATAAAAGTGAAAAAAACAAAAATCCAAGTCATGAATGAAATAAAATTGATCAAAGGGTACATGAGGTAAAATTTCCTTTTTTTTTTTTAAACAACCATATATTAATATGTTAAAGAGGAAGAGAAGTTAATAGGGTTTGAACTTACACCAATTACACCAATGTGAATGCTTAATGTCAAGACCAAGAAGTCTTGGTGCAAAGCCATGTGTTGGAGCCGGCCTTTATCAATACAAATTGTTTAATCATAACAACTACAAGGGAGAAGGGCATCTCATATATAATTTTGCTTTTTCTGTGTGATTCTCATCTTCTACCTTCCAAAACATGCATTTTAGGTGCAAGGAACAGAGTTTTCTGCTAATGCAGAAATTTTTTACATCACATGACACACTGTAAGCCTTCAGAATGCAGATAGACTAATCTTTTTCTTTTCTTTTGGTTCACTTTCCCCTAAAGATTCCATTTGTATATTATTATATACCATTTATATACATATATAATTATATACAAAAGGTATACAATGGAATCTTTAGGGAAAAGTGAAGAAACTATATTTCATTAGGATTCGGGATCTAGAGGTTCTCAAATCAGCACATAAAAACCTTAATTAGTTCAAGTTGTTGAATAAAATAGTTGAAGTTGTTGAAGTAAATCCCATGTATATTCAAGAAGAACAAAGAACGATTTTGTTCAAACAACTCAGAACAAATTTAAATCAGAGGACTTTTGAATTACATTTCTGTTCAAATAACTCAGAACAAACTCAAACCAGAGGATCTTTGAAGTACATTTCAGATGATGATGATAATTTCTGTTGCGCACATTTGTGTCAGCTTCACTCCCTTGGAGCACTGACGTTTATTTAGATTTTTCTGCAAATGATAGTACAATAAATATATCCAGCTAAAATTCCATTCTATAATTCCCTTACAAAGATAATTTCTCATGAATTCAAGTGAAATAAACCCTGTAAGAAAATATACAGATCAAACTACTTTCAGGCATGCAATCGATTTGCAATACAAAACTGCAACTGAAATTTGTGTAATAAGTGCTCACAATCTCTTTGCTGCTATACCACATATACTTCTCGTTGCATACACCTGGAGGTGGGAATCCAACACCCATAAGTAGGTGCTTGGCAAACATTGCATCAGCAACCACAATAAGCTACTGACTGGCAAAAGTTGACGGACTAAGGCTTGTTTGATAGGCCGTTTTGACCAGGGTGTGTCACTCTTTCTGCACCAGATGCTCAACGTCTCCCATCTCTATTTCACTTTCTTGCCATTGATGTTCATTCTGAAACAGCAGCTCAATCTGTTCTAATGACTTTCCTTTTGTCTCTGGGACAAGTATATGAACAAAAGCAACAGAAAGTGCTGAAATTACTGAAAAGATAAAGAAAGTTCCACCCACAGATATTGCACGGGAAACAGATAGGAAAGACATTGCAACCAAGCCACTGCAGACCCTATTACCCACAGCCCCAAGTGCAGCTGCTTGAGCACGCAATCTTAGAGGGAAGATTTCAGATGTCAAAACCCAGCAAACAGGACCAATTCCCACTGAAAAGAATGCCACATTTGCACAAACGAAAAAAATTGACAGTGCAATTCCAGCCTGTCCTTTCCCAAGGAAAGTGAGAGTAGCACCTAAGCTGAACAAACATGTGGTCATTCCAATTGTACTTAGATAAAGCAAGGGCTTTCTTCCAAGTTTATCAACCAGAAATATCGCAACCAATATAAAGATGGTCTTCGAAATGCCCACAGCAACTGTTGCCACAAGAAGCTTTGTTTTATCCTCAATACCAGCTCCTTGGAAGATCTCAGGGCTGTAATAAACAGTAGCATCTATTCCTGTGATCTGTTGGAAGCACTGAATTCCAAAACCAACAACCAGCATTCGGCGAAGTGCAGGAGAAGGGCTTAGCATTTCACGCCACACAGCTTTCTCTTCACACTTATCTTCATTAGCATTCCCAGCAGCTTTTTGTATTTCTTCAAGTCTCTCCTCAACCTCTCTCTCATTATCATTTGTTTTCAACAGAACTAATCTTGCTTCTTCAACTCGGTTTTGCATGACCAACCACCTTGGCGACTCTGGGATTATGAAAAGTGCAACTGCAATGAAGACAGAAGGCAAAATTCCAACAGCAAGCATTACCCTCCACCCTGTGTGCACTGAAAGATTTGAAAATGCATAATTCGAAACATAACCAAGTAAAATTCCAAAATTTATGAAAATTTCTGGGAAGGAGGTAAGAGAGCCTCGATCAACAGTTGGTGATATCTCAGCGATATATATTGGGGCAACCATGACTCCAAAGCCAATTCCAATCCCAGCCAAAAATCTTCCTATCATCAGTACTTGGAATGAATGAGCAATTGTCATTACAGCTGCACCACTTTGAAAGACAACAGCAGCTAAACCCATTGTCCATTTTCTACCAATAACATCTGATGTTCTTCCTCCAGCTAAACTACCAAAAAGTGATACAATGCTCAAACACCCAACAAGAATTTCTTCCTGTACCTCAGTAATCTTTAGATCTTCTTGGATGAATATAATTGCTCCGCTCATCACACCAACATCTGCATATTATAAATTCTTTAAGCAAATGCTATTCAACTCGTTCATCAAAACTAAAACAGAGAAAACTGAGACTCAAAATAAGATCAAATGTATTGGACAATTTGCAAGATAACTTTATACATAAAAAATCAATTGAAAGAAGAAAAGAATGCTGTAATTGATGTACAAAAAAAGAATAACAGATCCAACCAATTCAGTTTTGCATTTTCATAAAGAAAGATTAAGTGGCCCAGTTATTAACCAAAAGAATTAATATACCTACATCCTTATTACGAACTCTAACACCACTTCATTAAGCAATTAAAGACCCTCCAAAACAACACTATATTGGTCGATTCTTTAATATTAATCCAACATTTTGGCTACTGGGAAAACATTCTAAACCTAACAGAACTCAAAACAAATGAAATCCAAAGTAACTTCCACTGTTCCAAACCAAAAACAAAGCAACAAATACACAAACAACAGCAGCAGCAATGGCGATAATTATAATTTGAATTACTGGTTGAAGAAAGAGTAAAAGAAAAGATCTTTTACCATAGCCAAGAAGAACAGAGTTTAGAGATGCAAAAATAGCACAAGCAAGAACATATTTTCTAGTACTTCTGCTTGTATCTTGTTGATGATGATAAACATCATCAAAATCATCAGTTAACTCAGAATCCATTCTCCTGTACTTGTTCTTTCCTCCCAAGGACACATCCACTTCACCATTCCCATTTTCCTGGACACCCACCAACCCCATACCTCTCCTCTCCTCTCCTCTCCTATCACTGCAATGATTAAAAAAAACACACACACACACACGCACGCACACACAAACACAAACACAAAACAAACAAAACCCAGAAGTATTTATGACAGGCAAAAGAATAGTCAGACAGAAACAGAGAAGGGAGTGGGTGTTTTAGATCTGAAACTAAGGAAGAATTAAAGAGGAGAATAGACTCAAAGACAAGTCATTTTGGACAAGTGGGGTATTTCTTTTTGACAAGCAAATTAAAAAATACCCCCAAGAAGTTGAGCTAAGGTAACATGATTTAGACATGGTAAGCATCACCAATGGTATTGACCTGACCTCCCATCCTCTACGTTCGTAAATCAATACTTAATTGACGCTTTCAAGATAACACGCAGCTTCCATCAACAGGTTTTATTATTACTTTATTATATTTTAAGCAAGTGTAGAGATTTCAATGAAAGGTGGATCGTTATTATCGTCAAAATATTAATTTTGTCAGATTTTTTGTTTTTCTTTTTTAAAAAAACAATAACAGTCATGGTAAAGACAAAAGATGTAAGCTTTTGTTAACTAAAGCTTAAAACTCTGGCATTTTATTGTTTTTTCTAAAATAGTCTAATATTATAGATAAAAAAAATATTTAAGTAAACTGTTGAAGGTTAAAATTTTTATGAAAGGTTAAATTATAAATACATATCACTTTAAGTGTAAAATTGTTTCCATTCATTTAAAACTAATGTAGGTGAAAATAAATTCAACAAAAATTGAATGAGGGCTAAATTGAATCAATAATTAAATTTTTTATTTAAATAAAATATAAATATTTTTAGATATATAGAAATTAAAAAATTAGAAACTTAAAAAAAAAAAAAAATGGGAGGCCACTTGTTTCAAACAAGGCCAGCTCGATTGTTGCCCCAATTGCATGAAGGATTTGGTGTAATAACGGGTATGAAGCCCCCCATTTTCGGCCGACATCTATTTACCCTTCCACAGTACCTGAATAGCACCGCCCCCATTTATATACCAATTTTAATTTTTTCTAAATACTGATTCAGTCAATCATAAATTATAAAAACATTAATTTTTTTAATGATTAATTTAACACCATAATATATACTACAATTTAAATTTAAAATGAATAAAATATGCATGACAAACACATAGGAAAGAAAACTAAAGAAAATGAGAGAAGAGAATCAAATAAAAACTATAAATTTTGTTACATTTGATAATTTATAATTAAAGGGAAAAATATTTAAAAAAAATTAAATATATTTTAAAGTTAAAAATATTTTACATACAATTTTAAGTATAATTAATTTCACCTTTTATAAAGAAATTAACAAAAAATAATTTTTTCAATTTCCTTTCTTTACTATTAATTTTTAATAATTAAATAATTTAAAATTTAATTTTTTCTATATTTTCTTTCTTTTTTTTAAATATTCCCATCAATTAATATATAAAATCTAATTTTTCTCATATCCTTTTTTCTTTTACAGAACTTAACGGTTGTTGGTTATATAGCTGTATTCTAATAGAATAATCTTTTGTTTTCCTTATAAAAGAATGAGGCCTGTATCACATTCACTCCACTGACAGCTGTATTCTTAAGTAAATTAAACAATGGTTTAAAAAAAATTAATTAAACAAAAATAATAGGCAAAATTTATTATTAAGTCCTTCAATTATAATAATTTATTTTATTAAACCTTTATCATTTTATTATATTCTATTAAACTCTTATACTTTTATTTATGTAACTATTAAGGACCAATCTAATAGATCTACTGATAGTGTTAAGTATTATATATAAAAATAATATTATCAAAAATTTAAATAAAAGCATAAAAACTCAATAGAATACAATGAAAAAAATAAAAATTTAATAGAATAAATTTAATAAATTCAGGGTCTTAATAATGGATTCTACCTTATTTTTATATGTAATACAAACAGTTTTTATTGAGACTATTAAAAAAGTTCTCTATAATTACTTAAATAAAAACATAAAAGTTCAATGAAATGTAATGAACCCTTATTGTTTTATTACATTCTATTGAGCTTCTATAATTTTATTTATGTAGCTATTGAAGACCAATTTAACAGATCAAACAGTGTTAAGTATTTCATATAAAAATAATATCGTAAAAAATTTAAATAAAAACATAAGGATTCAATATAATACAATGAAAAAGAATAAAACTCAGTAGAATAAACTCAATAAGTTTAGAGATTTCATAATAGATTTTGTCTTATTTTTATATGCAATACTTAACATCTTTTATTGAAACTATTAAAAAAGTTTTTAATAGCTACTTAAATAAAATAAAAGAATAAAAGTTTAATAAAATGCAATGAACACTTATCGTTTTATTACATTTTATTGAACTCCTATATTTTTATTTATATAGTTATTGAGGATCAATTTGACAGATCTACTAATAGTGTTAAGTATTATATATAAAAATAATATCATAAAAAATTTAAATAAAAATATAAAGGTTCAATATAATATAATAAAAAAAGATAAAAGTCAATAGAATAAATTCAATAAGTTCAGAAACTTTATAATAAATTTTATCTTATTTTTATATATAATACTTAATATCTTCTGTTGAGACTATTAAAAAAGTTATCAATAGTTACTTAAATAAAAATATAAAGATTCAATAAAATACAATGAAATGGTAAAAGTTTAATATAATAAATCCACCAAGTTTAGTGTTTTATAATAGATTTTACCAAAATAATAAATATATTTTTTTGAACTATTTTTAGGTCGAAACTAACCCAGCCCATTTCGTCAAGCCCAGCAACCAACCGGATCCTGTAACTACCCCATTTCACGAAAAAACCACCGCTACCACAGCACCACCGCCATTGTCTGTTCTATTTCAGTTTTTCACCTTACAAAATACCCCAATTTGCCGTGAAAAATCATTTGCGACTTCTCTTCGAAGTTCAACGATAATGGTTTTCGTAAAGTCACCAAATAACGAAACCATTTCTATCAATGTCAACCCCAACACCGCCACGCTCGCTCTCCTCAAACACCACATTCAATCCCGAACCCAAATCCCGATTCGTCGCCAGCACTTCTTGAACCCATCTTTTAATTGTGATTTCAACTCTAAATATCAAAAGAATTTTGATTCTTGTCCGCTTTCCCATCTGGGTATCACCAATTACTCTACTTTGGTGCTTTATGTCCCCTTTCATGGCGGTATGCAGACACCAGTTCCTCCAAAGCCCCGCCTTGATTTTCTCAATTCTAAGCCCCCACCAAATTATGTTGCGGGTTTGGGTCGTGGAGCAACTGGGTTTACTACCCGGTCTGATATTGGTCCGGCTAGAGCTGCTCCTGACCTTCCTGATCGGTCTGCTACTACTATTGGTGGAGCGGCTGGTGCTGGCTCGGCTGCTATGGGTCGTGGAAGAGGTAAAGGTGGTGATGATGAAGAGGAGGAGGATGGGGATGATAAGGGTTATGATGAGAATCAGAAGTTTGATGAATTTGAAGGAAATGATGTGGGTTTATTTGCTTCAGCTGAGTATGATGAGGATGATAAAGAAGCTGATGCTGTTTGGGAAGCAATTGATAAGAGAATGGATTCAAGGAGAAAGGATAGAAGGGAGGCTAGATTGAAGGAGGAGATTGAGAAGTATAGAGCTTCCAATCCGAAAATTACAGAGCAGTTTGCTGATTTGAAGAGGAAGTTGCATACTTTATCTGCTGAAGAATGGGACAGTATTCCTGATATTGGTGATTATTCTTTGAGAAATAAGAAGAAAAGATTTGAGAGCTTTGTCCCTGTACCAGATACCCTTCTTGAAAAAGCTAGGCAAGAACAGGAACATGTCACTGCTTTGGATCCAAAGAGTAGAGTTGCAGGTGGGACAGAGACCCCTTGGTCGCAGACTCCTGTTACTGACCTTACTGCTGTTGGTGAAGGAAGAGGAACTGTGTTGTCTTTGAAGTTGGATAGGTTATCAGATTCTGTTTCGGGTTTGACTGTGGTTGATCCTAAAGGTTATTTGACTGATTTGAAGAGCATGAAGATTACTAGTGATGCCGAGATTTCAGACATTAAGAAGGCAAGATTGTTGTTGAAGAGTGTAACTCAGACTAATCCAAAACACCCGCCTGGGTGGATTGCTGCTGCAAGGTTGGAAGAGGTGGCTGGGAAGATTCAGGCAGCTAGGCAATTGATACAGAAGGGCTGCGAGGAGTGTCCTAAAAATGAGGATGTTTGGATAGAAGCATGTAGGCTTGCTAATCCTGATGAAGCCAAAGCAGTTATAGCTAAGGGAGTGAAGTGTATACCTAATTCTGTCAAGTTGTGGTTACAGGCTGCAAAACTGGAGCATGATGATGTGAATAAAAGTAGGGTTTTGAGGAAGGGTCTGGAGCATATACCTGATTCAGTTAGGTTATGGAAAGCTGTTGTGGAGTTGGCTAATGAGGAGGATGCAAGAGTATTACTTTATAGAGCAGTAGAATGTTGCCCTTTACATATTGAATTGTGGTTGGCGTTGGCTAGGTTAGAGACATATGATAATGCAAAGAAGGTGTTGAATAATGCCAGGATGAAGTTGTCTAAAGAGCCAGCTATCTGGATAACTGGTGCCAAGTTGGAGGAGGCAAATGGTAATACAGCAGCAGTTGGAAAGATTATTGAGAGAGGCATCAGGGTTTTGCAGAGAGAAGGATTGGCGATTGATAGAGAGGCGTGGATGAAGGAGGCTGAAGCAGCGGAAAGGGCAGGTTCTGTGGTGACTTGTCAAGCGATTATTAAGAATACAATTGGGATTGGAGTGGAGGAAGAAGATAGGAAAAGAACATGGGTGGCAGATGCAGAGGAGTGCAAGAAGAGGGGTTCTATTGAGACTGCTAGAGCTATTTATGCTCATGCACTAACTGTGTTTTTGACTAAGAAGAGTATTTGGCTTAAGGCAGCACAGCTTGAGAAGAGTCATGGGACTAGGGAGTCTCTGGATGCTTTATTGCGCAAAGCAGTTACATATAGGCCACAAGCTGAGGTTTTGTGGCTTATGGGTGCTAAAGAGAAGTGGCTTGCTGGTGATGTGCCTGCTGCGAGGGCTATTCTTCAAGAAGCTTATGCAGCTATACCAAACTCTGAGGAGATTTGGCTTGCAGCGTTTAAGCTTGAATTTGAGAACCATGAGCCTGAAAGAGCTAGAATGTTGCTTGCTAAGGCAAGAGAAAGGGGTGGTACAGAAAGAGTATGGATGAAGTCTGCCATTGTTGAAAGAGAATTGGGTAATACTGAGGAGGAGAGGAGATTGCTGAATGAAGGGCTGAAACGGTTCCCTTCATTCTTCAAGTTGTGGTTGATGCATGGTCAGCTTGAGGAACGTCTTGTTCACTTGGAGAAGGCAAAGGAAGCTTTTGAGTTAGGTTTGAAGCACTGCCCAACTTGTATACCCCTCTGGCTCTCTCTTGCCAATCTTGAAGAGAAAATGAACGGGCTGAGTAAAGCTCGTGCTGTACTCACCATGGCAAGGAAGAAGAATCCTCAAACCCCTGAACTCTGGCTTGCTGCTGTCCGTGCTGAATCAAGGCATGGGAATAAGAAGGAAGCTGATATACTTATGGCAAAGGCATTGCAGGAGTGTCCAAATAGTGGCATATTGTGGGCAGCATCAATTGAGATGGTTCCACGTCCTCAACGCAAAAGCAAGAGCATGGATGCCCTTAAGAAATGTGACCATGATCCTCATGTTATTGCTGCTGTGGCCAAGTTATTCTGGCATGATAGGAAGGTTGATAAAGCTAGAACATGGCTGAACAGGGCAGTTACTCTTGCTCCTGATATTGGTGATTTCTGGGCATTATATTACAAATTTGAACTTCAGCATGGGACTGAGGAAAATCAGAAGGATGTTTTGAAGAGGTGTGTTGCTGCAGAGCCAAAGCATGGTGAAAAATGGCAACCAATTTCAAAGGCTGTGGAGAATGCTCACCAGCAAACTGAAGCCATTCTGAAGAAAGTGGTCATTGTACTCGGCAAGGAAGAGAATGCAGCTGAAAATAACAAAAACTAGTTACTTGTAAGGTTGTAGTTCTAGGCGTTTGTCCTTGTTTAGTTGCTTTGTAGATGATTTATGTTGTAGCAATCTTAACGTCATCATCGATTTTTGTTGCCGCACATACTTTACTATGAGCTTTCTCATTACTTTTCATCCATTTATTGAGTTATTTTGGAGGCTGAAATGGATGTAGTATTGTCTGCATTGACCTTTAGAATCACTATGATCAGACCATTTGGTATTTATGTTGGAACTTACTTTGTTCGATGCATCATCTCAATCCCTCTTCTTAAGAACTAGTGTAGTTCCATATCCTTGCTGTGTTGTGACATTCATTTATGATACTAAATAGAAATACTGCTGTCGAATGTTGTCTTCTGTTTGCATGGAATTTTAGATCGTTAATAACCATAGTTCTTTTTAGAATGAGCGCCTGGGAATTTGCATTTGAACTCTGTGAAGCTTTTCAGTTTGTACATTGAACTGAATTCTACATTACATTATCATGTATCTAATTTTTCCTTAAAACCTATTAAGCAACTTATTAGTACACTAATACCAGGAAACATTTCATTTGCAAACAAATGGAAGAGCAAGTTTTTATATGCATATCATTTTAGTGCAGATATCAATGTGCTTACTGTCTCGTTCAAAATAATATCTGCATTTACAAGAACAGGAAACTGAAACTCACTTTGGACAAGATGGTCATAGTACCTCTCAGTGCATTTTATGTCGTCTATCTTCTAATGCTCAGTTATGCTAACCCTACTAGCTTCTCACTTATCTCCCATAGCTTTTTAGCCTTCTCTGTGTCACTGGCTTCTTTGGACAGCCGGTTTTCAAATGAAGATGAGTACTGATTCCAGCTCCAGTAAACACCTGATTTTCCGAGGGTTGGATCACTTACGACCTGAGGCAAAAAGAAATCATGGTTTAGTCTGAAATTGATGCAAAATTATGGGCTTGCGTAGACACAACAAAAGCCATGGCTGTCATGTAGTTCTGTACATGTTCGTTTATATGGTTTTTTGATCAACAGACCTGTGCTAATCTTTTCCCAGCTTCTTCTTCTGAGACATATCCTTTGGTGATGTACTTTTGGAATGGTGGGAATAAAAGCCTGAACAAAGGAATGTGCTCCCTGAACAATCCTGTCTCTGCAATACAGCCAGGGTAGAGAGAAGCAAAGGCAATTCCTGTCTCCTCATGGTATCGCCTGTGGAATTCTTGCATTGTAAGCATGTTGCATACTTTGCTGTCTTTGTAGGCTTTGGCACCATCAAATTCTCCCCCATCTATCATTGGCGAACTGTTCAGCCCATTCAAGCCACCAACAAGACCCCTAAGATCTCCAAGGTTAGCCTTTGGGGGCACATTCCCAGCCAATGTGTTGGTGTTTCCTGCAATGATACATATGAAAAATCAGAGTTCTGATATTCTTTCTTGTGTTTCTTAGAATCATCAATACTAATCTTTGTTTCTGCTATAACTGCAGCTGGTGCTTTCTATTTTTTTTGTGGTCCTAATATGATTATGTGCTTTTTCGCTGAAGTCTAGATTGCTTTCCTGCTCCCATTTTCCCAGAAAAACTTCCTCCATGAAAGCATTCAGTTGCTAGAAGTTTGGAGAGCCAATCTACCTGTTATGGAGCCAACAATGATGAGCCGTTTTGACAGGTAGTCGGATTGCTTCAAATCATCAAGCAGCAGCCGAGCTAGTAGGAAGTGACCGAGATGGTTAGTTCCAACACTGAGCTCAAACCCTTCAGCTGTGAAAGTAGGCTGCTTGGCAGTGGGTAGGTAGACAGCAGCATTGCACACCAGCACATCGAGTGGCATGCATGATCGTTTGAAGTTATCTACAAACTGTCGGACACTGTCCAGGGAGGCAAGGTCAAGATGCATAACAGTGTAATTCTCTTTAGGAATGCCAACTGATTTAGCTGCTGTCTCAGCCTTGAGGAAGTTCCTACAAGCCATAATTACATTCCATTTCCCTGTCTCTGCTAAAGCCTTGGCTGTTGCCAGACCCAGACCAGAGGAGGCTCCTGTGATTATCACATTGCCCTTTCTTAATGTTTTCTTTGCCTCAGGTGCTGCCTCATCAATTGCTGGAATTGTGGTTGCTGTCTGTGCTCGGATGCTTACTCTTCTCCTGAGTTCCTGCAAGCAGGTAACACCACTTAAATATGCAAACACAATGTAGGTTGTATGCATGCTTATAGAGAACAACCTTGATTCAGGATTTTGCTAATGAGCTCTCTTTTTTTGGGGTTAGTTCAATTAAAAACAACTTAGGTGACTCCCATTTCTTTTGAAATGCAGCATTTCATCCCATTCCTTAAAAAGAATGGGAATAATGACCTCTTTATTAACTTCTTGAATTGGTATTGAAAATGAGTCGAAGTATTATAAATCACTCAGGACAAATGATAAAGCCGGTGTCTTTCGTATAAGATTTAACAAATCTGTTACTGCTTAAACACTTTCTGGAATTTAATTATTCATGGGAATTTCAAGGAACAAAAATGCATTCTTTTTTCTGATTGCTGATTCATTTTTACACCCTTCTACTTGTACTTAACAATCTTAAACAATTCTCCATCAGTAATATGGAAGAGTGATTGAATACACAAGATACTCACCTTCCTCCTTACTAGAGAATACTTGCAGTCAGTCTTGAGGTGGTTTGGAAGTGAAACTGAAACTCCAAAGAAACCCACCTCCTTCAGAGAAGCACTGGACTTTCCCTGCCAACGGCATGATTCAGTTGAACTGAATCAGAAACAAGTATTCACGAAAACAGAAGCTTTGCTATAGAAAAAAAAGAAAAAGAAAAAGAAAAAGAAAAATATTAGATAAAAACTGCCACGGACCTCTTTGCAGATGGAGGTAGAAGAAGGAAGTATAGAGGGTGCTTTGAGAGCCATGATGAGGTAACTTCCAGGTCAAAAATTAGCTGAGCTGAGCTTTTCTTGAAGTTCAATGAGTCCACTTTCAGTTTAATTATAGATTAGAGAGGGGATTTTTTGAGCAAAGAAACTGAAGGATTTGTGTTTCAGTTTGGAGTTGGACAGAATCATGCAAGAGAGATAAGAGAGGTTATGTTTCATGCTGACAGGATATGCCAAGTGGGTATTTGTCATCCAATCACATGTTGAGCTTCAGATTCTTCATGATATACAGCTCCACCTCCATAATGCAATTTGGTTTGTGGATTGTATCGCCATCCAGATCCTTCTGCATGCCAATTTGGGTTGGGCTTTATCGGTGGTACTTGAAATACTTGGACTGTTTACATGTATCTACCTTTTTTTTTTTAATAAGGTAAATCAAAACTAAACTGGTTTCTTTTTTGTTTGATTAAAAGCAACATTTTTTTTACCAATTTCTATTAGTTATAAAATTTACAATTCAAGACTTATACATGTAAATATATGCATTTAAAAAGTTTCACTTCTTATGACTATGTCGAATTCAATTTTGGTAAAAATATATTTCAAAAGAGTTTTATTCCTTACAAGATTTACCTAGTTTGGTCTTAATTAATTAAATTTTTTATAACTCAGATATTAAAAAGTAATTACAATATATATATATATGAGATTTATGTAGGACAATAAAATTTTCCAATAAATGAAAATTAATTGGCTATAATTTGGCTTCAACATTCAAAATGTTAAGCCATGTGAAAAAAGTATCTTTTTTTGAAAGAAAAGGAAGAAAAAACAACACTGAAAATGACAAGCAAAGTAATGACATGCTTCTTGGATTATTAAAGACAAAAATGTTTGGACTTTTTTATCATTTTTGATAAAATAAAGTCCTTAACCAACATGTCACCATCATTTTAAATCATGTTGAATTACAATAAAACCAAAAACAAAAAATTAGCTTACTTTTTTTGGGATTCCAAGAATTGCTATCCCTAGGTCACTTGTGATCGGAGCCCTATCTTAAAAAATATATATATTATTGTGAAATAAAGATTGAATTGCTTAATTTGTTATAGAACTAAACTTGAATTTAGTAGTATTTAGTTAGAAGAAAAATATTTTATAGTAAAATGATATTAAGAGAATTTAGAGAGAGTTTTGAGAGAATTTGGTGAACAATAATATTGAAAAAATTTGGAGAGTAATCTATTCTTTTTCTTCTACTTCTTAACATTCTCATTAATGAATTTCAATCCCTTTATATAGAGATTTTCTTTTCACTATTTGAGTACTATTCTCTCACAAGCAATATATTGTTCATTCACAAGCAATATATTGTTCATTCACATTCATAATACTCCCCCTTGAATAACAATATTTTGCAACTGCCTCGTTAAAACCTTGCTAAATAAAATCCAGTGGAAAAAACTTTAGCTTAAGGAAAAAGAGTACAGTGCATGATTTTCTCTCCCTCAAGTTGATATTTATAATCTTCCTTCACATAATATGCAGATGTTGCATTCCAATATCGTGAACGTGCTTTCTAAAGATTGTAATTAGAAATGCCTTTGTGAAAAGATCAGCTGAATTCTGGCTAGACTGAATATACTTGATATCTATATGATTGTCTTTTATTAGCTCTTGAGTGTATGAAAAGAATCTTGGAGGTATATGTTTGGTTCTATCACTTTTGATATATCCTTCCCTTAATTGTGCAATGCATGCTGCATTATCTTCATATAAAATTGTTGGACTTTTATTGACTGGAAAACCACAAGATTCTTCAATATGATGTGTCATTGATCTAAGCCACACACACTCTCTACTTGCTTCATGTAGTGCATTAATTTCAGAATGATTTGAGAAAGTAGTGACAAACGTTTGTTTCTGAAAATGCCAAGAAATTACAGTTCCATTATTTGTGAACACATAACCTGTTTGAGATTTCACTTTATGAGGATCAGATAAATGTCCTGCATCTGCATAACCAATCAATTCTTGTTTTAAATTGTTAGAATAAAATAAACCCAAATCAACATTTCCTCGAAGGTATCGAAGTATATGTTTGACCCCTTTCCAATGCCTTTTTGTTGGAGCTGAACTGAACCTTGCTAATAAATTGATTGCAAAAGAAATGTCAGGTCTAGTACAATTAGCAAGATACATTAGAGCTCCAATGGCACTGAGATATGAAAATTCAGGACCAAGAATTTCTTCATTTTCTTCACAGAGTCGAAATGGATCAGTCTCAATATTGAGTGATCTAACGACCATTGGAGTACTTAGAGGATTTGCTTTATCCATATTAAAGCATTTCAAGATCTTTTCTGTGTAATTTGATTGATGCACGAATATCCCATTGTGCATTTGCTCAATTTGTAAACCAAGGCAATACTTGGTTTTTCCAAGATCTTTCATTTCAAATTCTTCCTTTAAGTATACTGTTGCTTCATGGATCTCATTTTATGTTCCAATGATATTCAAATCATCAACATATACAGCTATAATCACAAATTCGGATATTATTTTCTTAATAAAAACACATAGGCAGATAATATTACTCACATATCCTTTATTAATCAAATAATCGCTTAAACAATTATACCACATGCGCCCAGACTGTTTTAACCCATATAAAGATCTCTGGAGCTTGATCGAATACATTTCTTTGGGTTTTGTACTTAATGCTTCAGGCATTTTAAATCCTTTAGGGATTTTCATATAAATGTCACTATCAAGTGATCCATACAAATAAGCAGTCACAACATCCATAAGACGCATTTCTAATTTCTTAGAAACTACTAGGCTAATCAAATACCTGAACGTAATTGCATCCATAACAGGAGAATACGTTTCATCATAATCAATTCCCGGCCTTTGTGAAAAACCTTAAGCTACAAGTCTAGCTTTGTACCTTATTATTTCATTTTTCTCATTTCTCTTTTGTACAAAGACCCACTTGTATCCTACAGGTTTCACAGTTTTATGCATAGGAATAATTGGCCCAAAAATATTTCGTTTGTTTAGTGAGTCCAATTCAGCCTGCATAGCATCTTTCCATTTTATCCAATCATGCCTATTTTGACATTCCATGACTGATTTTGGTTTAGGATCATCTTTGTCATTTATGATTTCACATGCAACAGTATATGACAATGTTTCATGACTTTCTTTATTTTCTATTTCTTCAGGGATATTTTTCTCGCTATCAATATGATTATCTACTCCCTTTCTCTTTCGAGGATTTTTACCCTTAGAACCAATTGGTCTTCCACACTTCTGGCATGTTTTAGACTCATGAGTGTCTTTACTCTCAGATTTTATTTCTGAAATTTTAATACGAGCAGGAGCATTGGCTGTTGGTATATATGATTTAGTCACTCTTTTTGTATCAGTAAATGCATCTGGCAATTGATTTGCAATTGCTTGTAAGTGCACAATCTTTTGCACTTCTAATTCACATTATTTTGTGTGAGGATCTAGATGCAATAATGATGGTTCATTCCATGAAATATCCCTTTTTCCTTCTTTCTCCCCTTTTCCTAATGTTGGGAAAATAACCTCATTAAATTGGCAATTAGCAAAACGTGCTGTAAAAACATCACCAGTTAAAGGTTCAAGATATCTAATAATCGAGGGTGTTTTAAACCCAACATAAATTCCCAATCTTCGTTAAGGACCCATTTTTATGTACTGAGGTGGCGTAATGGGTACATATACTACACAACCAAAAATTTTGAGATGGGAAATATTTGGCTCTTGACCAAATGCCAATTGTAGTGGGGAGTATTTATGATATGCACTAGGTCTGATGCAAATTAATGAAGCAGCATGTAGGATTGCATGACCCCAAACTGAAATGGGAAGCTTTGTTCTCATTATTAATGGTCTAGCAATAAGCTGAAGACGTTTAATCAATGATTCAGCTAAACCATTTTGAGTATGTACATGGGCAACAAGATGCTCAACAATGATCCCAGCAGAAATACAATAATCATTGAATGCTTGAGATGTAAATTTACCAGCATTATCAAGTCTTACCCTCTTGATTGTATAATCAGGGAATTGTGCTCGTAATTTAATAATTTCAGCAAGCAACCTTGCAAATGCAACATTACGAGTTGATAATAGACAAACATGTGACCATCTACTAGATGCATCAATTAATACCATAAAATATCTGAATGGTCCACATGGTGGGTGAATTGGCCCACATATATCACCTTGAATTCTTTCAAGAAACATAGGTGATTCATTTTGAATTTTAAATGGTGAAGGTCTCAAGATTAATTTTCCAAGAGAACAAGTTGTACATGGCATTTTATTTGATTGAGGAATTATTTGCCCCTTTAAGGGATGCCCATGTGAATTCTCAATTATCCTTCGTATCATTACTAATCCAGGATGACCTAATCTGTCATGCCATAAATTTATTATTGAAGGATCATAAGATTTTTCTTTTACTGCCATATTTGATTCAATTACATGTATATGCATGTAATGCAATCCAGTAGGGAGTTTTGGCAGTCTTTTCAATACTTGTATTTTTCCTGATTCATAGGAAACTATATTTAAATATTTGTTACCATTTATAGTAATGGATTGGGTATCACACCCATTTCGATATATGTCATCAAAACTCAATAAATTTCTTGTTGATTTTGATGAAAATAAAGCTTCATCAATTATAAACTTTGTTCCATTTGGTAACATAAATTTAGCTTTGCCAATTCCTTCAATCAGATCTACAGGACCTGATATTATTTTTACAACTGCCTTTGTGGGCTTTATTTCAAAGAAATAATCTCTATTTTTCAAGATAGTATGTGTAGTACCACTATCTGGTATGCAGAGATCTCCAATACTGTCTTTATGTTGAGTACAATCCATATTAAACTTCAAAATAAATAAACACATAATTAATCAATTAAAGTAAAAACATAAAATAATTGTAAAGCAGGACATTTTATTTAATTTGAAAATAACATACATAACAATAACATATTCTTCAGAATAAAATAACATACTTAAAATTATAGATGTCTTAATTTCCATTATCAGTAAAATTAGAAACATCTAGATGAGTTATATCATTAACATGAGTATGATGCTCATTGAAGTTTATTTCCTTTTCTTTGCCTTTCAATGATGCCTTATAAAGTTGGCAAAGATGTGGTGATGTTCGACAAATTCATGACCAGTGTCCTTTACTACCACATCTGAAACACACAGTTTCAGACTTATGTTGAGGCCTTTCTTGAACACCACTAATGACTGATTTTAACTTCTTTTGAGGTTGAGTCTGAGTCTGTTGTGGAGTATTATTATATTTATTTCCACGACCACGGCCAAAGAATTGACCTCTTCCACATTCACGACCTCTACCTGTCCCACGTCCATGGCTATTGTAATTTTTATATCTAGAATAATTTATAGCATTTGCTTCTGGAAATGCTATTAAGCCAGTGGGACGGGACTGATGATTTTTCATCAAGAGTTCATTATTTTTTTTAGCTACCAGTAGGCATGAAATTAGTTCAGAATATTTTTTAAATCTCTGCATCTTGTATTATTGTTGCAGTGTAGCATTTGATGCATGAAATGTGGAGTAAGTTTTCTCCAGCATATCCTCGTCTGTGACTGTCTGTCCACATAATTTTAATTGTGATACTATTCTGAACATTGCAGAATTATAGTCACTCACTTTTTTAAAATCTTGAAAGCGTAAAGCTCTCCATTCATCAGTGACTATTGGTAGTATTACATCTCTTTGATGATCATATCTGTCTTTTAGATCCTTCCAAAGAACACTTGGATCTTTGACAGACAAATATTCACATTTTAATCCTTCATCAAGATGACGATGGAGAAAAATTATAGACTTGACCTTATCTTGCAATGAGGTGTTATTATTTTCTTTTATGGTATTAATTAACCCCATTGATTGAAGATGCATCTCTACATCTGGAATCCAAGACCTATAATTTTTTTCCGTGATGTCAAGAGCAACGAACTCAAGCTTTGCTAGATTTGTCATTATGATAACTAATAAAAAAAATATAACTCAATTAGAATTCATAAATTTGATGACTACTAAAAAAAATCAAACATAATCAGAATTTACTAATTAATTATATCATGAATGAATATTGCAAGAAATAATAGCAGTACAAAAAATGATACAATAATACTTAAAATTATATCAAATAGAAAATCATCTTCCATATGAATTATTCCTAAAAGTATTATAATAGTCATGATCAAAACACAAATATAAATATACCAAATCATGTTTACAATTTAGAGTGAAGAGAGAGAGAAAATGTATGAATTTGTGTGAATAAATAAAATTTATAGCTCATCTATTTATAATTAAAAATATAGCCGTTTATTACCGTTATGTTATCGTTGGTAATAAAAATATAGCCGTTAGAATTTTTTTTTTAATATAATATATTGAGAAATAAATTATATAAAGTAAAATCAATAAATAATGTTGATATGATTATTTATAGCAAGTGAGTTAACATAACGATATGTATAAATATGGGGCAAAATCGTCCATTAATATAAAATGGGATATAGCCTTCCATTAACATAAATAAAAAAAAAAAATAAATGTGCATAAATATAAATTGGTAGGAGGCATAGCCATCCATAAGGTTAGAACTATTTCTAGCAATATTTGCATCAATGGTGTAGTTAGTAAAACAAAATAAAAATAACAATTAATATAAAGGTAAAGGTAGATTGAAGAAATAAATATAAATATATAAATTAGTAGGAGGCATAGCCATCCATGATAATATATAATCAAATAATATATTCATAAATATTAAATATTAAGAAATATGTACCTTATTGTTTTGATCAAGAGCTCCTCGTGCTGATAACGTGTTGTGAAATAAAGATTGAATTGCTTAGTTTGTTATAGAACTAAACTTGAATTTAGTAGTATTCAATTAGAAGAAAAATATTTTATAGTAAAATGATATTAAGAGAATTTAGAGAGAGTTTTGAGAGAATTTAGTGAACAATAATATTGAAAGAATTTGGAGAGTAATCTATTCTTTTTCTTCTACTTCTTAACATTCTCATTAATGAATTTCAATCCCTTTATATAGAGATTTTCTTTTCACTATTTGAGTACTATTCTCTCACAAGCAATATATTGTTCATTCACAAGCAATATATTGTTCATTCACATTCATAATATATATATGAATTTTTGTATTTATTATTTTTTATTAATTTAACATCCCAATTTATAATTTTACTATTTTAACACTTAAATTTAGTTAAAATGTAATTTCAAAATCTCTATAAACATACAAGATATAAAATAGTGAATCAATATATGTCATATCATAAGAATTTAATGGATAAAAAATTAAAAATAGAGATATCAAACTGATAAAAAATTACAAATAAAGAGATAATAGATATATTATATTATCATATTAATACAAATTAGTTCATTTTAGTTAAGTTCAAGTGTCAAAATAGTAAAATTATAAGTTAAAATATCAAACTGATAATAAGTAATAAATACATAAAATTATATATGTATTATATATGTATTATGCTAAAAAAAACCTTCATAATTAAACATATTTTCATTTAAAAATTTATGATTTTTTTTTAACATTGTTTCACTTCTTAACACTTTTTTTTTTTTTACCGAAACATCATTTAAAATTTCATTCAACTTCAACATAAGAAGTTTACAAAGACTAGGAGTACCATGAATAGTCCTAAATAATGAAAATTTTATAAAGAGCGGATAAAATCCTCCTATTTAAGTTAATCCAGAAGTTCCCAAGGGTTGAGGTTGAAATGGAGAGACTGTTCCTTTAGTTTCAAGAGACTTGACAACCTTCAATTTTACCACCTGCTTTTGTTAGGCTCGAGGCAAGATGATTCCTACTCTCTCCTAATAGCGCGTGAGCACTACAGGCTGAAGCAGAGAAGACAGACGCCATTATAACTAGATTGCCAAACCCTGAGCTAAGACTTTTATTTGCATTCCTTAAGCTGAGATCTATAAACCCAAAGCACTTATGGGTAGTAACCTTGGCAGGGATGAAGCTAATATGAAAATCAACAAGCTTGACAAGCCTGAGCTTGGTGAAATCGAACTGAGAATAAGGGAGTTTACAGATCTTGATGCAGAGAAGCAAAGAAGTCAGTGTGATTCTTGATGCTGCAACATTCTCGCCATGGTCTTGACTGTGTTGATTCTTGTCACCATAGACTTCTTGTATTCCATATCTGTATCAGCCTCCATAAAGATTGGCTTTAGCATCCACCATCATAAGCAGTTGAGGTTTTTGCAGCAACATAGGCTTAAACGGATGCAGAGAAACACCATGCCGAGAAAACGCTGTTATTTTTTTTTTTTAACAGTTTAATACCCTTTTAATATATATTATTAATTATTTTATAATAAAATTTTGATATAACGATCTCTTTCGATAATATAAATATTTTATATTATCAATATAACTATTTAAATATTTTTAAAAATATTATAAATTTATTTTAAAAATTATTTATTTTTATTCATAATAAAATTAAAAATACATCTTATTTTTATTTATTATAAATTTATTTTAATAGTAAATAATTTATTAAAAATTATATTATTTTAACATTATATCATATATTTTTAATATTATTACTGAGTAAGATATCAAAATATGAGTAAAATCAAATCATATTTCTTTAAATGTTATAAAAAATATCATAATTTTTTAAATGAAAAAATGTCTAACCACAATATATTTTATTGTACTTTTTCCATTTTTTCTATATAAAACCCAATATTAAGAATGTCTTAAACATTAATTATTTCAGTTCAATTTTATATAACCATAAAAATAATAAAAAAATTTAATAATTAATTTAATATAATTACATATATTATAACTAAAATTAAAATATTATTTAAATGAAAATAATTCTCTAGCTGTCAATTTTAACTATTGTTAATTCTAATAAAATATTTAAAAATCAAAGAAATTGCAGAAAAATAGCTAAAGTACAATCAATATATATATATATGTTAGGCAGAAAATCACAATATAAACAGTCTGAAATTGACAAACTCTGAAATATATTTCGTTGCATATTGGGATAGGAAACTTAAAAAAGATAAAAATTGATTCAAATAAAGAAATGAGAATTGATTATGTTATAAGATCTTTTTATTTTTCTTTTCAAAAAACAGAAAAATAAATAAATGAGATGTTGACAATTGGCTCTACAATTTCTTTTCTTCATTTAAGTTGTTAATTTATATGATCATTTTCCAATGATTTTATTTCCTCAAAAGTGGATGTTGAAATTCTATTTTTTTTTTCTATTTCCCCGACATTTTAGGAAGGTGATGTAATTAAAATCCAAAAGACCAAAAAATAAAACTAGTAGTAACCTATTCATGCCCTCATACCAAATCCATAGTTGTCTAATTGTCTTTACTTGTTGATGAATATATTAATTGCAAAGAAAACAAAAATCTTCCATTTCATGCCCAAACAAGAAAGAGAAGAGAAGAGAAGTCATTTTTTATTGTATTGATATAAAGAAAACGATATGTAGCAGCCACACCTTGACATAGAAAAATACAAAATATTTGGTTTATAATTAAGAAATGAACAACACCTTAATTATTATTTATTTATCTATGGCTGGCACCATTGGAGATATTTTCGTTACTTTATTATACTTATAATAACCTTATCAATTTTTTTATTTGAATCAGTGATATATAAAGTCCATTTAACATAAATTAATTCAATTCGATTCAAAAATAATTATAAAAATAATAAAAAAAAATTTAATAATTATTTAATATAATTATATATATTTTTATTCAAATTGAAAATATTATTTAATAAAAAAAGTTCCAATCAACTAATTTAGAGTTATCAATCCCACCATTTTTATTGTAACTAATAAATCATTTAATTTTAAAACTTCATAGTTGACTAATTATTAAATTTATCATACTCTCTTAATATCACCATCGTTATCGTGCCGTCGCAAATAAGATATGTGTTACGATGATCTCATGGGACGGCTGTGCTGGCCCCTCACCACCTCCACATTTCATTATCATCTACTTAACTATCTCATCACACCCTCCAAAAAAAAAATAAAAATAAAAAAAGGAGGCGAAGGTGAAGTTGTTGAAATAAGAAATTGAAATATCATCACATGACAGAGTCTTGTTATTACTTCAGTCGAATTTTAAATTTTAATTTTAATATATATAATTATATTAAATTAATTATTAATTTTTTTTTACTGTATTTATAATTCTATTTAAATCAAATCAATTAATGAAAGTACACTAAAATTTAAATACTGTTATAAAAAAATTGAAATAGTTATAACCTTGTTGCTTCTTTAGTAATTTTGAGATCATGAATTTAAGATTCAAAAATAAATTTATAAGAAATTTAAAAGGAAAAATTTCTCTTCTATTATGCACTCAATTAAAATTTAAATAGTATGATCTATTATTAATAAAAAAAAAATTTATATGTTATATTTACATTGAATATAATATATTTAAAATAAAGAAATAAATATTTTTAATATAAAATTTTTCAAGTCGGTTGGATAGGACAAGAGATTCTCAGGTGAGATATATTTGAAAACTACAATGCAAAAAGGGGTTCTAACTCTATCACATTCCTGTATTTGAAGAATTTTTTTAGAGTGAATATGTGAATAATGCTAGTTGTAATGGTATCATATTGTGCAGAATATGCTTATTGTAGTCATTCTGCTTTCAATCCCATTATGTTTTTGTAAATTCTAAGGATCCATTCATGATTTTTAGTAGGTATATTCTTTTTTCTTTTTTCTTTTTGCTTTAATTATTTTGTAGCACCCGTTCTTAATTTCAGGATAATTTATTGAAGATGAATTGAGGTCTCCAATGTCCATCAATTTAGTTTATATTTTAAATTTGAGTTGAGTACTCTTTTTTTAATATTTAATTTAATGTTATTGTATATACTATACTTGAAATTGAGATTTTATTTAAGAAAAAATAATTTCTATTAACTAATATAAATGGTACATTTTATCAATTGACAAAAAAATTATTTTTGTTTAAACGTCGTTTTGGTTCGAGTTATAGTATATATACTCATATTAAATTAATTGTTAAAAATTTTTGACGTTCTTGTAACACTATCACGATTGAATAGATTAGTTACTCGTGATGAAGAAAAAAAATTAGCTTTCATTTTTATTTTATTCTTCATCAATTTTTGGAACTACATTATAAAATTTTTCACATAATGTTATTTTTAGTGCATTACTACACCGTCTTTAAGACTCCCCAATTTGCTATGTTATTCCAGATTGACAAGCATGATACTTTCAATTCTTAAAGCAAAGCTGCAAGTAAAGAATTTGAATTAAGGCTCTGCTAAAATTGATAATTTTTTGAACACTTATTTAGTCACCGAAATCTCCATTGCAAGCCAAATTAGCTGCTATCATTAGGTGTAAATTTAAGTTGATTTGAAGTGTAAATTGAGCCCAGACAAGGCATGATTCCATCACTATCAGGCTTACATAATAACAACTGAAACAATAGATTACTGAAAAAAAAAAAAGTTGAAATGTGTAACATAACAATGATGGTGCTGCAGATATTTGCTCAACATATCAAATACTTAATACTGTTGATGAAAAGGGAGACAAATACATAACACTAACAAAGGTTAAAGATCATAACAAACTCCACCAATGTACAGAAGAAAGTTACAAACTTTTTCATCCAAATCTATATCCTTCAAGCACAAAAACAAAGCTTGTGATGGATACAAGAGACATGACCAATTTGAGAGGGAGATCACAAAACTGTCTCCTACTGCTGTGCTGGTCTTGCACTAAATGTTCTTTTAACTACTACTGCGAGTCTGCTACTACTACATCTCCAATATAAACACAAATAGCCAAGAAAAATAGTAACTTGCTAGAAAAATAAAAATGCATGATCCATGAAGCATGAAGCTAACTAGAGTGTCAAGGCCTGATAATATGTAGCCTTTCAAAGGATGAGAATTGAAAATCAAAGAAAGGAAGCTTGAAATGATAAAGTTTCAAGCTTATTTCAATGAAAACAGTTAAAATGAACAAAAAGAAAAGATGGGTTTTGAAGCTTTGGAGTTCCTGATATAGGAGAAGGTTGTAAAGCTTCAATGGAGTCACAGGTTGTTTGCGAAAAATCTGCAACCAGTGAGAAGAGGTGAGCTTGAAGATCAAATTCTGCTAGCAGGGTTAACATCACAGGTTGGTTTTCTGAAAAATCTGCAACCAGTGAAAGAATGAGAGACAGAAAAAGAGAGCACATATCAATCTTGATCCTTCCAAAAGAAAGGTTTCATGGGAAAAGAAGAAGAGGAAGAAGAAGAAGCTGAACCACCTATATTGTCCTGTTGCTGCTGCTGATTATTTGGATTGCCAAAAGGAAGATCATGTGATTGCAATAACAAATTATTATTGGTGTCCAAATCATCCCATACAGGACTTCCTGGCCCCCATCCTGCTGGTATTGAATTGAACCAGGCTTCTGCCATCATATCTCCCCATACAAATTCTTGAGACCCCGACATGCCTTCACCTCCAGTACTTGATCCTTCTGCTGCAACCTGAACCTCATCACTCACTGTAGCCCCACTTGAGCCCATTCCTGAATCATTATCAGGATTATCTCCTTGAGGCTGTTGTTGTGGTGGTGGTGGCGGTGGCGGTGGCGGTGGCAGCATACTTTCCATACCCGAAGCCTGCACGTCAGGATTTTCTTGAGCAGCTTCTTGAGTCCGTGGCGACGAAACTGTAGAAGTTGGAGTTGTGCAAGGTTGCTTATCCTTATTGAGGAAAAGTTCAGGGAAATTTAGCTTAGCATTCTCTCCTCTCAAATTGAAGGCCTCGCGATCATAGGCCATAGCAGCATCTTCAGCTGTATCAAATGTGCCTAACCAAAGGCGAGTCCTATTGCGAGGGAGACGAATCTCAGCAACCCATTTTCCCCAATGCCTTTGCCTTACTCCTCTATAAAGCTTTGTTGTGTTTATAGGCTGAATAGGCGGCCTAAAAATTGGCCTACCGTCTGGTCCCAATCTGTTCATCATCATCATTCTTCCTCTTGGACTTAAGTTTAAAGCATCACTCCAATACTGATAAAGCTGTTGCTGTTGTTGATATGTCAATGCTGATTCTCTGGCAAATAACGGAGAAGAATTATAAGGCATGCCAGCTTGTTGGTTTTGTGAAAAAGAAATCATTTGCTGCTGCTGCTGCTGCTGCTGCGGTTGTTGATTTTGTGCAAGTTGAAGTGGTGGACGGTAATAAGGAAAAGAAGGGCTTGTTCTAAACTGGTGAGGGAATTGATTATTACAACCTTCAAAAGCAAATGGAAATAAAAGTCTTGAACCTGAAGTAGAAGAAGTTGGATTTAAAGAAGCAGAGGAAGGAACAGTGAAAGGTGTGGATTGATGATGAGCTAAAGAAGAAGAAAATTGAATTGGGTCTTTTCTTTCAGGGCTACAAATCCTCTTGAGAGGCCTATCAGCTGCCATGGAAGCTTCACTAAAAACTTGCTTCCATTGCTGCTGCTGTTGCCTCTCATTAAGTTCAAGATTAGCTTCCCTTTTCCCCTTTTCAAGTTTCCAATCTTGACTCATATGAGCACCTTTCTTGGATTTTCCTCTGTTATTTTTAGGTTCTGCCATTGAATTTGAGCTACCCGCTCGCTCTCTCTTGAAAAAAGAACAAAAATTATAAGCAAGAATGAATGTTTAGTTAAGAAGAGAATTTCCAGAGATGGGTCACCAAGCAAATCTAGGAAGATTGAAGTAGATATTGGAATCAAATGTATCAAGAAACTAATAGGAAAATAAACAGGAAGCAATATAAAGATCCAAATTAAGTCAAAAGATTCTAAGAAAAGGAAAAAGTAACAAAGCAGAATTGGAGAATATGGTGTGGAATTTAAAAGCTAATCCGATTGAAGTAAAAACAGAATCGGATACTACAAGTATCAAATCTTGAGCAACCCATCTCAAGTTTCTTCCTAACCAATAATTCAAAAAACACAAAAACAGCAGGAAATAGAGACAGAGGTGGAGAGAGCGAGCGAGCAGGCAAAAGAAAATCCAAGAAAATGAAGGAGTAGAGAGATGGGAAATGATAAAAAAACAGAGCCAAGATCAGAGGAAAGCAGGGGAGGAAGCTGAGAGGTGATGTGTTATGATAAGAGGACAGAAAACAGAGGAGGGGTGAGGGGTTTATAAGTAAACAAGAAACAAGAAATAGATTTCAGAGGAGTTTGATTGGGTGTTGTGTAATGAGCAAGAGAATTTGTTCAAGTCATGTGGTTGGTTGGCTGGCGTAACGTGGTCCCACACGGGGTTTTTCTTTCTTTCCTTCCACTCCAATTTCCCCTTTCCTCCCACTCTCTTTAGATATTATAATCCCAATAACAACGGCAAGATAATATTAATAATAAAATAAAATTTCTATTTGATGAACTTAAGAATAATCGGTGTCCAAGATATGAAAAAAATTATTATAATATTTCGAGCTATACAACCACTTTAACTTAATTATTAGAATATTTTTTTTATGTTTAGAGTTATATTCAAATTAAACTTAAGTAGTCGAATTTTTTTAGTAAGTATTTTTTATATATGGTAACTACGAAAATTTTGATTATTTTAGATGGATAAAGAGGATAACTCTTTCCATATATATAGATGGCTCGAATTTTATTTAAAAATTTAAATTTATTATCATTATTAGATTAGAATTGATACTTATATAATTTATTGTAGAAATGAAATAAATTATTATATAATTATTTTTTTATTTTTTTAATTGATAAAAAAAACACATTTTTATGTTTTTTTTTTCAGCATTAATCAAGATGGTTAAGTTTTATAATTGAGAATAAAAGAGTAAGGAGGGTTGGAAATCTCTTGATCTCCAATTAAATATATACTTTTATCTAAATATCTTAGTCATGCGATAAAATATTTTATTATCAGTTGTTTTAGGAGTTAGACATAAAAATATTTGTATTGCTACATGTTCAGTGGATATTTCCTATACATATGGGGGATGTTGCCATTTCTTTGTATCTATGTCTATTTCTATTACTTTCTGGAAGCCAACGGGGGGAAAAAGCAGAGGGCGGGAGACAACAATACAGTTAAAAGATAACTGTTTAATGTGACCGTACAACTGAAAAATGGCATGTTGGACGGCGACAAATAAAAGAGAATATGTTACATGTTGTTGATAGCCAGAGTGTTTTTTCTTTAAACGGATCATTAGAAAGAATTAATTCCGCATTTGAATCGAAAGAATTTTAGCTGAATAACTTTAAATTTTTTTTTTTTATGAGTGTCACTCTTAAAAATTGAATTCATAACCTAAGACTATAGGTTCACCCATTACCACTGGTTAAAGTGATAATGGATGGTGGCCAGAGTGTTGCTGGTATTGTTGTTGCACCTGCTAATGTTGCCAATATATATTTATATAAATAGTATTCGGTTGGTACCAGGTTTCATATTGAAAACAACAATGGCTTCGTTTGTCCACATAATAAAATAAAACACCAAGTAACTCCACTTTGCAGCCTTCATATATATATATATATATATCATAATAGAAAGTAAACAAATTTTAATATATTCAAAAAGTTAAATAGTTTAATGATATAATTTTTATTAAAATATTAAAGTATTTAATCCCTTCCTAATTTAAAAATTTATTCATGAGCTATATAACGTAAGTAAATCAGACTTATATCATCCAAACTAAGTAATATTTATGAGTTATACAATAAAAAGTAATTTTCTCTAAAAATTAATCTTATAATGAAGGGATTTAAATACTATATTTTATGATACCATTCTTAATATATAATGCTCTTACAATAAGATATTAGACATACCACTTTGAATTAAGATATAAAGGTCGAAATTGATGTCAGTTCTAGTTGGATGATCTCGATCCTTTCCATAACATGTTATATATATATATTTTTTTTTCCTATGGACCCTAAAACCTAAGTATCAATTTAGTTTTTAGGTCAACACTAGCTAGCTATAAACACACCTCCACTACCAGAACACTACTCTTGGATTTTTTTTTGAGAAATCACTACTCTTGGATATTTAGATAAAATAATCATAGATTAAGCCGGTGCTAACAATAATGAAATTGAAAACAAATAAATAAATAGATGATTAAGCTCAAATTCCTCTTCCTCAAACTATTGAAAGCAACACAATAATTAAATTTGAATCATTGCTTTAAAGTAATTTCGGTTGCTTGCCTTACTATACTTCCATACCAAAATATCTGTAAGGGACTTTCAGGATTTAAAGGCCATGTTTGATAGCAAATTTTATGGATTTGTAGGTCAGTTAAAATTTATATTTGTAAAATAAGCAGTAATTACGCGTATATATATAATAAAATTTTAAATTAATACAAATCAACTATTATCAGTAAAAAAATAATTAAATGGTAATTTTTTTTCAAAAAAATATTATATAATGTAAAGTTCGAATCTTGTCATCATTAATTTAAAAAGGAAAAACTGTGTTGTCTAGTCCATGAATACCTACGACAAGAAAATACTAAATATAGCATATGGTCTTTTTAGTTAATTTCAATATTGTTCAAGGGCCATTTAGAAATTAATGTATTTGGTAGCATTAGCAAGATAATTATTAGTTAAAACTGAAAATTAACCCTACTGAACAAAACATCTCTTTAAACAACAAATCCACAATTATTTACATATATAAGACTAGAATCAAAGATTTAGAATATTCTTTGATTCTTGGAGGTGCATTTGCCCTAATCATGCATATTATTAAAACATATGAATCGTAAAAAATTAACTACATATGTTATGATATATACTTGTAGTTATGATCATGCCCCCATGTGATTAATAAATTAATGAATATATTACACCATTTACAAGGTGTGTGTGGGCTAAAAATGAATTGTATATATGCTCTAGACTGAAAAATAATTACAATATTCTATCGATTATAGGACAAAGCGAAAATATTGTATATATGTACATATAATATGTATGTGCCCCATCACACCCATTTTGCCAATATTTTTTGTATCTTTTTTTTTTGTTACAAAAAATTCAAAAATATAATTAATCTAAAAACTTTTAAAAAAATTATATATATAAAAAGTAATCAGCAGAATGTGTAAAATTTTTACCAATCGTAAAATTTGTTTTTTAAAATAAAGAACTATTTTTTATTATATATTTATCTATGTCTAAATTATTAAGTACCTACGTATCAATAAATAAAGATGTCGAGGAAGAGAATTTATTTTCAAATTGTACTATTGATACCTATCATCAAAGTGATGATATTATTTGGAAGCCTCCATTTCATTCATTTCTGTTCATGACGATATCTATTTTATTTTATTTTTTTAATTCAATTCAAGGCAAACAATGTCTATTATTTAAATATCTAAGGATATAGTAAGACATATACAATTAGAAATGGTAAGACAAATTTTTTATATACAAGGAATGGTTCAATTATAATATTTTTTAATAATATTTTAAAATATAAATTTTACAATTATTAATTTAAAAAAATATAAAAATTTAAGTGCAAATATCACAATTGATCGACGTTATAATAACAACAATGGTGTACGATTATGTGAAACTATATATAAGGTCTTCACTTTCGGTGGACACAAACAGATTTTTGTTCCATTTGATTCGCATTGAATTCAATTATTTTTTATTTTCAGTCGTTCTTTATCCAAAGTCAAATGACAATGTATTACGCTCTCTTTGAAAAGTCGGTGATGATCGGTACTTGTCGGCGGTCCACCCCTACTGTATATGTTTGTACATATACACATTCCTCTATCATTAATGTTTCTTTTCCTTTTTCAATTTAATTAATTTCTTCTTCTTCAAAACTTATCAAGAAAAAAAAAAACTTATCTAATAATACACCATCAAATCTAATCTCATATTTTTTTTTAGGGTCATAATCTCATATATTTAGTCATAGATAGAACTTCGCGTGTGTATATATAGACACACACGCTATGAGCAATAAAAATAGTATATCATTGGCAGTGATAATTTATTAAAATCCGTTTATTTTAATTTAAAAATTATAAAAATATCAAATAAATAGATAAATTAGTTATAAGATATATTTTTTAAATTATGATATAATAAGTTTATTTATTTTTTAAAATTTTAATTACTCATTCAATTAAAATTAATGGTATACAATTAATGTATAACTTTTCATGTATTGTGAGGTAAATGACGATAGAAGTATAGATTTTTCCAAAAATTTTGTCACTTTCTATTAAGATAAAACTTAAATTGTTTAAATAAAAAACGAACTCTTTTAATTACCTAGACTATTTTTTTTAATGAATGTAATAGTTAATTAATTAATTGCATGAGTTGCTCATTAATAATTGTATTATTATTATTATTATTATTGTACAAAGAACAACGCTTTTAGTAGAATAAAGTTAAAATGTGGGTGTGATTTTTACTAGAAGCACCCATTCTACTTCGTCCAAACCAAAGAAGAAAAATCTTTTCTTTGAAGTTGGTAAGATGACCAAAGTGAGAAACACGTGGTGTCCATTCCAGCATTGTGGCTAATATTTCAATATCAAAAATAAAATAAAACAGTATAACAACACTAAATAATTGAAGCTTTATTAACCATTTCAGAGTAGATAGAGACAACATTGAAGTCTTCTTCATTGACCTTCCACGCCACCACACCACTGACCACGCCATGCATTTACCACTTACTGCCTTTTCTTTCTTATTTTTCTTTATACCTAAGTCTAGGGACACATGTATTAGCATGAGCATCAACCAAAATGTCAATTAAGTTGTGAGACTTGTTTGACATTTTTAATATTTTATAGGTGAATGTGTATGCAAATGGGAACATGCATGCTGGAGTGTGTTGTCACTCGTTATTTTATATATATATATATTTTAAATTGAAAAATTATATAATTTTACTACAGTAGAAGATAATCATTTCCTTTTAAATTGACGATGGTGAAAAATTAAACTCTACACTTTAAAATGTCTTTAAAAATAAGTTATCACTTCATTACTTTTTCATGAGTTTATATGACATTTATTTTCATGCCACAATCGTGTGTATATATATATATATATATATTATACAATTCATCAATATAAAGTTATATGATCTCTCAATTTACCATATATATATATATATATATATATATATGGTAAATTGAGAGATCATATAACTTTATATTGATGAATTGTATAATAGGAGGTAGCCATTTCATTTTAAATCGAAGACGGTAGAAATCAAACTCTGCACCTCGAGATATCTTTGAAAAAGAGTTATCATTTAATTGCTCTCTCACTGACATATATGGATATATCTCTTTGTTAGGCTTAATACATTTACAGTCCTATAAATTTGATACATTTTATTAATTTATTTCTTTATATTATAAACTCATCATTTTAACATCTTATTATGCTAAAAATATCGCTTGTAAATATTTTTCATCTAATTTAAATGTTTAAATAATTTCATTTTAACTTATAAGAAAATTAATTAAACAGTTTCAGTTTCAGTAATTGTTATTTTTTATAATTTCAAGTGTTTAGACAATCATTTTAAAAGTTGAAGAGATAAACTTACAAAAAATACTAAGTACAAAAATTACAAATAAATTAAGCCTATCTTGGTAGGCATAATGTTTGATTATAATATTAAGCATGATATATTGTGTTTGAATTTCAAATTAATCTATCATTCATGCTACTTATCCGCGCATTACTGCAGGTTGCATCTTTTTTTGTCAATGCATGCAATTTGTCATCAACAGCGCGTGATGTTAGGAATCCGAGGATTTGGGATGCAATTTAAATCTACGTTACATCCCAATTTACAATTAGACAATAAAACTCATTTCTATCAAATATATGATGATCTTCATATATATATATATATAGAGAGAGAGAGAGAGAGATCATCATACATTTGATAGAAATGAAAGTTGAGTCAACGGCATTAAAAGAAAGAAAAAGACAACGATCACATGTTGCCAAGTGCAAAAAGCTAGCTTGATAAGGATTTCCCTTCTACTATATATGTAAGTAGGATAAAAATTTCCTATATTGTACTATAAAATTGAAATTTTTTTTTATTTTTGATAGAAATAATTGCACTAATGGTATATGTATTTTTTAAATTTTGACAATTAAATATTTACATTTTTTTTGTTAATTCAATTGAGTGTCTTAATTCATAAAATGCTTGAGAAGAAAATTTCGGATTTAGGGTTTATACCTCCAAAATGATTCCAACTATAAAAATCTCAAAATTGATTGTTGTTCTTTTTTTCTCACATTTGGGTGAATGATTTTTCTTCTTTTTATTACAAAAGAATGAAATTAAGGTTTATTCGTCTTCCTTTTCTTCTTATTGCATTCACTATTGTTGGGTTCTTATAGGAAAGTAATGTTTTGAAAGAGGCATGGATGCTAATTACTTTTGTGTATGTGGAAAACAATGAGTGATTAGAACTTCATGGACATATGCAAATATAGGAAGGAGATTTTGGTTTTACGAGGACCCGTCTTACAATAGGACATTTGAGTGGTTTAAGTTTCAGATAATTGACAAATCAAGTAGCAGTAGTTTATTTACTAGCAAAACAAAGCTTGAAATGTAGGTATAGAGAAGTCAAGCTAAAGAGAAGCGTCTATGGGTAATTATGATTTTGTTGATAGTTGTGATCTTATGGTGTTAGTAGTTTTGTACTTTTTTGTTTTGTAATGGACCCATGAAATGTCAATCATGTTTGTAAAGGAACTTTTTGATTTTGTATGTTATGAACTGTTGTAGGTTGATTATAGTTCATGGTTTCGGTGTAATGTACTTAAGATTCAATTTAAGCCAACCACAATGAAATGAAGATGAGTACTGATTAAGTACGCACCCAAGTGTTTGGCAACCATAATACTATGTAAGCTCGAGGCCCACTAGGAATTACAAAATGGACTTGGGGCCCAAAATGCAGATGGAGTCACCACTCGGATAAAAGCTGGGGCACACTGTACAACAACTAGATTACATGAAGGTTCTCATAAGTTGTCATTAGAGATTGAGTTCGGAAACTGGGTATGAGTTTTTGGAATGTACACCCAACCTTGCGGTTGTCTTCTGTGTGTGTTTTGTATTTTATAACCTTTGGTTATTAAATCATTTCCTTATTTAATGTGAATTACAATCGTTTCCAATTTTATATTTTAGTTCAAGTTTGCACATTAGTCCCATTGCATGCTTATAGCCCGACATTCAATATAAATAAAAAAAAGAATAATAATTTACAATCATACATTCCAAATAAATTGGGAAAAGGATTAAGGATTACAATATTTTGTACAAAGAAAATGTAAAATAAACCATACATAAACAAAAAATAAACTAATTAATTACAAAAATAAAACCTCTAAAGAACTAATTAATGGAATAACTATTTGATAATTAAAAATTACCAAATAATTCCTACAACAAACATAAGTTAATGCTATCCCACGAAACAACAATATTACCTTACAAAAAAAATCAACAAATAATATTCATAGGAAATAGAAATAAAATTACAAAATAGTCTATAAATAACACAATAATCATTATTCAATAACAATATTAAATAACATCGTAATCATGCATAAACTCAACGTATATAACAAAACAAGCACAAAAATCATTCAAATTATATTAAATAAATATTAAAAATCAAAACAAAATTATGTAAGATTCTGGTGAGTTGCCCTTTCAACAGAGGCAAAGACAAACTACATTTCTTAGATTATAAGAAAACTTAATATCCATGCAAATAAATGAAGACTAACACAAATATATAGATATCAACACTCAATACTCAATCTTTCATGTAATCATGCTTCACATGTGACCTTAAATAAATAGTAGAACTCAAGTGAACAAGAAAAATGGTAATAAAGCGAAGCTTTTTATGAAATAAAGAACTTGAAACTTAAAAATAGGGAGTCTTACTGATTTGGACGAAGTTAATGCTCTTACTGATTTGGACGAAGTTAATGCTTCTAACTAAACCTTCAAAACTTGGTCTTGGGTGCTTGGAATGCAAGAGAGCCCTCCTCATTCTCAAGAAATAAAATCCTTTAGTCCCAAAAATCCCCTCTGTAAGCACCCAATTTCGGGATGCAATTGTACACAGTTGCAACGTAAGCCCCTATGATGAAATTTATTCAAAAATCGAACTTGGTTGTTGATTTTCTGGACTTTAAGGACTAAATTGCAATGTTTTTTAGGATTTGATTGAAAATAAGTCATTTTTTCAGGGATCTTTTGGTAATTAAAAGTTAAAAAAAAAGTCAGCATTTAATGTCGATCAACATTAGTGTAATGCCGATCGGCATTACACATTGTCGACCAGCATTGCACAATGCCGACATGTTAAAATACAGTTTTTTTTTATTTTTTCACGTATTTTTATTAATTTTTCAGCGTTTTGATTGGTTGAAAATTTAAATTTTATCTTTACAATTATCTGATAAGGTTGTTTAAATGTAGAAGGTTTTTGAAATCAAAGAAAAACAAACACTATCTGATCAGATAGATATGTTCCTCCTTTAAAGGAAGTTCAGTATGCGCAGACTCTGTATTTAAAAGCAGAGTTTGCATGCGTGTGTGAGAGAGAGGTTTTGGCTGGGGGGGACTTCTTTTTCTTCTGGTTTTCGAAAGGATTTTTTATAGGGATAGACTAAGAGAAAGAAGACACAGTGAGAAAAAAAGAGAGATTGCGAGCATAAAACCCTAATTTTCAATACTGAAATTTTCGAAGGCAATAGTCTAGAATCAACAATATCTTAATTTTAAAGGTGATAATCCAATATGAGGGGCTCAAAAAGGGGCATTTGCACAACATCTCCAGTGTTATTTTTCTATTTCTTTTATTACTTTTTTTATTATTTTCTGTTTATGTTTTTTTCTTTTATTTTTGTTATTGCTTTGATTATTTGATTTCATTGCTAATTTTTTTTTTTTGATGTCCGTATGTGGATTGAGGAAGGGGAAACCGCTTATGTTTAATTGAACAGAAGATCCATGAAATGTCATGGATGAACCTATACTGTTTTAATAATAGTTCTTAGGATTTTAATTTTTATTCTGCATTTTTTATATCCTGTGTAATTTATTTTAATTTCTAGGTATATAATTATTTAATTTTAATTTTATAGTAGTTTGTAATAGCCCCAGTAGTGGGAATAGTTAAAGATTTAAATTTTTGCACTTTAAAATTAATTAGTAATTAGGTTCAATTGGGTAAAAATTAATTAAAATTAATGGTGGCTTTAGTTAATTAGGGTTTGTATGTAATTAAATTAGGTTTTTTTAGAAATCATATGTGAATGTGTGTTTGATTTGATTTTGTTATGTTTTTTATGCTTTTTATATTTTTTGGGTTTTTTTATGTTTTTATGTTTTTTTTGGACCCCTAGCCCACGTTTAGGTCTAACCCACTAAATAAATAGGTTTAAAAATAGTTTAGGACTTTAAATAATTAAAATCAACTTAGGCCCATTAGGTTAATTAGATTTTAGTCTCACTTAATTAATTAAAACTTGTTTAGATTTAACTTAGCCCACTTAATTGCACTTCTTTTAAAATAAATAGATCTAAGCCCACATTTCACTTAAAATAAAACCAAGTTAGACTTAGGCCCACTAATTTAATTTTTCTTTAAAATTAAATAGACTTATGCTCATATCTTAGAAAGACTAAAAAATAGATTTAGGCTCATTAATTAATAAAATGTAGGCCCACTTTTAGTCCATTTCACTTGTAAATAAAATGTAGATTTAGCTAACTTTTTTTAATAAAATTAACATAGTTTAGACTTAGGGACAATGCGATCTTAAGTGCATTTTTTTCTTGTAATTTTATTGACTTGTTGTCTTTTTGGGTAGATGAATATTAATTAGGGTTTGATAAAATTGCATGTCATTAGAGGATGAAATAATCATTTATAAAATTATTCTAAATGAACACGAGACTAAGAGAAGTTAGTATTCCGTATTTAGAATCTCCTGGTTGTGGTGCTAATTTTCTTTTAGAGAATCGAGTACCACCAATCAAATTGTCTCAGTTATTACCTTAGGTGGTGACTCCTCATCTCCACACTATGTCTTTATGATAGTGGTTAGTGTGTTCTCTAAGGCCATGAGCCTAAATAGTGTCGCAGTTGCTAAAATCTTGGACGTGCACTAAACCTTGCCGTCCACACCCTCCTTCTTCCTTTTTTTCCTCTATTCTTTTTCTTTCTTCTTTCCTTTTTCTCTTTTTTTTCTTTTTTTTAGCTCCCGAAAAAAAGTTCTCTCCCCAAAAAAATTCCTCCTTTTCTTTTTGAGCCTCTCCTACTTTTTCTTTTCCCAAAAACTCACTCTCACCCTTTCTTCATGCTTTTCCATCATTTGCTAGGTTGTTTTTCCTCTTTTCCCTACTTTTTTACTTTTCTTTTCCATCTAGGAATGTCCAAACCTGAAGTAGGTGATCCTTCAACTGCTGGCATTAATGTCATTTAAAGCTGCAGAGAAGAGGCACTTCCTCTTTGATAAGTTATTGCCTCACTAATGCTCAAGGTGAAGGGGCGATGCCTCTTTATTGAGGCAATTGCCCCTTCACCCAGGTCAGGTATGGGCCTAGTGGCCAAAAGGTGATGAGTTTGGGCTTTTGGGCTTAAATTTAGTGTTTAGGCTTAGGCTTTTAGGTTCAAATTTAGTGTTTGGGCTTGGGCTTTTGGGCTCAGATTTGGTGTTTAGGCTTGAATATGGTGTTTTGGGCTTAGAGGCTATTTTAGAGAGGTTTTGGGCCTCTATTGCATTCTAAACTCATACTTTCTTATCATTGGGCTTTTGTTACGGGTCGATCAAATTGAAGATCTCCACAGTTTGTCTCCTTGGTTTTTTAAAAAATCAAATTTTTTGAAAAAGCAACATGCACATGAAATAATAAAGGGTAAGAATGACATACCTGACCTTTGAGCTTCACTTAAGTCGTCATCCTCGAGAATTCAAACCCAGACTGTTATTCAAAATATGACTATAATCCTCAGGTTTTCCTAGCCCGATCAACCATTCATTATAGTTTATTGTGAAACTTGAGTTTTCTTGGCCCAAGGATCACTTAGTAAAAGAGATGAAAATGTAACCATGTTTCTTAGATTTGTCTGGCTTGATCAATTACTCATTATAGTTTATCGTAAAACTTGGATTTTTCTGGCCCAAGAATCACTCAGTAGAAGTGATGATAATGTGACCGTGATCCTTAAGTTTTCCTGGCCTAATCAGCCACTCCTTATAGTTTGTTGTGAAACTTGAATTTTCCTGGCCCAAGAATCACTTAGTAGAGGAGAACGCACTTTGGGGGTTCAAACCTAACTAGACACCCCTTGTAATTGGCACTTCAGGGATTCAAACTCGACCAGACGCTTCTTCTTCTACGCACTTTGGAAATTTAAAACTGACTAGACTCTTCTTCTTTTGTGCACTTCGAGGGTTCAAACCTGACTAAATGCTTCTTCTTTCATGCACCTCAAAAATTCAAACCAGACTAGATGCTTCTTCTTTTGCACACTTTGAGGATTCAAACCCAACTAAAAACTTCTTCTTTTATGCACTTTGGGGATTCAAATCCGACCAGATGCTTTTTCTTCTATAAATTTCAGGGATTCAAACCTTACCAAATGCTTCTTCTTACTGATGCTTTGATGATACTATCTTCAACTCTTAAATATCGATTTTAAGGTACACCTAATGTCACGACCCAAACAGGGGTCATGACCGGCGCTCCGGAACGGGAATTCTTTCGAATCCGGAACCAGTAGCAAGCCTAAAAATAAAAATAAAACAAGCAATAGTAATATTAATATCACAATTAAATAAAATTCTGTGCAGCGGAAATAAAAACCATAAATATTAAAATAACATTTGCACCAACTGGATTTAAATCAAATCCTCATCCCATATATATAAACTCTTTTAATACAAATTCAGTTCAAATATAATACAACATATCTTTAATAATTTAATGACTACTGCAGTGTCTAGATAAAATAAAACTCAAGACTCAGATAAGCAGTTTACATAAAGAAGCCGGGGCGGAAGAAATCCGACGTACAGGCCTACTACTGAGGTCTGAAGAAGATGACTTTCCTGAAAAATAGTCAACGGAGGGGAGTCAGACCTCACTGAGTGAATTACTATAATATATATACATGCATACTAAATGACAATGCATACAATCAACAATATATATCTAATATGTATATATACAGGCAAATACACACAGATGCAATAAAATCATTTTATATATATTTCATTGAAAATCATCGTTTATAAAGGACCAAATAGAACCCTAGAAAATCGCAACCTCAAAACAGTATTAGACAACACTCTAGCCATACAGGCTCACTTATTCCAAATATGTTCACTTGTTCCATTTGGACAGTAGACTGGCCCCGAGACACTAAGTCAACCGAGCTCCAACAGTCTGACTGTCAGTGTGATTGGCCCCGAGACACTTGGTCAACCGAGCTCCAGCAATCACACCTCCAAACCATATCTCACACATCAAATAATCATATCCAATCAATTTCCACAAATGGTTAGTAATATAGCCTAAATGCTATAAGCGTACCGGTACGTACTCAGTCCTAGTGCTGCCCACTAGGTAACACGTTCTATTGATATCCTTCATTAATAAATAAAACATACATTCATAAAAATAAATGATGCATGAATTTAAATATAATAGCAACAATAAACCATATATATACTAGAAATATACCAAAAGTAAACCAGGTATATTTTGAGTATATATACATCAAATAAATCCAATTAAATTACAAAATAAGCTAGGAATATATTTAAAAACATTTTAAACACAATTCATTAATAAAACATGCATATAATTTAATATATACCAAAAATAAACCAAAAGTAAACTAAAAATAAACTTAAATACTAATCAAATTATTTATGCATATTTAAATAAAATAAAACATACATTTCTAAATCATGCACCCTAAGCATATATATATATAATAGTAACTCACGCTTAGTGCGCTCCTCGAAATAGGTCTGACGGGCCTGGTCCACTAGCCCTCGGTCTCGGCGTAACTAAACAAATAATAAATAACAGACATCAGAATAAACCTAACAAAAAATCCTAGAAACTCGATCTAGAATATTGGACACAGAATCAAAATTAGGGTTTGACCAGACATCACGTTTTATGAGAATTCTACCAAAAATTTGGCAGAACCTCCCCTGTAAAATGGACATCTCTTTACTCAAAGAGTAGAGCCGACCCTGCAAAGAAACACACTTCGAAAAACAGGCACAAAAACACATCCACAACCCCTCAGTCGGACTCTAAACTACAGTCTACCGATCGGGGTCCACAATTCACGGAACAATTATAAAAATACCAAAAATACCCTTATATCATAGAAATACATTTAATAAGTAGAAATTACGTAATTAGCCTTAAAACACATTAAAAATCGATAAAAACTCATTTTATTAGAAAAATCGTATATTATATATATAATTGAAAATAATTCATGAAAAATAGTTTTAATAAATTAAAAATACTAAATAATTTGTAGAAATCATTTTTATACCTTAAATAGCTATTAAAACCAATTAAATTACATTTTTTGCCAATTTTGTGTAAAATTACCACAATACCCTTATATATATAAATATACTATAATTACTTCAAAAATTCACCAAAAATAGTATAATTATCCAAAATTAATTTTCTCAACATATTTATAAATAATTAAACTCAATTAACCAATTAATTTCAATTAAAAACACAATTAACCTAATTTTCCAAAAATTACATAAACTAATTAAATTCAAAATAAATACATAAAAATTCATAAAAATTTGAAATAAATTTCTATAATTCATTTCAACACCTATATTTATCATAAAACACAATTTCATAATTTAATTAATTAATTTCCGAAAAATAGAAAATAATATTAAAATATTCAAAAATACCCAAAAATCAAATTAATCTCCAAAAATTCCACAAAAATTCACACATGTAGATTAAGCTAAGGGGAACAACATTTATGAAGGAATTTTTCATGAATCAATCAAATTGAAGTTAAAAAAAAATCAAGAACCCTAATAGGCCAAATTTGAAAAATTGAAACCTAAACAAATCAAGACCATTTTAAGTGAAACAAAGCTTGGAATCACACTCACCGGAGCTCAAGGAGAAGAAAGAGACCGGCGGTGTCGAAAACAGTGGCAGGAAACGTCGTGAACGACGTTGCTCCAACTTTCGGCTTCTCCGGCCAAAAATGGCTTCCAGACGCCGGAAACGGTTGCAACAAGCGACGGAAGAGGCTGAGGAAGGAGGTGGCATGCCAGAAAGCACACCAACGGTAAGAAATCAACTGTAGTAGCGGCGGACGGTGATGGGAAACGGTCAGGGATGAAGAAGAAGCTCGGGTGGCAATTTGGTAAATAAGTTAAACTTTGTAATTTGGTTAATATTAAATGTATATATGCATATATATATACTTTATACTATATATTAAAATAATATTAAATTACACACATTAAATATACACCACACATATATAATTTAATATTTTAAAATTTAATAATAAATAAAAATAACTAAATAATAATAAAACTAATAAATAAATAATAAAATATTAGGGTAATTAATTAAACCCTAATTAATTAAATAAATACACATATATATTTTATTTAGTATTTTAAAAATATATATGAGTTCATGCAAGTCCGTAAATCTATTTAAAATAATTAATAGTAAATTATTTACGTGAAAATTTCCCTGAAAATACAAGTACCGGAAAAATTTTACGTAAAGCACTTTAAATAATACACAATAATTAAAATAGGTTTTAAAAACATATCAACTCGTAAAAATATTATAATATATATACAAAAATTATTAGCACTGCATATCCCGATGCAGTATTAAAATATTTAAAAATACGGGATATTACAGTCTTCCCCCCTTATAAGAATTCATCCCCGAATTCCAGAAAGAAAATGATCACAAGATCAGGAAGGGAAGAGATACGGGTAAGAAGCTCGCATCTCAGCTTCAGTCTCCCACGTATGCTCCTCGACTCTATTGTTATGCCACAGAACCTTGACCATCGGAATCTGCTTCGACCGCAACTGTCGAACTTGATAATCTACGATCGCCACAGGTTCTTCCACAAACGTCAAATCTTCACTCACTTCTACATTGTCAGGCTGTAACACGTGTGAAGGGTCTGAGATATACTTCCTCAACATCGAGATATGAAACACCGAATGCACTTGCGACATACTCGGAGGCAAATCCAACTGATATGCAACAGTGCCAACTCTTTCCAGAATCTTAAACGGTCCAATATATCTCGATGCTAACTTACCCTTCCTACCAAATCTCATCACACCCTTCATCGGAGATACCTTCAGAAAAATAAAATCTCCGACCTGAAACTCCACATCTCTGCGCCTAGGATCCGCATAGCTCTTATGTTTGCTAACTGCGATCTCTAATCTTCGCTTAATCACGACGACTTTCTCTGCAGCATCCTGAACCATCTCAGGTCCAGTCAAAGCTCTCTCACCAATCTCATCCCAACTCAAAGGGGATCTACACTTCCTTTCATACAACGCCTCATATGGTGCCATACCAATATTGCTATGGTAGCTATTATTATATGCAAACTCTACGAGTGGCAAATGATCATCCCAGCTACCTCCCAAATCCAGGACACACATCCTCAACATATCTTCCAGTGTCTGGATCGTCCTCTCAGACTGACCATCTGTTTGAGGATGAAAAGCAGTACTGAAGTCCAATTTAGTGCCCATCGCTTCCTGCAACTTCTGCCAAAAACGAGAAGTAAACGCTGAACCTCTATCTGACACAATGGACATAGGTACTCCATGAAGGCACATAATATGCTTCACATACAGTTTCACCAATCTGGCAATAGAATAAGTGGTTTTCACAGGTAGGAAATGTGCAGACTTCGTCAACCTGTCTACAATCACCCAGATGGAATCGTATCCATCCTTAGAACGAGGTAAATCGACCATAAAATCCATAGCTATCCTTTCGGGAATAGGAAGAGGAAGAGGCTGAAGCTTCCCAGAAGGCTTCTGATGTTCAACTTTCACTTGCTGACACGTCAAGCACTTAGCAACATAATCAGCGACATCTTTCTTCAATCCATCCTACCAGTATAAATCTCTAATACTATGGTACATCTTAGTAATACCCGGATGAACGCTGTAAGCTGTAGAATGTGCTTCCTCTAGGATCTCTTCTCTCAAATCATCCACATCAGGAACACATAATCTACCACTGATCCACAACACACCAACATCATCGAGTGTGAAATCAGTGAACTTCCCTGCTCTAACATTCTCTGCAAGCTCTTCTAGAATAGGATCTCGGCTCTGAGCTGCTTTAATCCTATCCCTCAGTACAGATCGCACTTTAAACTGAGCTAGCAGTCCACCCGATCTACTAATCTTCATCATCAGACCTTGATCCACCATCAGATGCAACTCCTGGATCAATGGTCTCCTCTCAACACTGATGTGAGCAAGATTTCCTGAGGACTTCCTACTCAAGGCATCTACTACCATATTAGCTTTACCCGGATGATATAGAATCTCACAGTCATAATCCTTCAACAATTCTAACCATCTTCTATGCCTCAAATTCAAATTTCTCTACTGGAAAATGTACTTAAGGCTCTTGTGATCAGTAAATATCTCACAAGTCACCCCGTACAGATAATGTCTCCAAATCTTCAAAGCAAAGATCACTGCAGCCATCTCAAGGTCATGTGTAGGATAATTCTGCTCATGCAAGTTCGTAAATCTATTTAAAATAATTAATAGTAAATTATTTACGTGAAAATTTCCCCAAAAATACAAGTCCCGGGAAAATTTTATGTAAAGCACTTTAAATAATAAACAATAATTAAAAATAGGTTTTAAAAACATATCAACTCGTAAAAATATTATAATATATATACAAAAATTATTAACACTGCATACCCCGATGCAGTATTAAAATATTTAAAAACACGGGATATTACACCTAAGAAGGGTTTTTTTTTAAAAAAAAAACATATCTCTGATGGGCCATGGGTCAACTTGTGTTCTTTCCATCCCAAGTGCTTCACTCTCTTCTTTTATTATTTTCTTAACATGTCTTCTTCTTTTACCCTTTAGCTTCCTATATAAGTTCTTTTTTTCCTCTTTCAAAATTACTTTCACTTTTTTGCCTTCAAACCCCTTTTTTCTCTCTTTTCTTTTTCTTCACTCTTCTGACCCTTTATTGTTATAGACACCGCACGAACCTTGGATTTGCCAATATTCTTCCAGGAGGCCATTACACATGTGAGTTCCTTTCTTTCAAGGTCATGTTCTTAAATTTAACTTAACACAATTCTAATAATATATTAATTGTGCAGATACCTTGAGATCAAGGAGAGTATATGTACCGAGTGATCGAGGCCAATCGGGACTTCCTTATGCAGATGACACAGCAATGGAAGGTAACAATCATGTCCTATTTCTATATGTATGCACGCTTTTATAATTTTTTACCCTTTATTTTGGCTTGACAGGATTAAGATGAGGAGAGCCAGGGCAGGATTATTGCTTTTAAGCATTAGCTGGTTGTTCTTCAGGTTAAGGGTGATGAGGAAGGGGAGCCAGTTGATAAGCTTGTTGAGGATAGCAATGACGACGATAGAGTTGACCGTACTGATGATCCTGTTGAGGAGTCTAGGGATAATGAGTAGGGGGATACCCTTAAAGCTCACTAGTATAGGGTTATTCTGATCAAAAAACATTTTTAATGCTTTGCATTATTACTCTCTTATGATTTGGATTAACCTTTGCTCTATTATTTTCAATTTTACACTGGATGGAAGATGTTATTTTCAAATTCATTTAACTGTGTCTTGAATTAATTGAAGCATCTTATTTATTACAAAACATCTCTTTTCCAGTAGTCAATTCTTATATCTGAAAAATGCAACAAACATATTGTCTTGTCGTCTGTTGAAGATGCATTCGCCACTTCAAGGAGGCGTCGCCTCTTCGTGAAGAGGCAATAAAATATTTTTTGAGCATGTAGAGGTGTCACCTGATCATAGAGGTGATCACTTCTGTAGGGTCAATCTATAGCTATAAAAATTCCCCAAATCTTCTAAAAAATCCCTAACCTCCATTCATACGAATTCACTTTATTTTCTCTCTCTGAATAGCTTCTTAACTTTCCAATATGATTAAAAGAAGCTTGAAACAACTACAACCAATTTTGAAAAGTTTAGATGGCGGATCATATACTATATTATAGCCATTTTACGTATTTTTCATTCAATCTTTACATGCTAAAAAGATTAATTTCCACTTTCTCTATGTTCTTGCTTAATTCTAGGATTCTTAAAAGCATGTTTATAGACTCAACATAGTAGAGCTCTACCCCCTATCAGAGGAATTTAAAGCTATATTAGGCTCATAAATGGATTCAGCTTGTCAGATTGTGATTCCTTCAGTTGAAACCCTTGATTTACACTCCATCTACTACTAAATGGCTAGGCTATTCAACATTTTCCCTTAGTTTTCTCTTCGCCATTGTAGACGGCGGGGTTTAGCGCTCGTCCAAGATTTTAGCAACCGCGACACTATTTAGGCTCAGGGCCTTAAAGAACACACTAACCACTGTCACAAAGACATGACGTGGAGATGAAAAGTCACCACCCAGGATAATAACTAGGACAATTTGATTGGTGGTACTCGATTCTCTAAAAGAAAATTAGCACCATAACCAGGAGATTTTACATACGGAATACTAACTTCTCTTAGTCTCGTGTTCATTTAGAAAAATTTTATAAATGATTATTTCATCCTCTAATTACATGCAATTTTATTAAACCCTAATTAACATCCATCTACCCAAAAAGGCAACAAGTTAATAAAATTACAAGTAAAAAATGCACTCAAGATCGCGTTGTCCTTAAGTCTAAACTATGTTAATTTTATTAAAAGTTAGCTAAATTTACATTTTATTTACAAGTGAAATAGAATAAAAGTGGGCCTACATTAATTAATGAGCCTAAATCTACTTTTTAGTCTTTCTAAGATATGAGATTAAGTCCATTCAATTTTAAAGGAAAATCAAATTAGTGGGCCTAAGTCTAATATGGTTTTATTTTAAATAAAATATGGGCCTAGATCTATTTATTTTAAAAGAAATGCAATTAAATAGGCTGAGCTAAGTCTAAAAAATTTTTAATTAACTAATGTGAGCCTAAAATCTAATTAACCTAATGGGTCTAAGTTGATTTTAATTATTTAAAGTTCTAAACCATTTTTAAACCTATTTATTTAGTGGGTTAGACCTAAAGGTGGGCTTGGCGCCCAAAAACATAAAAAAAAACATAAAAAAAACAAGCCTAAAATAAACAAAACACAAAAATAGATCAAACAAACATTATAGTGATTTTTCTAAAAAAGAACCCTAAATTAATTATATGCAAACCCTAATTTAAGCTACTACCAACATTGATTTTAATTAATTTTTTTTACTCAATTGAACTTAATTACTAATCAATTTTAAAATACAGAAAATGAAAATTTACTATTCCCACTACTGGGGCTATTACAAACTATGTACAAAATTAAAATTATACACCTAAAAATTAAAATAACTACACAGAACACCAAAAATGGAAAAATAATAAATAATAAAAAAATCCTAAGAACTATTGAAGAAATAATATAGGTTCATCCATGGCATTCCATGGACCTTCTGTTCAATTCAAATATAGGCGGTATCCTCCTCAATCCACATGCACACATCAAAATAGAAAAAAAAACAAGTAATCAGATTAGTAATGAAATTAAACAATAAAAATGAATAACAGAATAAAAGAAAATTCACAAAAAGAAAATAATAGAAAAGAGTGAAAATGAAATAGAAAAATATCACTGGAGATTTAGATGATATGCAGATGCGCTTTTTTGGCCCCTTAGATTAGGATTTTCACCGTTGAAATTAAATTGTTTGTTAATTCTGGACTCAGACTTGATTGCGTTTAAGGACACTGGCAGTATCCAAAATTGGGATTTTTTAGGGTTTTTACATTTTTTTTGTGTAAAAGCTCTCTAGAAAGAAAAATCCTTTCGAAAAACCTCCCAAAAAACCTCCTCCCCACGCATGCATTTAGACTCTGCTTTTAAATGCAGAGTCTGCGCGTACTGAACTTCCTCCAAAGGAGGAACGGATTGATGATCAGATAGCATTTGTTTTGATTTTAAAAAAAGCCTTCTGCGTTTAAAAAAAACTTTATCAGATAATCATAAGGATAAAGTTTGAATTTTTAACTAATTAAAACACTGAAAAAATCGACAAAAATAAGGAAAAAATACGCGAAAAAATTAAAAAATGGAATTATTACGCATCGGTACTGTGCAATAACGACCAGCATTACACAATGCCGACTAGCATTACACAATTCCGATCGGCATTGCACAGTACCGATGCGTAATAATTCCATTTTTTAATTTTTTCCTTATTTTTATCGATTTTTTCAGTGTTTTAATTGGTTAAAAATTCAAACTTTATCCTTATGCCGATCCTAAAAAATATTTATATTTTTAATTACCAAAAAACCCTTGAAAAAATGATTTTTTGCAATCAAATCCTAAAAAATGTTGCAATTTACTCCTTAAAGTCCAGAAAATCAACAACCAAGTTCAATTTTTGAATAAATTTCAGCATAGGGGCTTACGTTGCAATTGTGCATAATTGCATCCCGAAATTGGGTACTTACGACCATATCTTCAATAATGAGATTTTGATGAGCCATTTCCTCAAGACTGTTATGACTATGGATAGCAATAAGGTTTACTAGCCTCGAATGATGACTTTTGGTTATATGCTTAATTTCGATTAGTTTTCCCTTTGGTAATTGTGACCCAAAAGTTCTTCACATTTTGGACCAAGTGGAAGTCAGCCTAAATCCTTTCCCTTTATTTTGGCAGAGACTATCATTGGGCTAGAAAATTTTCTGAAACTAGACAATTCTCAAGGAATCCCATGCTGCTAGAGGTAAGCTTTCTTTTATCTTTTATCATTTTTCTACGTTTTTTTTTTTGTCATTTTTGCTCATTTAAACTTCTAACATGCATGGTTTCAAGAAAAGTTGAGGTTGCTCGAACCTCTTAAGGACATTGCACATTACAAAGCCAAGCACTATCATACCAGGAAACTTTACCTTATTCCAGAGGATATTTAGAGCTGGTTATCTACATTTCCTGACACTTTAATGTAGTAGATATGCCCATGGTGGAGGTTCTAACGTGTGACTATCTTATCCTATACCTACTGTGTTCCACTAGCCGATCTCCACTTTGCCACTTTTTACAATCCTGCTCAGTTTTGCAAACAATATGGGTAGAAACAATTGATTGTAGAGCTGGTGCATGAATTTGAGTCAAGGCCTTTTCTCAAAATTTTTGCTACTTAGTCTCAAAGAATCATTTAGAGGTTTATTGACTACGATGGAGATCTGTCAATTGATGACCAGTACAAAGCATGGATCTAGTTACAGCAGACCGTGAAGGATGAATTCATAAGAAATAAAAGGATAAAGACATTATAGGCATTGAGTATTCAGGGTGTTTAAAAAAGAAGTAGGCAAAATTAGTTTATGAAATTTAGTCTTTATTTGCTTTTTGTTGGATGGAATTTCCTTTTTAGTTAAACAATGTGTAATAAACATTTAATGCAATGTTCAACAATAATAAAGGCAATCCATTCCATTTTATTTAACATTAAAGTGACTATACATATCTCCTGTCATTAATTGGCTTACATTACAAGTTTCAACTAACTATTTTTTCTCTCTCTCCATTTTCATACCCTTTACTTTTGCCTGAATTGCCTTTTTAGGTTTTTAATCCAATAGGACTTTT